>JAXCMG010000071.1:4172992-4248807 GCA_034642415.1 Podarcis siculus | reverse complement strand
CAACTGATTGGTTCAAAATTGGGAAAGGAGTACGACAAGGCTGTATATTGTCTCCCTGCTTATATGCAGAATTCATCATGCGAAAGGCTGGGCTGGATGAATCCCAAGCCGGAATTAAGATTGCTGGAAGAAATATCAACAACCTCAGATATGCAGATGACACAACCTTGATGGCAGAAAGTGAGGAGGAATTAAAGAATGTTTTAATGAGGGTGAAAGAGGAGAGCGCAAAATATGGTCTGAAGCTCAACATCAAAAAAACTAAGATCATGGCAACTGGTCCCATCACCTCCTGGCAAATAGAAGGGGAAGAAATGGAGGCAGTGAGAGATTTTACTTTCTTGGGCTCCATGATCACGGCAGATGGTGACAGCAGTCACAAAATTAAAGACGTCTGCTTCTTGGGAGAAAAGCAATGACAAACCTAGACAGCATCTTAAAGAGCAGAGACATCACCTTGCCAACAAAGGTCCGTATAGTTAAAGCTATGGTTTTCCTAGTAGTGATGTATGGAAGTGAGAGCTGTACCATAAAGAAGGCTGATCACCAAAGAATGGATGCTTTTGAATTATGGTGCTGGAGGAGACTCTTGAGAGTCCCATGGACTGCAAGAAGATCAAACCTATCCATTCTGAAGGAAATCAGCCCTGAGTGCTCACTGGAAGGACAGATCCTGAAGCTGAGGCTCCAATACTTTGGGCCGCCTCATGAGAAGAGAAGACTCCCTGGAAAAGACCCTGATTTTGGGAAAGATGGAGGGCACAAGAAGAAGGGGATGACAGAGGACGAGATGGTTGGACAGTGTTCTTGAAGCTACTAACATGAGTTTGACCAAACTGCAGGAGGCAGTGGAAGACAGGAGTGCCTGGCGTGCTCTGGTCCATGGGGTCACGAAGAGTCGGACATGACTAAACGACTAAACAACAACAACAACAACAGTTTCCATTGCTCTTTGCCACCATCCATTTTGGAGAATGTAATACAAAAATAGTGAAAAAGGAAAAAGCACCACCTTCGAGGTTTAATTGTTAATAAGTTACATACAAGAGTCCTCTTTAGGGAAAGTTATTTGTGATACTGCAGCTGTATGCTATAAAACTCAAAGAGATTCAGTTTACAATTTTGAAAACATGTTTTGATTTGCTTTTTTAAAAAGAAAAAAAGGGAAAAAACAACCCAAAATGAATTTAATACATGCAACCTGGGAGAAGCTCATGAACCTAAAGCAATATCTATTCTTGTTGAACCAACAGATATTAAAAACTGCACAGAGGTAGAAGCAAAGCCTTTTATTTCACATATGCTTACGCTTGATTTTTAGGAATGAGACTATCAAGCATGGAAAAAGTTGCTTGTCTCCAGAATGAGTGTCTGTTGCATTACTTCATGAACTCATGACAGTCCTATTGCTTAGGAGAACTGATCATGGGAGAAACTTCATTTGGCCTTTGCCTACCCAATGACTCTGCTTCGGTTGCAATGCTTCCCACCATTCGGAGCATGTCCCATTTACACACAGGACATGTCTGGTGATTCAGAAGCCAAGGATCAACACAGGCTTTGTGGAAAAGATGTCTGCAGTGCAAGACACGGGTTATGTCTTTCGGCTTGTACATTTCCAAACACACCGCACAGCTCTCTCCACTCGACCCAACTTCCTTGTCGTCCTTCTTCAATGTGCGAAGCTCAAGATCATTCATGGCCTTACCGATATCAAGTTCCTGCGGCCATCTCTGGACCGGGTTCCTTGATCTCCGCAGCCTTGCGGCAGAGTAGCAGGTGCAATATGCCACAGCAAGGGAAGCAAAAACAAAAATGGTACCCATGTAATGGGTTATCCATGGGTAATGGTGCTTCCCAACATCAATGGTTACCCTCACTTGGATGCCATTCTGAGCCAAATGCAAAAGATCTATGCCTTTCAGGTTGCTGATCATAACTGAGACAATATCTTCTGCCCCAAAGTTATGCATGGGAAAGATAGCATTGCCTGTACCTGGATAATTATAGATGATCACACCGGCAGCTCCCTTTTCTGCGGCCACCATGATTTGCTTTGCAAATGAACACCGTCCCCTCATGATGAGAGCTAGCCAACTGTCCCCATTCGCTGGCTTCTTAAAATGTGTTAAAGAGCTACAGGCGTTTTGATGCAGACCCTCCGGCGGCACCACAACCCCAGACACCTTCTTCAAAGGAGAAGCTCTCGCAAACACTCCGTTTTCCAAAATCTCCCACAAAGTCTGATTTGCTACTAGGAACGAAATGTTAAGATTGGCAACCCAAAAGGCATCAGCTCCGGAGCTGTGCATACAGAGAGCGAGGAGGAGCCCAAGGTGCAGATAACAAAGAGATGTCGCCCTTCTTCTTCCAATGGCAGTCCCAGGCATGCTCATGTTGTCACCTGCAAAATAGCTGCTGAATCAATAATGCAGGACCGGACAAAAGTCGCCAGCATGCCAAAGCCGAGTCGCTGCTAGCAGAGAGATATTAAAAACCTATCCCCCCAAAATTGCAGAGAAGCGGCCTCAGCAGGCTGTCCAGGCTTAGATACTTGGCAAAGCTTTATGGCAGGTGGCATCAAGCAAAAATCAGGATGGCTCTTCCTCCGGTGAAGTAGCTCATTGTTACGTAATGAAATTATGACATCGTGGAAATCTCTGCCAATTAGCACTGACTTAGGACATGGTCTATATAAAATCTTACTGGCTCAGCATCCAGATATGCTTTTGGATGCAGGTGGCAATGTAGTCTAAACTACTGAGCCTCTTGGGCTTGCCGATCAGGTCGGCAGTTCTGATGCCCACAATGGGGTGAGCTCCTGTTGCTCTGTCCCAGCTCCTGCCAACCTAGCAGTTTGAAAGCATGCCAGTGCAAGTAGATAAATAGGCACCACTATGGTGGGAAGGTAAACAGCTTTTCCGTATGGTCTGGTTTCTGTCACGGTGTTCCATTGCACCAGAAGCGGTTTAGTCATGTTGGCCACATGACCCAGAAAGCTATCTGTGGACAAATGCTGACTCCCTCAGCCTGAAAGCAAGATGAGCGCCACAACCCCATAGTCGCCTTTGAATGAACTTAACCGTCTAGGGCTCCTTTACCTTTTACCTTATACTTTTATTATCCCCTCCCCCCACCACACAGAATCTGGGTGTACAACTAAAGTATTGCATAGTGTGTAAATCAATGTTCACAACCTTCTGGGTAACTTTTACTGGAGGGTTTGGCATCTAATAGAAGTCTGAAGGTATATGATGCTGTATCGTTATAGCTTAGCTGAGCAGACAGCAACACACACAACTGTTTTTCGCTGGTGCAATATTCCACTGTCAGGTTCAGGCTCTCTCTGTTAGAGCGCTGCAAAAAATGACCCCCAACTCTGTCTATCGTTAGATAAACGTGCTAACTGGCAAGATGTGAAAATGCCGTCAGTTTTCACTCTAAGGTTTTGATGTATGAAGGTCTTAATGGCTCAGGACCCCAATATCTTCTGGAATGTCTCTCCATATATGAACCTACTCAGACCCTTAGATCTTCATCCAAAGCCGTTCCCTGAGGCTCAGAGAATAAAGGGACCTTTTCAGTCACAGTTCTCTCCATTTGTGGAACACTTTCCAGTGACGTCCGCCTGGCACCTTTGCTGTCATTTTTTTTTTTTTTTTGGCACCAAATAAAATCTTAGCTCCCCTGCCCCACTGGCTTTTGATGGACTGGGGTGGTTATACTTTTGCTGTTAATGTACTGCCAAAGATTTCTGTAGGTATTGGGCTGGAGGTGTTGTTCTATCTATTTTTATGAATTCCAGGTAGACTGTGACTGGTTATAAGGAGCATATAACTCCCTTGTTACAATTATTCCTCTGGCTGCCAGTCTGTTTCTGGGCACAATTCAAAGTGCGGGTTATGACCTATAAAGCCCTATATAGCTTAGGTCCAAGCTATGTGAATGGCTGTATTCCCTCATACAAACCTGCCTGGCCTCTGAGATCTTCACGGGAGGCCCATCTATCAGTCTCGCCACCCTCCCTGTCCTGCTTGGTGGAAGAGGGCCTTCTTGGTAGCTGCTCCCAGACTTTGGAACATCCTTCTCAGAGAAGTTAAGACTGGCTCCCTCCCTCCTTGTTGTTCTTCCGCCAGCAGGTGAAGACTTGCTTGTTCCAATAGGCTTTGGGGGAACTGACTTGTTTTTTAAAGAAAGGGCTGGTGCTGTAGGGCTTTTATTCTAATTATCTGTATTTTTAAAATAGATATCATATATATTATTTTAATTCTATTAGTGTTCAGCTGCTTTTAATGATGGTTTTGTCAATGTTTTTAGCAGTTTCTGAGCTGCCTTGAGTCTGTGTCTGGTGGAAAAAGTGGGATATTATTATTAATACTAATAATATTAATTATCTGGCTGCTCCTTAGAGGCCCTTCTGAGTATCTTCTTTGAGGGGTCCAATAAAACCATTACTAAATAGGTGGCAAAATATCTGAATGTCTGTTAGTGCTGCAGGGATGGTTAAAAGAGCTAACCATCATAGCAGCTCTAAGAGATGTTCAGATATTTTGTCACCTATTCAGTAACTGGTTTAATAGACCCCCTTGTTATTTTTGTTCCTCAAAGGCTACGATGATGTATTTTTTTTCATGATCTTTTTAGTGGCCGGTTGACCATAATATGTATTTGTCTGACTGCTGCTACTAGGGTTATCAAATATAGTTAAAAAGAGAGATAATATTATAAATGTGCTTCTCATATGGAGGTGATGCTTCGGTTTAGAATCCTCCATTGGCATTGTAAGTTGAACATATGGATAGAGACACCAGCACAACAAAAAAGTGAAGAGGAGGAGCCATATGTTTTTGATTCCTCCTCTTCACTCCCTGCCAACACACTCTAGGAAAGATGAGGCAAAGGCTCATGCACTGTTGGGCTAAAAGCCAGGTATCTGGGATTAACCATGGAGCTTTCCTCCCAAACACATTTTTGCCTAGCATTATTTTTCAGAAATTAAAAAGTAGATGCATATGTATCTCCACAGAGATATGGCATTCCCCCTCTTTAGTTTTGTCCTCCTTGGGAGGAGTAAAGCAAAAATGCTTTCAACAAGCAACCTCAACCAGTGTGCGATGATCGATCTCGTGCTTAGGGATTTAACTGAACAGAGTCTCTGGAAAAAATAAAATACTTTGCAAAGATATATGAAATACTTCCTGAACTAGGAGGCTTCACTCAAGACTGTTCTCACACATGAGCACAGCCATCTCAGAAGCCGATTGCTGAATATATTCTTCTGTGAAATAAAGTAATTTTGAATCTGTGAGCTGCTGAACATACACTTAAGATTTTAATTCAGGGTCCCAGCTACCAGTACTCTCAAAGGCAAATCATTCCCCCCAATAAATATCAGTTCTTCACCTGTTTAGTGAGGAGAATATTTTTATACATGCTTTCTGAAAGTTAAAGCAGTGTTGGAAGCCTCACGAGGTACAAGCGATTTCGTCCCTCTCAGTTCCTTTGGATAACGGCATGGTTGCAAATAGGGCAAATGCCACGCTTTAGCAACCAGCGGTCAATGCACCTTTTGTGGAAGACGTGCCGGCAGGTTAAAATACGCACCACCTCTCTCGGCTTGTATGTCTCCAAGCACACCACACAGGTCTCTCCTGCGAGATCCGTTTCGTTCCTTTTCAACTTGCGCAGCTCAAGCAAATCTACAGCTTTGCGGAGTTCCGCCTTTTCTGCCCTGATACTCCTCTCTTCTTGTCTTGCCCCAATCTGCCCCGGAGTGCAGCACAACGCTGCACAGGCAACAAATGCCAAAAGGAGGAAGAACAGACACAGGTAGATCTTGTAGAAGCACTGCATAGCTCCTACTTCGATCACTGCAGTGACCTGGATACCTTCCTTAATCAACTGCAAAATTGGGTTTCCTTTCAGGCTGCTAATCATGATGGTGGCAATATCGCAGGCGTCGTCGCAAGTCAAAATGAGAATCTCTCTGTCTGGATGCGAATGGTCATAAATAACAACACCTGTGGCACCTTCTCCTACCGGTGCCTTCCTTCTGCCTTCAGAAGCATCACCTCCTCTGGCAACAAAGGCTATCCAGGACTCAGTGTCTGGTGGTATACTGAACTTAGCTCCCATTATGTAGGCACCTTTAGCTTCTGTGGGCATCTTTAACTTCACCAACAGCCCTACCATCTTCTTTGAAGGGAGGTCCTCCTCAAAGGAAGCTGGATTGTGTGCTACTGATATGGCCCACTTCTCACTGTCAAGGGTTAGATTGATATAGCCAACAGAGCAACTTGCAGCTTGAGAGCGAGGCACACCAAATATTAGGGAGAGGCTGAAAGCCATCTTCCAGAAACAGGAAACGTTCATTCCACCATTGTTGGGAAGTTTCATTTTTCTTTTGCAAGCGGCAAAAATAAAAATCCAAGCGATGACTCACATGGTCAAACAGCCAAGGCAGCATGATGAACAAAGATGGCTTTCCATATTTGTAGAAAGATCAAAAATCCCATTGACTAGAAAGGCACCACAGACTCTAAACCTCACAAACATGCATACGTAGAATTTCAGCCACCACTCCCCTTAACTCCATAGCAGTAAGACACAGAACCACCACCATAGATCACAACATGCACGTCTGTCATCAGGAAGAGAGCTGTAGCCATTGTGACATCAGAACTGCCTCAAATGACCACTCCTTCCTTAGCTTACTCATATTTTAAAGGGAGGAGGGGGGAAAGAGAGGGAGAGAGAACAACAAAGGTATTTCAGGTCCACAAGAAGAAATAATACACACCAAATTCTTGAAATATGAAATAGGTAGAGCTCCCTACAGAGATTTTTTCATTTGGGGTGGGGCAGGCCTCCTCCCTTGAGACATCTGCTGGTGTTTTGGGGGGCATATGCCTTTACTGGTCAGAGAATCAGAAAGATCAGGTATCCTTTTTTTTCTAGTGAATACAGATGTTTGGTTTGCATTGTGTCCACAAAATCAAGTTGACGGTCCATGTATGGGATCATTGAAACCACCAACGGTTTTATTTTATGCTGTGCACTTTTTATACAGACTACATAATGGCAAGCTGGCAAATCCTGTTCTCTCTCTCTTTTCCTCTGATATTGACCTGAGCATCAATACAACCAGCTATGCCACTTTTGTTTATATCTGCCCCTTTAAAATATTGGGGGAGGTGGTGGTTTCTACTACTTTGACAATTTAGAGCATGGGTAGGCAAACTAAGGCCCAGGGGCCAGATCTGGCCCAATCACCTTCTAAATCCGGCCCACAAACGGTCTGGGAATCAGCACGTTTTTACATGAGTAGAATGTGTGTTTTTATTTAAAATGCATCTCTGGGTTATTTGTGGGGCATAGAAATGCATTCATTTATTTTATTTTTCAAAATATGGTCCAGCCCCCCACAAAGTCTGAGGGACAGTGGACCAGCCCCCTGCTGAAAAAGTTTGCTGACCCCGGATTTAGAGAAAGAGCCTATGCCGTGATTATTGTAAAACAGAGTCAAAGCTCTCTCTTCCAATTTTCCAACAGCCTAGGCATAATCTTGAAGTCTTGTTAATTTTTAAATGGGACTGATAAAGAAAAAAGAGAAGTGATTGTATTCTTCTTATAATAACAGCAACAGTTTCAAGCAACTTTTTAGCACAGTGGAAAGACTTGCATGAAAGCTCACATTCAGCCAGTATCAAAGCACCTGCATCTCCCAAAGAATTCTGAAAACTAAGTTTACCCCTCACAGAGCCATAATTCCCAGCACCCTTAACTACATCTCCCAAGATTCTTTGCAGAAGTCATGTGCATTAATTATATGGTGTGTACACAGCCCACAGCCAACAACACTGGTGTGATTCACAGGGAGCTTTGAGTCTATTGTAACTACTGTGAGAAGGCAAACAGAGAAATAATAATCTCTTTATAGTTCTTCTATGAAGTTTTCTGGCAGTATAAAATTTCCTGAAAACTTACAGGCTCAGTTCGGATGTAAATTCTGCCATTCAAAGTGTGGTTTATGAAGCCGGGAATGAACATCATGGTCCTGTACTCATGATGCCAGCAACATTATTAACCAACATTAAACTAGAGCTCCCCATTTCACTTCTAATAAGGAATTCTGTTTCAAAGAACCAGGATCTCCACAAGTAAGCTGCAGCCAATTATTTGGTCCATTCGCCTCCTTTTTGCCTTCATAAACCCTGACTTGTGTACATTCAGGTCCACAAACTGGGATATTCCAAGTGAGAATCAAGGCTGTGGGGTGAGCTAAAGAATGGGAAATTGCTAAAGGGCTCTGGTGGATCTCTGTACCATCTAGGAATAAACACTGGAAAGTATCTAGCACTTCCTACGCAAGCACAATTGAAAGCAAAATATACCATGAGATACTTTGTAAAACACAACCCTGAAAATCACACATGGAAAAAGGCATGCATAAATAAATAAATAAATAAATAAATAAATAAATAATTATTATTTACACCCCACCCATCTGGTTGGGTTTCCCCAGCTACTCTGGGCAGATCCCAAGAGAATATTAACAACAACAACAACAACAAAAAAGCAATCAAACATTAAGAACTTCCCTAAACAGGGCTGCCTTCAGATGTCTTCTAAATGTCAGATAGTTGTTTATTTGTTTGACATCTGATGGGAGGGTGTTCCACAGGGCGGGTGCCACTACCTAGAAGGCCCTCTGCCTGGTTCCCTTTAAATTGGCTTCTCGCAGCGAGGGAACCACCAGAAGGCCCTCGGCACTGGACCTCAGTGTCCGTGCTGAACGATGGGGGTGGAGACGCTCCTTCAGGTATACTGGGCCAAGGCTGTTTAGGGCTTTAAAGGTCAGAACCAACACTTTGAATTGTGCTCGGAAACGTACTGGGAGCCAATGTAGGTCTTTCAAGACCGGTGTTATATGGTCTCGGCGGCCACTCCCAGTCACCAGTCTAGCTGCCGTCTTCTGGATTTGTTAAAGTTTCCAGGTCACCTTCAAAGGTAGCCCCATGTAGAGCGCATTGCCATAGTCCATACCACCAATTGTTTTTGTTAAGAGACAAGAAAACAAGCAAGCCATTGACAAAATAACAGAGATCTGCATAACGGATCGGCACTTGAATGGTCGTCCTATCTGGACGTTCTTCCTCTTGTAATTCCAACAACATGAGGGATGGAAGAAGAGTTTGGATTTGGATTTGATATCCCGCTTTATCACTATCCTAAGGAGTCTCAAAGCAGCTCACAATCTCCTTTCCCTTCCTCCCCCACAACAAACATTCTGTGAGGTGAGTGGGGATGAGAGACCTCAGAGAAGTGTGACTGGCCCAAGGTCACCCAGCAGCTGCATGTGGAGGAGTGGAGACGCAAACCCGGTTCACCAGATTACAAGTCCACTGCTCTTAAGCACTACACCACACTGGCTCTGAAGAACAATGAAAGATGTTTTTGCTGGTGCCCACCCTTTCAAATGCCCATTGCCACGTTACACAGTGTGGCAGGGGGTGGAGAGGGCTGAGGTGGAGAAGCAGTGTTAGGCATATAGCCTCCCCACAGGATTTAAGACCCTGTTCAGTGTGGGTTCTAAATCACACAGGGTGCCTACACAGAATTCCCTTCACCAGACTTTCCCCATCCAATGCATGGGAGACAGTGTCAAGCATGCAGTACAGAGGGCAGAGTCAGTGAACATTGCTTCCCTCTTTTCCCCTCCCCTGGCGATCAAGAAATAGACCTTTCCTATAGGGCTTCCCCCCTTCCATATTACAATTCTACCAGAGTTATATACATAGTGCATACATCTTTCCTCCAATTAATGATTTGTTGCTGGGAAATCACATTTTTCTTGCACTACACCTATACCAGGTTTTCATCCTTTGAATCTGCATTTATCAGGGACCTGTAGATCACAGTTCTGCCAAAATACCACAGGCAACTTGTTGGTTGAGCACTCTTCCTGGCCTGGCTACATCACTGCGCACACACACAGTGGTGGACCCACATTTTTGAGGTCCTAGAGCTTCACCTGTTATGGGAACCCCTTCGCAACAAGCTCCGGGTTAACCACTGTTATCTTTTTCAGTTGGGTTGTTTACAACAACCTGTACAGCATCTGTGCTGCTGACTTTCAAATTTTGGGATTGCTGAAACGTATGCAATGAAAAATTAAGCAATTTGAGTTGTGCAACTCAAATTGGATCTACTAGGCCAAGGTTTCCCAAATTTTTGGGTCTCCAAATTTGGACTACAACTCCCATCATCCCTAGCTAGCAGGACCAGTGGTTGGAGATGATGGGAATTGTACTCCAAAAAACAGGTGGAGAAACCCTGAACTAGACCCAACTTTTTTAAGCAATGTGGACTAAAAGTTGCTTCTGGGACCCCTCTGGGATTAGGAGCCCTGAAGCTTAAGCTTCCTTGGTTTCATAGTACAGTAGTACCTCGGGTTAAGAACTTAATTCATTCCGGAGGTCCGTTCTTAACCTTAAACTGTACTTAACCTGAGGGACCACTTTAGCTAATGGGGCCTCCTGCTGCTGCTGCTGTGCCACTGCCGCGTGATTTCTATTCTCATCCTGAAGCAAAATTCTTAACCTGAGCTACTATTTCTGGATTAGCAGAGTCTGTAACTTGAAGCGTCTAACTCGAGGTACCACTGTAGATCTGCCCCTGCACACATGTGCCCAGACTAACAGAACTTTCTAGAAGGGTTTTGCTTTAGTAGACAGAACACATCCCAGCTGTAGCACTCAAGCACTTAAACATTCCTTACAAAGAAGTGGTAAATGTCATAAGGCTTCCTCTTCTGTCACAGAAAGTGCAAGACTTTTGCGAACTTTTCTTACTGGTTTCAAAAATATTTTCCCATCTATTGTAGCCCCCCCCCCCCCATTTCCTCAATCACACATCCCATTGCGTTGCCCATGAGTAAGACCACGGGTTGCAAAGCAATCTTCCCATGCATGAACATTACACGGAAACATGATTTCACGCTACTGGCACTGGATTTGGTGCAACAGAGGTTTGGCACCAAAAGAAAAGCCCAGTGGTTCAAAAATAATCTGAGAAGAGCCTCTCAATGCAGCCGTGACACAAAACTGATATACTATTTTCCCCCTCCTTGTTGACTCTCTGTTGCTAAAAATGCAGCTGAAATATTGTTTCAACTTCAGAGGCTTTTCAGGTGACAAAATAAACCAATTTTGTGCTTATGGGTTTCTTACGTGAACAGAGTCTCTGGAGAAAATAAAACACTTTGAACGGATATATGAAATGCTTCCTGAGCTAGGAGGCTTCACTCATAAACTGTTGATCTTACACAAGAGCTGAAACACCCCAGAAGTCTATCGCTGAAGGGATTATTCTGCGAAAGAAAAGCTTCAGATTTCAGAGCTGCTGATCATGCGTTTAGGACTTTAATTACCGATTACAACTGCCAAAAGCCTCAGATGCAAATCACCTTCCTCTGACAAATATTCGTTCTTCATCTGTCTAGTGAGAAGAATACTTTTATATATGCTTCTGGAAGCCACGCAAGGTGCAATCCCTCTCAGTTCCTTTGGATAATGGCATGGTTGCAAATAGGGCAAATGCCACGCTTTAGCAACCAGCGGTCAATGCACCTTTTGTGGAAGACGTGCCGGCAGGTCAAAACACGCAACACCTCTCTCGGCTTGTACGTCTCCAAGCACACCACACAGGTCTCGTCCGCTAGATCCATTTCGCCCTTTTTCAACCTGCGCAACGCTAGCAAATGAACAGCTTTGCGGAGTTCTGCCTTTGTTCCCTGGACAGACCTTTCTTCATGTCTTACCACCATCTGCCCCGGAGTGCAGCATAATACTAAATAGGCAACCAGAGTCAGAATGAGAGAGTAAGCGCACAAATAGATCTTCCAGAAGCACTGGGTCGTTCCCACTTCAATGACTGCAGTCACACGGATACCTTCCTGAATCAGACGTAGAATCTGTTTTCCTTTCAGGCTGCTGATCATAATTGCAGCTATGTCCCCTCCATCCTTGTGGGTCAAAATGAGAATCTCTTTGTCTGGACATGTATGGTCATAGATGATGACTCCGGTAGCACCTTTCCCCGCAGCCACCTTTATTTTCTCTTTGAAAGTGCAACCACCCCTTGCAATGAAGGCTATCCAGCCCTCTGTGTTCGGTGGAACATTGAAATCCGTGCCCAGACTACAGGCATCTTTCGCTTCTCCTGCCGGGATCACCAACACCCCCACCATCTTCTTTGAAGGAAGGTTCTCTTCAAACAGTGGCGGGTTGTACACCTCAGACATGGCCCACTTCCCCCAGTGAAGGGTCAGGTTCATATAGTAGATGGACTGACTCGCTGCTTGAGAATGAGGCAGGCAAAAAATTAAGGGGAGGCAGATAACCGGTTTCCAGCACGACGAAACCTTTCTTCCATAGTTACTGTCAAACTTCATTCCTCCTTCCTGCTTTCGAAAAAGGCAAAAAAGAAAAGGGAGGGGAAAAAGATCCAAGTGATGGCTCAGGTGACAAGATGCCAAGGGCTAATGGTTTCTTCAAAAAAAGATGGCACAGATAGCTAACATTTCTTTCCACGTTTGTGTTTTGGAGAGATTGTTCCTTGGATCAGCCTACCCTTTTGACAGCCATGTGAAGTGAGGTGGTGCCAAGGAGCAGAAGACAGCATAAACAATGGATTGACTCATATAAATCCTGCAACCCTATTGGCCAAGAGTCTAAAACTGGCCACAACCTTCCTGACATAGCAAGTATCATCTGATATCATGGTCCTACTTTAACTTCTCACCTATCAGGGCTGTTGAGGTGGCAAAGATATCAAAAAACTGCATAATGATTGCGCTGTACAGTAGAAATCTTTTTTTCTCCGAATAATATTTCCCAAGTAACACAGGCCATTGATTCATCTCAGGTATGGAGATCAACACCTAAGAACATGCTGGCAGTACAAGGCACCATCGTTCTCTCTAACTAGTAAAGGTAAATGGACCCCTGACTGTTAGATCCAGTCGTGACCGACTCTGGGGTTGCGGCGCTCATCTCGCTTTATTGGCCAAGGGAGCCAGTGTACAGCTTCCGGGTCATGTGGCCAGCATGACTAAGCCGCTTCTGGCGAACCAGAGCAATGTACGGAAACACTGTTTACCTTCCTGCTGGAGCGGTACCTATTTATCTACTTGCACTTTGATGTGCTTTCAAACTGCTAGGTTGGCAGGAGCTGGGACCGAGCAACGGGAGCTCACCCCGTCGTGGGAATTCAAACCGCCAACCTTCTGATCGGCAAGCCCTAGGCTCTGTGGTTTAGACCACAGCGCCACCCATGCTGGTGTAAAAGAAGTTGTAATGTCTGCAGCCGTTCTCTCTACCAGAAAGGTTTCCATGAGCAGTCATTTTTGCTTGTTGAGAAAGAGAGAGAAGAGATTGCAAAACCCACTCCAGAATAGAAAACGTGGTTCACTGAAGACTTCAGTTTTAATCGTAGTGCCCTAATAACAAGATAAGGAGAAGCTATAGGTGGGCACAAATCTCATTCATGTGTAATGCATGCTGCTTCTTTTTCTTTTTGCAAATATTTTTTATTTAGTTCTGCACATTTAAGTTTATAATCACACCACATCACACCCAGAGTTACAAGATTCCTCTGAATCCCTAGACTTCCCACCTTCCCTTCCATGGGTTCTGTTGTTAAACCTCTCCTACTGCATCTTTTTTTTAATTAAAAAAATCCAATATTTTTATAACTCCATTATATCCATAGTTCTCGTTACACAAGTGTTATTGCAGTCCTGCTGATGTTTTTTTTTTTTTAAAAAAAATCCCATTCCTTATTAAAGTTTTGGTCTTCCTGGTTCCTGACCTTCCTGGTCAGTTTTGCCATTTTGGCATAGTCCAACAACTTAATCTGCCAGTTCTCTCTGGTAGGGACTTTATCTTCTTTCCATCTCTGGGCTAATAAAATTTGTGCAGCTGTCCTCACATACATAAAAAATATTTTCTACTCCCTTGGAATTTCAGCACCTACAATTCTTAATAAAAAAGCCTCTGGTTTTGTTTTGTTGTTATAAAAGTTGCTTTAAACAATTTTTTTCCAGTTTGTTATATAACATTTCCCAGAATGCTTTTATTAGTAGTAGTAATGAATGCTTCTTTGAGGCGAGAAGATTCAGAATTCCAGAGGCAGAGAGGCAGAAGACAAGGAGTGAATAACAAGATTGGGTGGTTATCATTAAAGGAGTTAATTTGCACAGCACTAAGGAACCCTTCTATCTTTTTTCTTTATTTCTTTAGAATACAGAAGGCTGATTGCCGAAGAATGGGTGCTTTTGAATTATGGTGCTGGAGGAGACTCTTGAGAGTCCCATGGACTGCAAGAAGAACAAACCTATCCATTCTTAAGGAAATCAGTCCTGCGTGCTCACTGGTAGGACAGATCCTGAAGCTGAGGCTCCAATACTTTGGCCACCTCATGAGAAGAGAAGACTCCCTGGAAAAGACCCTGATGTTCTGAAAGATGGAGGGCACAAGGAGAAGGGGATGACAGAGGATGAGATGGCTGGACAGTGTTCTCGAAGCTACCAGCATGAGTTTGACCAAACTGTGGGAGGCAGTGGAAGACAGGAGGGCCTGGCATGCTCTGGTCCATGTGGTCACGAAGAGTCGGACATGACTAAACAACAATAACAAAGAAACCCTGGGCACATCCCACACTCTTCAAGGGTGTTCCATATAGATGCCAAATTCAAGCTAAACCTCCAGGACAGCTGATATTTAGGCACACCAGTCTATAGAAAATTAAAGCTTTACAACACAACCTGTTGTTGTTAAACCTATCTTTAGTTGCTGCTTTTAGAATTAATTTTAGCCGGTTTTACAATAGGTTTGTAAACTGCCCTAGAGACACACGTAAAATGTGATTCATAAATCAACACCACTAGCACACCGTAATGGGCTACAGCTATGGTGTCTACAGAATTTACCATGAAGCCAGACGATGAAGCCAAAAGCAACATTATGCTCCCCATTCTTTTACCAAAAGTCTGTTAACTGCCTAGTCCCCCCTCCTTCCTATGTAACTTTAATAAGTTAATGTTCTATTGCTCTTTATGTTCTCTGTCTGTTTCCTTGGGGAGTCTGTTAACAGTCAATGTTAAAACTGTACACTGGCAGCTGATACGTTGAAATTCTGTAGAATGCTTGGCTCACATAATCAAGTTCTCTTGATTATGTGTTTCACCGAGAAGCTACTTGAAAAAATAAAAAGACACATATACAAATTGTTCTGTGCTTTATGTTTAACAGCTTGGATGTGCAACTGGCAAAATCCCAAGCTGCCCTCTGAAAACCTGCTGGCACTAGAAGATGGTTTTTAAAACTTGTGCCAGTAAACAGCAAAGGGAAACATAAGATGAAGACCTCTGCCAACAGAGAGTTTTGTGCTTTTTAGCCATTAGACAGCATATTTCGCTTTCACCTCAATCTCTCCCCAACATGCCCCACTGGAGAAAATAAACTTCAACAGTGGTGAATACAATCATTCCAATCAGCCTAGATAAGAAACATACGGTACATTGTTACCCCTGAGTTTCAAAATTCAAGAGAGATTTAATGCATTCTATACTCTGAAGGAAGTTCTGCATGACCTGGCTGCAGCCAGCCCACTGAAACATTTCTTTACTATGGCTGAAAGATCTAGAAAGGTGTGCATTCTGAACAATGGCACAAACAGCGAGGAGCACCTGTGGCCATTCATATTTTGTCAGATTACAATTCGACTAGTGTCCATGGATGATGGGCACTGTAGTCCAACAATACTGAGAGGGCCACAGGTTCCTCATCCTTATTCTAAAGGCATAGTACACTTTAAGCACCATTGAAACTCCCATGTCAAGCTGGTTTTCTGCAGCAGATGAGGAAAGTATAATACAATGCACGTGTACAAACACCTTGAACCACTCGCCTGGAAAACCTGCTTCACCAGCTTCCCAATAGGAAATGAATGTGTATTTTACTCCCAAAACAGTATGAATTTGCTTTAAGAAACACTGGTGCTTTCCACAACAATCCACTGCGGGGTTTAAACCACTGAGCCTCTTGGGCTTGCTGATCATAAGGTCAGCAGTTCAAATCCATGCAATGGGGTGAGCTCCCGTTGCTCTGTCCCAGCTCCTGCCAACCCAGCAGTTCGAAAGCATACCGGTGCAAGTAGATAAATCAGTACCGCTGCAGCAGGAAGGTAAACGGCGTTTCTGTGCGCTCTGGTTTCCGTCATGGTGTCCTGTTGCGCCAGAAGCGGTTTAGTCATGCTGACCACATGACCCAGAAAAGCTGTCTGTGGACAAACACCAGCTCTCTCGGCCTAAAAGCAAAGTTGAGTGCTGCACCCCACAATCAAATTTGACTAGACCTAACCATCCAGCGGTCCTGAACCTTTTTTACCAATTCCACACATTATACTTGACACACGGAGCACTTCCTTTCAAAAACCCTTTAGCCAATTTTCTGCATGGTCAAACTTTCAGCAAATCACAAGCAGTAAATCTTTGCAATACAGTGGTACCTCTGGTTACATACTTAATTCGTTCCAGAGGTCCATTCTTAACCTGAAACTGTTCTTAACCTGAAGCACCACATTAGCAAATGGGGCCTCCTGCCACCGCCGTGCAATTTCTATTCTCATCCTGAAGCGAAGTTCTTAACCCGAGGTACTATTTCTGGGTTAGCAGAGTCTGTAACCTGAAGCGTATGTAACCCGAGGTACCACTGTACTCTTGTGAGGCACCAGGTAGACTCCAGTCCTACATACCACTGTTGGAGTCAACTCTACCACTGGGAAAGGCAAGTCACACCTCAGGTATGATCCATTCTATTTTTTATCAGGCAAGAGCCATTTTCAATGTTTTGTCTGAAACACCAATGATATTTGAGCCATTTCTTTCACCAGTGGTCACAATTTCAAATTTAGGCTCCAAAGCCAAACCCCTCCCCCGCAATACAGAAATAAAAACAAAAAACTACATTGCTTGCTATGAGAAGTGCTGGTTAAATTACTCCAAATCAGGCTTGGAAGCAAACCTCAGGGAATTAACTAAAGCCCATCTCAAAACTGAGGCAAGCTGCATGAGCCCCCAAATTCTCCTCCACCTCATATTTTGGATTTGCTTACAGAGTTTTCCAGGTTTCTCTATTTTTTTCCTGGATAATTCTAAATTAATTGGAGCAAGCAATGGAAGATGTGCCCATCCTCTATTTGCTGCAGAGGAACTCAACACAGATCTAAGGTATGTGCTGTTCTATGCATTCCTCTCCAATATCGCTGACCGGCTAGAGTAATTAACTTACCTAGAAATGTGGAGCAAACAACGTCATATCTTGATTTCATTCTTGGTTTATAGCTTTAAAAACGTTGGCAGCTATTACAGAGAAGTTATGAGAAAACGACCACACCACTGAATTAGCATTAAGCATTTCCCTACTGCCTTGATCTCTTTCACCAGCAGATGGGATTTTGGACTTTATTGGGAAGACTGAACTGAGTAATGTTGGCAGCCAAATATAGCCTCCACATTTTAAATCCTTTTTGCATCAGAAAAGATGCAAAATAAGACAATATAAGGGAAGTAGTGTGTATGCCTCTACATTACATTTTAGGCTTCTTGGTGCATTAACCCTCTGTTTTCCTATCATGAGTTCCTACCACTCCTCCAAATCTCTGCTTGCAAACTGCCTTGGATTTTTTCCACCCTATGAACTGCAGCTATATACAGGGGTTACCTCGGGTTACATATGCTTCAGGTTACAGACTCCACTAACCCAGAAATATTACCTCGGGGTAGGACCTTTGCTTCAGGATGAGAGCAGAAATCGTGCTCCGGCGGCACAGCAGCAGCGGGAGGCCCCATTAGCTAAAGTGGTGCTTCAGGTTAAGAACAGTTTCAGGTTAACTACGGACCTCCGGAATGAATTAAGTACTTAACCCGAGGTACCACTGTACATGCCCCAGATTGGTCAAAGAACAGCAGCTAGGAACATATATAGAAAGCTGCCTTTCTCAGACAAGTCTCTCTCAGCCCTAGCTAAAGATGCCTGCGGCTGAACCCAGAACCTTCTGAATGCTCTGCCACTGACACACAGCCCTTCCCCCGAAGTCCAACAAACATTTTATCCAAATGCTAAAAGGATGTCTAAACACAGAGAAAGATGGCAAAAGACTTCTGGTTGCTGAGCAGGTCCGTCAGTGCTTCAGGTAGCAGAAGCCAACCAATTAATGGACATCTCTGAAAAAGAGGAGCAGCTTAGCAAGGAAAATTGCGAAACCTTGCTTTTCATGCATCTATTTTAAAAAATGCCTGTTTTCAATCTGGCAGCTCATGTGAGATGCTGGCAAACAGGAAATGCACCTGAAAACGAGTCAGGGTAATGCAAGATCTCCAGTAGATGCAAGAAGCTTTAGCAAAATGGGTAATTCTGCTGCTATGTTATCTTCTGCAGCCTTGAACATAACACTGCATGATTCCCTGAAACTTAAAAGCCATGGATGTGGGGTCACATTGCTAGAACTTCACAAGTCATCCTGCAACAAAATCCGACACTGACAACACTATTGCCCCAAACCCCTGGCCTACCTGGCAGCAAGTCAGTATATAAAGTCCCCAGTCCAGGGTCCATCCATGTGTCCAAAGTCCAAACCAAAGCATGGTCTCTCAAAGATCCTGGAGCATCCAAGCAGAAGCCCATCAACATGCAAACACAGCACCTCAGTCCTGCTTCCCTTTTGCACTTTCCATGCTGATTGCAGCATCTGGGTTTGATGAGGCAGGTGACCCTCACCTGTTCCAAGCCTCCTCCAGCTAAGAAATCACACACCTCCTCCCAGAGCTAGTGAGCCACACCTGGCCAGCTATGGAGCTGAGCTGTGGGCCCTTGCTTGTCTCCTGGAGCACCCTGCCAGCTGCTCCCTATGTCTCGGAGCCTGCAGTGTTCAGGGAGACAGGGGCCCCTCTGGCTCTGGGTCCCTGCTGGTCTGGTTCCTGTGCACTGGGTCCCATCCCCTGCCACCCTGTGAGCACTTCCCTTTTTTAAAAAAAAATCATTTTTATTAAATTTTCCACTTTAACAGTCCAATCAAATCACATTAAATATTCCAAATTATACATATCAAATAATCCAAATACTCTGCCAGATTATAAAATTTTAATAGGACTTCCCATGCTTCAAGTTTGGAGGGTTCTGATCATCTCATATCTGCACTGCTTTTCACTGTCACTTCCAATGGTTCCTCCAATTCTTCCTGTTGTTATTCCTTCTTTCACGGCCTCCGAGTTGTTCCCACAAGCGAGTTAAAACAGGCAATGATGTGTTTCTGTGTGGATTTTATGTCTATGATTCCCCTCTATAAGTTTGCAGCATCTCCTCACATGCTGGTGTTTCTGCTGAATCAATCCAAAGGTCTTTTCACTGCTGGCAGCCGCCATCTTCACTCAGTTCCAATGAAATCAAGTCTAAGTGTCTGCTCATTAATTTCCCCCACCCTGTGAGTACTTCCTACACCAACCTATCCTTCCCCATCCCCAGTTTGCCCCAGTGTGTCCCAGTCCCGGCAACCCCCTTTGCCAGCATCCTCTTTCTCCTCCCTGTTGTCCTGCCAGTTCATGGCAGCTGTTATTTGTGTTACAGATCAAGTGTAGTTTTCTTTCAATGGTTGTAATAAACATATGAATTAAATGTGACCAAACTATCAAAGAAGTAAATGCACCAGTAAAAACAAAGCACGCAGGTTAATTTGGATGCTTCAGTCATTTTTGTTATGGTACAAGCGTATCGTGAACACACAAACCTCACCTTAAATCCACAGCAAGGCCTGTGGTGAGGGGAGAGCTATGGGACAGAAAGTGATGGCACTGGCCTCTAGCCAAGGTATATGTCCTGAGGATGCTTCCTGTGAGATGTGGGCCTCCTGGCCGTTACGAGATGATCAAGTGACTTGAGAGCTACCGAAATGAAATTGCCCAGTCTCCCATGAGAACCACCCGCTGGATTGGCCCATCTAGTCTAGCATCCTATTCTCACAGTGGAGGAGGAATATATTGTCAGTTTGCATTTCTTAGTATAGAAAGAATAGGTCTTTCCTATTCTACTTAATTCAAGAGGGTTCTGGAAGCTCCTCTGCATGAAAGAAACAAGCAGAAGGTTCATGATATTTGGGTTATTCCTTCGGAGAAGCTTCATACAGCTGGTTTCAACTGGTTCTGTTATCTCTATCTGTCAAGGTCATGCTGACTATAATAGTGAGGCCAGAAGGAGCCTGGATTTCACTTTCTCTTTTCGCCTCTTTTCCTTCTGGTGTGGTGTTCTGTACATAATATGCTTAGTGTTAAGGGTTTAGACTTCTTATAAGTTATTGTGAGTTCAAGTTAAGTCTGCTGCAACTGGGTTTCTTATGGACAGGGTCATTCCTGAATGTACTGAATTTGTGACCATTGTGCTCATTTGCCTTCAGTAGCAGTAAAGCTCTGCTGAATGAAATATTAATTGCCTCTGGTCTATTTTTGGGAATCCTGCAACATGTCGGAATCTACTCTGGATCAATATTGAGTAGTATTCCATGACACATCTCCATCAGCGTTTGTAGCCAATGATGGCCTTATCTTCCCTGAATTTGCCTAATCCCTTTTTAAAGACATTCAAGATGGCAGCCATCACTGCCTCTCATGGGAACAAATTCCACTGCCCAGCGATCTACTGTGCAAAGTAGTACTTTCTTTTGTTTGTACTGAATCTTCATCTCCATTGGATGTCCCCAAGTTCTGATGTCATCAGAAAAGGAGAAAACCTACTTTCTCCATACCACAAGATCTGAGAGGTGGTGGGGATGATTTAGAAAAGGCCAATCTGTCCTTTATGTAGGGATCTCCGCTTGGCCAAGCTGATAAAGCTCATCTTCCTCCGAGTCCTTCGGAATCGCCCTCCCGACGAATAATTAACGACCTGAGCCTTTGATAAGGCCTCAGGCACGTTCCCCCATTCAGCAGAGAATCCAGCACAGGGAAGTGATGAGATTTATGGCTACATCGCTATGCTTTATTTCTTACTACGCAGAAGAAATATACAGTGGTACCTTGGGTTAAGAACTTAATTCGTTCTGGAGGTCCGTTCTTAACCTGAAAAAGTTCTTAACCTGAGGTACCACTTTAGCTAATGGGGCCTCCTGCTGAGCACAATTTCTGTCCTCATCCTGAAGCAAAGTTCTTAACCTGAAGCACTGTTTCTGGGTTAGCAGAGTCTGTAACCTGAAGGGTATATAACCTGAGGTACCACTGTACATTCTCTCTCTTCGAAAGTAGAGAGCAACCGAACAAAGGAACAAAGGAAACAGGAAACCAGTACGCCACATCCGTTTCTAGTCTCCCGTGAGACTTCCAATAATCTGGACTGTCTCTGGAATGTAAATGGAGCCTTGTAATGTAAATGTAAATGTAAATGTAAATGGAGCCTTGTGACTCTAAGCAGCTTCTCAGTGGCATAACAGAAACTAACACTTTATGGCTTGTCCTTTATGGATTCGCCTCCATTTTAGGCTGGGCAGGAAGTGCAACCTACCCAATCTATCAGGGTTATCTCAGGGTTGTATACTACAACTCTCATCATCTCTGGCTATTAGCCATGCTTGCTGGGGCTGATGGGAGTTGTAGTTTAGTGACATTTGGAAGGCCCAAAGTTCTCCACACCTGTCTTAAGAGATTAAGTTCGAGTCTGAGATCCAGGGCCCTTTCCTACCTTCTCTTCTTTATTACATGTTAATCCATTTATTGACTGTAGAAATTAAATAAAGCTGTGGACAATTTGTACTCTGAGGCTGGTGTCTGCCTCTTTCTTTCCATCTTCAGCCTAAAGCATTACTTCTAATGGACATAATACAACTTTTAAATGGAAAATAATGTTTCAGAAGATTGCACCACCTTCCCAGCTTTCTCTTTTAAAACGAGGAACTTTTCTCTTTTGAAAAGTAACAACATTTTCTTTCATTCTGTGCAAAGTTGATTGATTCAGAATGATGGCTGAAAAAGTTATAACTTGCATAATGGCTTTTCAGAATGCATTCTGAATATTAAATTCATTTAAATTTAGTAATCACCCAGCTGCACTTCAGACAGCAACGCTTTAACAGAAAGATTAACGAACATTTGGGCTACAGTTTAATCCCTTCAGATTTTAGTATGCAAAATGGAAACTTTTATAAATTAGACTATTTTTCTGCATCCCAATTAGGTGTCAAGGTTCACATAGCTTTAACAGTAACTCTGAGGCAGATTAGTCATAGTAATTTCTCCCTTTAGAGCCATTGACTTTCAGAAAAAATATCAAATATTTAGTGGTCTAGTATTTTATAGGCACTGGAAAGATTCTTTCAGAGGCTTCTTTCTAATGAGAACCTGTTTCCTATTCAGTCAAATTTGGTCTCATTCTATATCAATATGTTTATTTTCTCTTGTGGATTTACATAAGAATGTAAGAGCTCCACACCAAAGGCCTCCTCTGGACAAAGATCCTATTCTCAAAGTGGTCAACCAAATAGCTTTGAGAAGTAGAAAACAGGACATGAGGCAATTTCCCCACATCTATTCCCCAGCAACATTCAGAGGCATATGGTTTCTGATACTTTAGGTAGGGGCATAGCCTTACCCTCCATGAAACAGAGTCAGACCACAGAGCACCAAATGGCAACTAAATTTGGCGCAAAGATCTCTTGGGGGGGGGGGGAGAAGTGGAGAGAAATGGAACATCTTTTTAAAAAAAATAAATATGACAATATTTATTAACCTACAAATCAGTTATTGATTTGGACCTCATCCACAGTCTCCTTTATGGCTAAATTATTTGACTGACTGACTTCCCCAAAACATGGAAACCATTTTCTCGTGGTACAGCGGCTTGCTTTCCTAGGGTTGCAATACTGTACATCCAGAATTTCCCAGACGTGGCCAGGATCCGGCTGTCGAAAACAGTATCCGGGAGGAAATCACTGAAACGTCCGGGAAAATCAGAATGTATGGCAACCCATTAAAAAGCAAATTTCATTAAAAAGAGCTCCAAAACTTCAACTTTTTTTTTTTGAAAGCTCAACAATTTTTGTGTCTGGATTTTCACTTTTTGAAATATGGCAGCCCTACGCCCAATGCCTTAGCCAAACCTACTCTTTCCTGTAATCAAAAAGGTTGTGGCCTCATTCATCCGTATACCAGTCTCTTGTGTCATTCTTGCGGCCTTCCCTTCACCTGCCACACAGAATGACAACTGGCAACTCTGTGATCATCGTGAACAATGGACCATTCATGACAGATGGTACTTCTTCGCATAGTTAAACTCTAGAATTCAGATGTAGACATGGCCTCCAACTTGGATGGGATTAAACGGGGTTAGGCAGATTAATGAAGAACAAGGCCACCAATAGCTGCTAGTCACAACGGCCCTGTCATACCTGTCAGGGTGCCCCTGAACACCAGCCGCTGGACATCAACAGTAAAGGTAAAGGGACCCCTGACCATTAGGTCCAGCCGTGGCCAACTCTGGGATTGCGGTGCTCATCTCCTTTTATTGGCAGAGGGAGCCGGCGTACAGCTTCCGGGTCATGTGGCCAGCTTGACTAAACCGCTTCTGGCGAACCAGAGCAGCGCACGGAAACGCTGTTTACCTTCCCACCGGAGCGGTACTTATTTATCAACTTGCACTTTGACGTGCTTTCAAACTGCTAGGTTGGCAGGAGCAGGGACTGAAAAATGGGAGCTCACCCCATCACGGGGATTCAAACCGCCAACCTTCTGATCGGCAAGTCCTAGGCTCTGTGGTTTAACCCACAGCGCCACCCGCGTCCCTCAGACATCAACAGTACTGTTGTGCTGAACTCCTGCTTGCAGTCTTCCCATAGGCAACACCTCCGCTGCTGTGAGACCAGGATGCTGGGCCTTTGCTCTGTTCCAGCAGCCCCTCTTTCATATGTTCTCAAGTCATGTCTCAGATTAAAGAGCATTCTTCCAGTATCACCTTTTAGCCTCCTCTTAAATTAAATCTCTACAGAGGCAGCACTTCTTCTCTTGCCAGCTCCTCAATGTTTTCCATCCTAGTTTCTGCTTGTGAGAAAGAAAGAGACTCTCAGATGCCCCAAATATTTCTTTACAAGTTTTGCTGCATGGCTGCCAAAGTTCCTAATACTGGAGGGGCTTGCTGAATGTTAAGGGCAGTCTTGCATATGCAAAACATTAGGGCATTGCTTCTCAGCCACATAGAATAATGGAATTGGTAGAGTTGGAAGGGACCCTAAGGATAATCTAGTCCAATCCCCTGTCCCATACAGGGATCAAACCTGCAACCTTGGTGTTATCAGCACAGTGCTCTAACCAACTGAGCTATCCAGGTTTAAATGTTGTGCTTGGTTTCTTTTTTCCTTCTATGGCCACTTCAGGCCTGCGGTGTGACAAAGGTGAGCTAATACAACTCTCCACAATATAAAAATGCCAATTGTTTTGGGGCAAAAGATCCAGCAAAACAAACTGCAGTCGGTATGAAGTATTATTTATAGTACAGACTATGTTCCTCTTCATCTGTAAAACCAGGTTGCTTTGGCAGGTCTCTCTTCACACACACACACAAACAGCCAATGCCAACATTGTTAACCGCCAAGATACTTTGCTTTTGGCAAACACTGTTTGGAATCTCAGGGCCTCAAAATTATATCAAATAACTGGAAGGTCCTGCACAGATCATAATAATCCCACAACAACCAACATCAGCCTGTGTCAAAGTTTTCCACACCACACCCAGTACCAAAATAAGTGAAACAGGTAAACAATTGGCCCTTAAAAATGAACTCAAACATGTTTTCCAGAAATTAAGAGTCACGTTTCCTCCATACAGATATGAAGGCAAATGACTGGCATATCTTATACTGCTTATCTTATACTGGGCAATATCCAGAATTTTATATGCCAGTCCAGTGAGTGTCAGATTTCCAGCTAGGTGGACATGCATATAAACTTTTTGTTTCCCCACCAGCTACACCCAGGATCTTCCTATTCCTTCCATTTTATAAAAGACAGAACTAGGATACCTTCAACAGCAATAATTTGAGCTGAATTTCCCGCCCCATTCGAAGTGGCCTATATAATAAACATCTCCATTAAGCTTTCTTAAGAGTGCCATAAGTGATTTCATTACATTTGCGTAGAATAAAGAGCTTAGGGGACATTTTCATAGTTGGATTGTGTCTGCCAGAAGATATGAGCCATAGCTCATAGCCTATCATAGTTCACTGTGATGCATTTTGAATTCTACAGATAATTTCCCCACCCTAAAAGCAGCCGAATGAAGCCTGATAAGATATTTCAGGAGGCTCTACATTCTTTTATTACTGTTACCAAGAGAAATGAGATTTCAATCATAGCGCTCTGCAAAATTAGGTAAGTTTTTGCAGTAGAGAAACGAATTATGCTTAATTCATCTGGCACAGGATACAGAAAAACAACAATGTTACACTAATGGGCCACCAAGTGGCCTATTAAGATGTATTCTCAGAGGCATAATTTTGAATGCAGTTGATATTTCAGCCTGCAATACACAATTGATGGAACAAACTGTTCATTTTCAACACATGAGTAGCTAATGGGTAGATTAATTAAACGTTGATTACTTACGTATTAGCAAACTAAAATATACTATTCTGCAAAATCATGAATCTGGTCCTCTAAATTCCGTCCCCTCCTTTCCCCCAACTGGCTGCTGTAGCAAGTCCTCAGCAAGCCACACATAATTATGCTAGGCTTTCAGCACCGATCATTGCCCTTAATTCAATAATCCAATTTTAAAAGATCAACTTTTAAGAGGATTTGAATTTGTGCAAGGGAATCGGCGCTCAAGACTGCATGAGATTTAAAGGCATGCACTTGTATGGGGATCCCATTACCAGTGGCAGCAGCTGGAGCTCAGAGAGCACACAAAAGCAATCCCCTGCCACTGTTTGCATGCACAACCAAGGATCAGAAATCTAAACCTGCGATAGGGATGAATGAATCTGTCAATTTAGGTTTCTCTCCATTTCTCATTTTTCCATTCTGAAGTGCCGTTCACAATTCCACAATGCAGTGTGGTTTTCTTAAAAGCCCGCAGTAAAATTTTACACACACACCTTAGTGTGAATTTCTTCTAAATACACACAAGTTAGTATGCAGTCTACCCCAATCTACATATTTCTGCAAAGAATTTCTGGATGCTATTTTTCCAAAAATATATACACACTCTTGGCATTTGGCCCTGGTGGAGCAGGTTAAAATGCTCATCTAGTACAGAATCCTTTTGTCACACAGTTACAGACGCTTCAGGTTACAAACTCCACTAACCCAGAAAGAGTACCTCAGGTTAAGAACTTTGCTTCAGGATGAGAGCAGAAATCACACAGTGGAGGCGCGGCAGCAGCGGGAGGCCTCATTAGCTAAAGTGGTACCTTAGGTTAAGAACAGTTTCAGGTTAAGAACGGACCTCCAGAACGAATTAAGTACTTAACCTGAGGTACCACTGTAGTTATTAGAGCTTCTCCTGGTAGCATTTTTCCCCAGAAATTTTCAGGCTGAATACCAACACTAATTTAATGAACAGGTAAGTCCTAGAGCCCTAACTGTGGTAACTATTACTATTACTACTACTAATAATAATAATTTATTATTTATACCCCGCCCATCAGGCTGGGTTTCCCCAGCCACTCTGGGTGGCTCCCAACAGAATATTAAAAACACAATAAAACATCAAACGTTAAAAACTTCCCTAAACAGGGCTGCCTTCAGATGTATCCTAAAAGTCATATATTGAATGCAATTGTTTCAGTCTAATGCTCTGCAAGATGATATCATTCAGGAATATCCAGAGAAATGGCTGTACCTTATAAATGAATACAAGGAAACTTGGGGAGGGAGGGGGAAATCAAGAAGTTAATGTAAGAATACCATTATGTCTCTAGCAGTTGCCTCAAAAATAGAAATTTTAAAAATATAGGGATTCTTGGAACTTTAAATATTATGCTGTAATGTGTGGCTGGTTCTGAGTGTTGCTCCTAACAGTTTTAAAACAAACCAATAAAGATACAAGCATACAAAATGTTCAGGAAGAAATGGCAGTGATGTTAGCTCCTGGTAACCATTTTCAAAACAAACTGTTACAGCAATAAAAATAATAAGCACATTAAAGCTACTGCATGCAAAGATTTCTACAGGGTAAAGGTAAAGGTAAAGGTACCCCTGCCCGTACGGGCCAGTCTTGACAGACTCTAGGGTTGTGCGCCCATCTCACTTAAGAGGCCGGGGGCCAGCGCTGTCCGCAGACACTTCCGGGTCACGTGGCCAGCGTGACAAGCTGCATCTGGCGAGCCAGCGCAGCACACGGAAACGCCGTTTACCTTCCCGCTAGTAAGCGGTCCCTATTTATCTACTTGCACCCAGGGGTGCTTTCAAACTGCTAGGTTGGCAGGCGCTGGGACCGAGCAACGGGAGCGCACCCCGCCGCGGGGATTCGAACCGCCGACCTTTCGATCGGCAAGCCCTAGGCGCTGAGGCTTTTACCCACAGCGCCACCCGCGTCCCACATTTCTACAGGGTACTGTGGCCCAATTTTAACTTTTTTTTTTTGCTATCTCTTTTATTGTCTATATCCAGGGCTTATAATAAAAACGTGTGCATCTGCATGAAATAGATAGAAGTCAAATAATTCTAAAGCAAGCCCAGGAGAAAAAGAAGCATTTTAACTACATTCACAATTGTACTTAAAATGCATACAGGAGAAAATAAAATTGAAATTTAGTATGATATAATGGCATTATAAATAATGGATAAAAGGAACAAGACCACAGCTTTCAAGTTTTTCTGCTGCAATACTGAGGCTCCTTATCAACCCCCCCCCCACCAGCAATTCTCCCTTCTCTATTCTACATGTAATTCCCAATACTTACCCATTAATAAGAGTTACCTTCACACACCTGACTGGTTAAGTATCAGCCTGTTGACTAATTTGCATTAGGAACATTACCTTTATTGAGCAAAACTACTGGTGAATAGGCAAAACGTGAAACTCTAGCAGCCTTTACTATATATAAATAAAAGAGGGCCAAGGCCTCTTGTTCCTTTCCAACTTGGAGAGATGAAGCAACGGGGAAGGAGGGAATGCTTACAATTTTAACCTTCTGCCAGCATCTGCTTAGAAAGCCCACAGGATGAAAAGTGCTTTGGAAATAAACATAGCTTCGTTCTCACTCTCTCTCTCTCAAAAAAGTCATCCAGGTTTTGTTAGTTGAGCTTTCAGAAGCCATTAGAATGGATGGCTTACTTCTTTGTTCCACCAAGGTTGTATTTACTAAAAGATCTATGTGACAAGTGCGGTTTCAGCATTCTGTATTGCCAGGTGTAAATAGGAGCTTTGAGGGAGAATGTATTTTGAATAGTCTCTGGGTGTTTTTTAAGGGTTATTATTGTGCACAGCAGGGGAGGGAAATCCAGTTTTCTGTTTAAATGCAGGTCTAAAGTCAGACAGAGATATGATTTAATTGGTTAGAAGACAGTCCTTAGTTGATGTACAGTGGTACCTCGGGTTAAGAACTTAATTCGTTCCGGAGGTCCGTTCTTAAACGGAAACTGTTCTTAACCTGAGGTACCACTTTAGCTAATGGGGCCTCCTGCCACCACCACCGCCGTGTGATTTCTGTTCTCATCCTGAAGCAAAGTTCTTAACCCGAAGTACTATTTCTGGGTTCGTGGAGTCTGTATCCTGAAGCGCCTGTAACCCGAGGTACCACTGTATTCTAGACGCCTTGGGGAAATAAACCTAAATACTTTTGTAAGCCAGAAAAGGTTGAGAAGTAGACCTGCTCCCCATTCCTTGTGGTAAGCTTGGGCCATTTGACTACAGGTGGTCAAATAGGGGGCCGGGGGGCAGTCTAAACCACTGAGCCTAGGTCTTGCCCATCGGAAGGTGAGCAGTTCAAATCTGCATGACGGGATGAGCTCCTGTTGCTCGGTCCCAGTTCCTGCCAACTTAGCAGTTCGAAAGCACATCAAAGTGCAAGTAGATAAATAGGTACCGCTATGGTGGGAAGGTAAACGGTGTTTCCGTGCGCTGCTCTGGCTTCACCAGAAGAGCTTAGTCATGCTGGTCACATGACCCGGAAAAACTGTCTGCGGATAAACGTTGGCTCCCTTTGCCAGTAAAGCGAGATGAGTGCCGCAACCCCAGAGTCGTTCATGACTGGATTTAACTGTTAAGGGTCCTTTACCTTTTTTAGTCAAATAGGAGCTCCCCCCCATATCAGCTAAGCAGTTCAATCAAGCTCCTCTGGACCACACACAAGCCTGAGAGGCATAGGGGCTCACATTGGGCTGGTTGATATATCTCAGCTGCTTCTTCCTCACCTAAGGTGGGAAGAAGCAGCCAAGATAAATTCCATGCATTGTGATATTATCAGCATATTGTGGTATTTAGTAGGGCTGCCATACATCTGAGATTTCCCAGACGTTACCAGGATTTCAAGGGCGGAAATTACATCTGGGGGGGGATTTCTAGAAGGCAGTGGTTTTACTTTTTGAAATATGGCAACCCTATATTTAGCAGCTGAAATATCACCATGTTGAAAAACAGTTACAGTATCGCCCAGTCCTATTGACGGCCAACAGCTGTAGCTGTTACCCTGTTCAGTATCAGAGGAATCACAACCAATTCAGACATATAGAAGACAGCAACTATTGAATACTGCACCCTAGTCTCTGAGACTCTCCCCCCACTTTTAGGAAACTGCCAGCCCCCGTAACTCTTTGGATTATGTAAACACAATAAAGGCTCTTCTGCCTGTTCAGGAAAGGAGAAAGACTAGCTGGTCTTCCACTCACCCATAATGCTTATCTGAAGATTTTGCAGCCACATCAGGATGAAGAAATGGGCACTGGGGCCTAAAAGTTTGGTGTGCTTGCCCTCCTGCCCTCCCTGCCCCCTTCAGGCCTATGGGGAACAGATTGAGACAGCAGGAAGAACTCACACATGCCCAGCAGATAGGTGATATGTAAGGACAGCAGGAAAATTCCTTCATTTAGACAAAATAATGCATATTCAGTAGGCACACCATAACACAATTCCTCATAGGGTAATAAAGGAAAAGAAAAGGCCTATTTACATTTGAAAGCAATGAGCTAGACAATGAACTTACGTTTGCTAAAAGTGAAAAATAAATAAACTGAGTAATTAGAGGAAAGTTTTGGTAACAAGGGCAGATCAGACAGTGGAACCAATTCCTTAATGAGGTAGTTACTGCTAACTAAACAGAAGTGTTGCAGCCATAATATTTCCCATACAAGTAGAGCGAGTAATTAATTTCTTCAGCCATGATGTTTTATTTAAGGCATGTCTCCAAAAAAGAAAAGAAAAAAGGATATTGATATTACCCTCACCCCTCAGCAAAACTACAGATTACTTTTAGCCGTTAAGCAGTCTCTTTTCTGCTCAGGTAGATCGTAAGGCAGCCTTCAAAAGGGAACATGATAAGAACAATTGTTCCGACAGCATTACAACTATTTCTTTAGAGAATACAAGCTTGTAAAAATCCTGATTTCCCAGTTTGCCCTTTCAGTATATCACTGTAGTGGAAAATGCAAATTGAGCGAAGCCCCCGTACCCACTCTTTCCTCCCTTCCCCCAATATCAAACAAGATTACTGTCAAGAGGTCCTCAGTTACCGGAACAGGCCATTTTGAAGGCATAAATTTGCTCTCCATTGGTTTTCATCAAGCAATCATGAACGCTGATTACATAAATTTAGCACTTGGCTGCTCATTTTTCTTTATGGGATTTCAGCCATGGATACATTGTCCTGTTTTTGCAGTTTCTCCACTCAACATACAGTGGTACCTCAGGATGAGAATGGGATCCGTTCCAGAGCCCTGTTCGCATCCCGAAGCAAACATAACCCACATCTGTGCATGCATGGGTCGCATTTCGCCGCTTCCGCGCATGCACGTGAAGTCATTTTGACCATCTGCGCATGCATGTACGGTGAAACCCGGAAGTAACGTGCTCCGTTACTTCTGGGTCGCTGCGGAGTGCAACCCGAAAATACTTAACTTGAAGCACATTTAACCCGAGGTATGACTGTACTGCCCTGCTCAAGTTTACATAAAAATTAGTTCATGATTTGACAGGGTACAGGTTCTTGAAGATTCGGTGTTGCTCATTGCAACAGAGCACTCTCAGACACATTTCAGTCGCAAGTATGCAAATTACTATGACTTTTTAAAAAATGGTCTGGGAAGTGGGGTGGATTGCATTGGCTGGAATAAGAAGCAGAATGTTTAAGCATTTGCTCACACTGGACTAGCGATTTGGAGTCTGGACCCAAGGGCAATGCAGAAGAACAGTCAAGACCAAGAAGGCCGACCAGAAATGCAAGCACAATAGAGCTCAGGCAAACCTTCTTGATCAAGCAAAGCTCAGCTAATGTCGGGAGCTGGAGTCAGGCATTGGACAGCAATAAAAAGCACAGGGTTCATGAAGTGAACACTTTATTTCAAAAAACCCAGAAACAGTGCAGGCTTAGCGATCGCAGCAACTCTTCCCAGTAGGTCTTGCCCCAATGAGGCCATTGCAAGGACTGAAGGTTCCTGCCTTCCCACAGCTGCCTACACCCCCTCCTCTCCAGGGTTTTTTTCCAAGAAGTCGTGGGCTGTGTCTGCACACAAACAAACTCTCCTCGGCACTTTTCATTTCTCTTGGTATTCTAGGAAACCAGGGGGGGAGGGGAGGTGATCACAGCAGGAGGGGGAGACCCCCTGGCTTCTTCAGCAGCCTGCTTCACCTCTGCTTCTTGGCCTGCCTCCTCTGCAGCCTCCACTTCTGCCTCTGATTCTGGACTGCTCTCTGCCACAGTCTCTTCCTGCTCACTAAACCCTGTTGCCCTTTCAGCTTCCAACATGTCCTCCTTCCAGTCTTCTCCCTCTGACCACACATCACCCTCCCACCACCAATCCCCTGGCTCTGAGCCTTCTTCCCTTGCGGGATCCCTAACTGCTGCCTCCCACCACTCCTCTGCATCCAGCCAGTCCCTGACATCTAAAATAGGAAGGGATCATTTTTAATACTCCTTCCTGACTAGGAAGAACCAATGGACTCTCTGGGTGGGTGACGTCAGGCCAGTTCTTGGTGGTTCTTCCAAGAGTCTACAGTTACTCAGTTTCACCACAAAGGGCAGTAATCAGCAGCTGCTGAAAAAGTGCACAGATCTCCTGTTTTTAGATCTTGCATTATGAATGTAGGGACAATAATATACAGTAGTCATACCTCGGGTTAAATATGCTTCAGGTTGAGCATTTTCAGGTTACGCTCCATGGCTACCTAGAAGTAACTGCTTGTGTTACTTACGGGTTTTGCCACTCGCGCATGTGCAGACGCTCAAAATGACATCACACACATGTGCGGAAGCAGCAAAACATGACCCACACATGCGCAGTCGTCTGTTGCATTCTACTCAGGATGCGAACGGAGCTCCGGAACGGATCCCGTTCGCCTCCAGAGGTACCACTGTACTTGCTTTGGTTAATGACACACATGCCCTTAACTACTCAGAAAATCCAGCCCCTTAAAATAGTATTAGTAATAATAAAATTTAGATTTTTTTAATCCTATGCTTCTTCCAAGGAGCTCAGGACGGTGCACAGACTTACCTTTCCACATTTAATCCTCATAACAACCCCTTGATGTGGTTTGGGCTAAGAACGCAACTGCCTCACCATGTGAGCTTCAAATCTAAGCAAATATTTGGTCCATTGCCTTAGTCTAACACTAACCCTGAAACCACATTGCTTCTAAAGTTATCACATACAGCAGTACAGGGCCCAGACTTTAGTGTTCTTGCAGCAGACATCTATATACCCAACTTTGTACTCATACATTTCTACCCCTCCTATCCATTTCCCCCCCTTTCGTTGAATGTATGCCTGGTTCCCTACAGTAAATACTCTGAACAAGGCTTCAAAAGACTCTACAGCATTCTGTTGTCAGTTTCCTGGTGTGGAAGGGAAGAGCTAAGCCTCAAGCTGGTGCTTAGGAGAAAAGCATTTATTTTGGCACACAGGAAACCAGAGAGTAACCCGTGCATTTTGATTGGCACACTAGGGTTTTCATTCTTTCAGAATACAATCCTTCCCCTCCTAATACTGGCTTAAGGCTTGCCTCTCTTCTCTTGGATTCTACTTCTGGAATTATCTCTTCCTCTCTCTTTTGTTGCCAGTATGCTTTCAGACTCGATTCTTCTAGTTTCCCCCCATCGATTCTGAGTAGATGTTGTTTGGAATAGCCAAGACCAATGGCATTACCAATGGCACAGTGCTGCTCTCTTTCGAGTTATTGCATAACTAAATGATCGCTGCAAGCACAGCCTCTCTTCTGCTGATAATTAGGCCTTGTGATCAAGGTCTACTTTGTACTGGGAGAGTCACCAAATTTGCGCTGCAGGCCTGCTCTGCAGAATTGTCTCAAAGCGAACAGCCACCAGAATTAGGAAGCATATTCTTCAGACATTCAGTTGGTCTATTTGCTCACTGATTCTACAGCTTGCCAAAATAGTCCATGTCTCAGTGCTGGGCACATATTACAAAAGGACTGTAATAAAATGTTCCCATTGGGGAAATGCTCCTTTATATCACCACAACAAAAGCTTGTGACTTGAAGTATATTCAGAGTTCTGCAGAAGACTTTCTAAGCTCTTCATATTCCATTTCTAATGTGGTATCATCTGTAATATGGGCTGAAAATAGGAGGGAATTTGCCTCTCCACCCTTAGCGATCTATAATTAGGATTGCAAGCCTTTTGGCTTCGACCTCATGGTAATAAGAGATGTGTTTGAAAATGTTATAGCAAGAATGGGAAAAGATCCAGGGAAAGGCAGAAAAATTAAATAGAAGCCAGAATTTGATTTTCAATTTCCAAGGTCATAGATCAATGTTCTTCAATACTTGATTTCTGGTTTTTCATATTTGACAAATATTTTAGATGCTTTAAAATAAGCACCACTGTAGTTAGGGCCCTCTATTATACTCCTAAAAACATGAAAAAAAAAAATAAAAACACATAAAATATAATAGTAAAAAATAAAATATATTGGTATTTATAAAATAAAACATATTAGTATATATAAAATATATACTCTAGCTAATACTGCATCATATCTGCTGGGGTCTTCAGTAGTACAGTCATACCTCGGGTTAGATGTGCTTCAGGTTGAGTGCTTTCGGGTTGCGCTCCGTGGGAATGCGTTACTTCCGGGTTTCGCCGCTCGCGCATGCGCATACGGCCAAAATGATGTCACATGCATGCGCGGAAGCGGTGAATCGTGACCCGTGCAGACACAGGTTACATTTGCTTCAGGATGCGAACTGGGATCCGGAACAGATCCCGTTTGTATCTAGAGGTACCACTGTACTGAAAAAAGCTGGCTAACCCAGCTGAAAAATGCTTATTAATCTTTGCAATCTCTTGGGATGATTCTGTGGTGTCCACCAATGGATATCTCTGTTTGTGCATTGCACATATATGACCTGCGATGAATGAATGTGATGAATATGCTTTAATTATTCCGTCGATTGATTGAGTCAATTATCCCATTATATGTAGGCTATGATGAACTATGCTCAGGAAGCATTTTGCCACAAAAAAATGACATATTCTAGCTCATGCACTAAATTTATGCTGGTAGGATCAATGACACAAGCAGAGGTTTCCAGAATGAAGATGTTCCACTCTTCTCCAAAGGATGTTTACTTGAGATAGCTAAGAAGTATGCAGAAGACAGGATGAAGTAGCTTAACTCTCAGGTGGATCAACTTTGGTGCAAAGTGATGAATGTGGTAAGGTACTGATGGTAAAGTTTCTATTAGGCACCAGACTTGAAAGGGTTGGACCATATGGAAACAAGGAGGTACTGCTGCTTGGATAAGTAGATAATCAGCAGATTCCAGCCTACCAGTTTCTGAAAGCTTAAAAAGCTGGTGGTATTTCAGTGCCTGACTGGATTATATTTCCATTTGTTGTTGACTGCTTTATGGGGACAGCAGTCTTTTTCTCCTAATTAGCCAAGTCAGAGAAGTAAGCAGGCCCAAACATTCCAAGAGGAAAATTTTGATTGGCTCAAGTTCTTTGCTTATCTGTGTTGAGTATTCTTTCAGCAGATCTTTATACCGCCCTATCAGAATGTAGGGATAGTTGTCCAAGTCCAAATATTGTGCTCTTGTATTGTTCAGCCACTCCTCCAACTCAGTCAAGTTAAGGGATCCCGCCTTCTCTCCTACCAGAGGGGATTGGGTGGGTTCGTTTGTCCTAGTTTCTGAGTTTCCCGATAGTAACTCCTGCTCCGGTTGGGCCTCAGGGACCTCGTTTTCTAAAGTTAAGCTGGTGGTATCTCAAATTCAGATTTTGAGAGTAGGGATGTCAGAGAATTCCAATGAAAACAAGAAACAGGAGTGGGAATTGTCTATGTTCTCTTATTCATCTCAGGTCAAGAGCAATAAATCAATCAGGTGAACACAATTGGTATTCTCTACTGCAATATCACCATAGTGGAATGTGAGACACATAATTTAATTGCTGGCTGAAGGCAAACTGCAGCAGAACAGAAACATTGCTGCATATGACAAACCCAGAGCAGAGTAGAAATTGATGCCCTCTTACATCCCTAGCTGAGAAGAATGTGTCAAAAAGTGACTCAAGATTTGTGCTGGACGGGGCAGCAGATCAGCAGTATGTCACCATCAGTGTGGGGGAAGGGATAACATTTTCTGGTTGTTCGGAAAATCTTATGTGAAACCTCTGTCAACTCCAATCCCTAGAAGGCACCGAGCAGAATTAAGAAATTGTATTCACACAATTAAGTAACCTTGAGCTCTCACACTTACAAATACCAATATAAAATTGGGGGCAGGAATTTTTACACACATGCCTATGTTCCCACCCATTTTAGGCACTGCCCCAGGAACGACCACGCTCAACTTACCTCATAGTAACTTCGAACGGCGTTACAAAATGCTTCATCAGCCACAATTTGTGTCTCTCCATTCAGGAAGGCCTGAAAGCGCTCCTTCACAATCTGTAGCTGTTGCTTGTTCAGCTGGAGAGAAAGCAAAAATTCAGTCAGCAAAGCTACACCTTTTGATTCGTTCCAATATTTAAAAACTCTTAGTTGTCCCACACATCAATTTCCTCCTTTAACTCAGTATGCCGTTACTTTCAATAACTGCTAGCAACCACACCTGGATAGATAGATATTAGGGCTGCCATATGTCTAGAATTTCCTAGACATTCCCGGAATTCGACAGCCATTTTAAATGTTCAGGAAATTTAAATGGCAGCCCATTGTGGGAGTGGGGTTTTTTGATATTTTTTTAAAATGTTTAAAAACTGTTTTGGGGGTATACCTGTCAACGTTTCCTTTTTTTAAAGGGAAATTCCCTTATTCCGAATAGGATTCCTTGCAAGAAAAGGGAAAAGTTGACAGATATGTTTGGGGGGATATTTTGGAGAAAGAGAAAACACTCAACAAATGTAGGCAAAAAACCAAACAAAACCAATAAATAAAAAGCTCGACGACCTTTGTGTCCAGATTTTCACTTCCCGAAATATGGCAACCCTAAGATAAGATAGATAACACAATTTTGTTTATTCTACAAAATCTATGTAATTTTTTTATACAGAACAGCTTTAATTTCATGTTCTGATAACCTACAGTCACACAATAATTTCCTACTACTTTTACCATTTCCCTGGTTAAAATGGACTCATCCCCTATGCTTAGAATCTGAAAAGTTTCCAACTGCACAATGGTGTGAACACAAAGAGATGGAGGGAAGGGTGTGCATGTTGCTGCACTCTCACCCCCAACACACACACACTCTTCACTATACACACTTGAAGCAGCAGAAATGAGCTTATGTACATGGTGGGAGAGATGTTATCAAGGCAGCAGCATGAATGGAGACTATAGGACATATTACAAGAGTATTACGAAAATCAGGAAATTTAATATACCTTTCCCCCCATTACTGTGAACCATTTCCCCGCCCAGAATCCCTAACTGGGACAAAACATGTCCCAGTTTTGCCTGAAGATTTTTCAGAATGATTACTCCGAAGATCAGCAACTAGCTTAACTGCTCAATCTAAACAATGCAGAAAGAGAAACCATGTAACAAAGGCACGCCCGAAAACAAGTTTTTGTTTCTCCCCTTCCACAAAACCCAAACAAGAATGAAAACCTTAAGACTTGTAGCACTACAAGTCTACAAGGCAAACTTGTAGCACTACAAGACTTGTAGCACTACAAGTCTACAAGGCAAACAATTACACACCACTTTTGTACATCAAAACCCACCATAAATAATAGTTAGGAATCTTGTGTCCTAGCAGTTGCGGGCCCAGGCATCATGTTCCTCAGTCCCCAACCCCACAGAGAATTCAAAGACAACTGAGCCTGGTTTTTGGATCAAAACAGGCTACATCTTCATTGAATACAGATGTATATTGCATTCAATGTATATTGAATACAGACCGGTGGGCAAATTCCTACCTGGCCCCAGAACACGACAGCCCCCTTAGCCACAGCAAGGTCGTGAAACCATCACTTGAATTGAGGGAAGTGTCACGGTCCGGTTCATGGCCAATCGAAGTCCCGGCAGGGGACGTCAGGACCGGGGGCAAGATGGGGGGGGTGGGAGCAGGAACGGGGGTCCAGAAACCAGGAGTCTGGAAGCCAAGGGTCCAAGGGTCAGAGAGCTGGGAGTCAAGAAGCCAAGGGTCCGAGGATCAAGAAGCAAGGAGTCACAAAGTCAAGGGTCCAAGGATCAAGAAGAAGGGAATCAAGACGCCGCGGTTCGAAGATCAGGAAGCAAGAAGCCAAATGCAACAAGGCAGGAAGCGTGTTGCTGTGACAAAGAGCCGAAGGGAAATGCTGACCTTATATCCCTTCCCAGATCTTGCCACCAGGTGCTGTGAGTTACCAATCAGCTTCACCTGTGAGGCTGCTCCTTGCCTCTTCAGAACAAACTTAGGAAGGCCCCAGTCCTGCAAAGCCCTACCGGTCACAGGGCCTGGCTCCTGCACACACACGTGGCAAGAAGGCGAGCGGGGAACCCGACAAGGGAAAGAACAGATAAGGGCTCCAGGTGTGGGCTGTTTAAATGGCCAGGACCTGAGAGAAGCCTTCCTGCTCCATAAGCTCCACCCCGTGCCCCAGTCTGCACCTGAGCCTGCACTCCCATTTGCCAATCCCGGGTGAAGGCTAGGATTCAGCTCCTGATAGGCAGCACAGGCTTATGCCTGAATCACCTGTCTGGACTGGATGCTGATCCCAGAATCCCCCATCAGGGTCTTGGAAGAGCCTGCGCTGCAATGCAAGGGTGAGTAGACTTGCATTCAGTCTGGATGGCTTTAGAACAGGTATAGGAGGGGAGGGTATATAATAAATAATTAATAATAATAATAATACAGTGGTACCTCAGGTTACAGATGCTTCAAGTTACAGACGCCACTAACCCAAAAATAGTACCTCACGTTAAGAACTTTGCTTCAGGATAAGAACAGAAATTGCATGGCAGCGGCGCAGCGGCAGCAGGAAGCCCCATTAGCTAAAGTGGTACCTCAGGTTAAGAACAGTTTCAGGTTAAGAACGGACCTCTGGAACGAATTAAGTTCTCAACCCAAGGTACCACTGTAATGATAATGTATTATTTATTATTTATATCTTGCCCATCTTGCTGGGTTTCCCCAGCCACACTGGGCAGCTCCCAACAGAATATTAAAAATACGATAAAACATCAAACATTAAAAACCTCCCTAAACAGGGCTGCCTTCAGATGTCTTCTAAAAGTCAGATAGTTGTTTATTTCCTTGACATCTGATGGGAGGGCGTTCCACAGGGAGGGCGCCACTACCGAGAAGGCCCTCTGCCTGGTTCCCTGTAACCTCACTTCTCGCAGTGAGGGAACCGCCAGAAGGCCCTCAGAGCTGGACCTCCGTGTCTGGGCTGAACGATGGGGGTGGAGACGCGCCTTCAGGTATACTTCAGGTATTGTTTTGCTGTTGTGTTTTCCTTATTTACTTGTTTTTGTCTTGTGTTTTATTCTGTGAGCCGCCCTGAGATCTTATGATGAAGGGCGGCATATAAATCTAATAAATAAAAGAAATAAATATTGGAAACCTGCGGCCCTCTGAGCTTCATAGAGTCGTAGAATTGCAGAGTTGTAAGGGACCAAGGGTGTAATCTAGTTCACCCCTCTGCAATGCAGGAATCTTTTGTTGGGTTCCAAACTTCCATCAGCTCTAGCGAGCACTGTTAGGATTTTTATCTCACCAGCTGCTCAGAGAGCAGCACAATCATTGTTTATATCATGTGAGTGTCTAAGAGCATGAGACAGGAAGTCTCAGCACAGTCTCAGTACTGTGAAGAAGTTATAGAAGTGTGCTCTTCTATACTGCTGCTCACAGAAAGCAGACACGCTGATGGATTCTCTGTGTATTGACTGTAAATAAAGTAGTTTAGAGCTACTGATTGTCTCTAGAGAGCCAGTGTGGTGTAGTGGTTAAGAGTGGTAGTCTCATAATCTGGGGAACCGGGTTTGCGTCTCCGCTCCTCCACCTGCAGCTGCTGGGTGATCTTGGGCCAGTCACACTTCTTTGAAGTCTCTCAGCCCCACTCACCTCACAGAGTGTTTGTTGTGGGGGAGGAAGGGAAAGGAGAATGTCAGCCGCTTTCAGACTCCTTAAAGGGAGTGAAAGGTGGGATATCAAATCCAAACTCTTCTTCTTCTTCTTCTTTCTTATGCAATGAGATGGCAGAAGACAAGTGTGCTCCTCTCAGGAGGGAGGGGTTGCTTATTATCGGTCTCTCTGGACTGAGAAAGATTTACAGCCACAGGTTGACCACCGGGGAGACGCCCTGGTGTCTTGGGAAGATGGCAGCCTTCCCGGGCATTTTTCCAACAAGCACGGCCAAGTTAACAACATCTGGAGGACCACAGGTTCTCCATTCCCTCCATATACATTTCAAGCGTCCTGAACTGGAAAGTCCAAAACACTAGCCTTTAAGAGGGCATCAAGCTTTCTAGCCACCTGAAAAATGTGGTCTATACTTTCCTCTTCGACAAGACTGTGTCATCTTGAAGCTGGTCATTACAATGTTTCCCTGACACATGCTGCATCACAAATAAACCGCTGACAAACAAATGCTAAGCTTTCTGTCCATTTCCTGCAAAACACGCACAGAATTGTTTTATTAGGCAGGCATAATGTTTATTCTTCTTTGCGCAAATCAAAAGGCACTGTTTGCTAATGAAGGCACATTACAGTTTGCCATCCTCATATTATGCTAAATGGTTTTACTGTTCTCCGAAATGCTTTGCAATTAGATACTGTTACCAGCTCTGTTTAACTAATACTTTAATCATTTGTAGCTTCGTGTCACAAAGCAAATAAATAGATGTTTAGAACGTTGAGGCAATGTTAATCTGTTTTAGTATTTTAACTTTTGTATGTTTGAAGGGAGGGTTGTGATTCTTCCCTTGTTTTACCTTTTAGGGGTATTTTGCAATCAAGCAGCGAATGAATTATATGAAATATAAATAAATAGCAGAGATATCACTGCCTTTGTCAATCTGTGTGATTCTGTTTTCTAAAAATGCAGTATCGTCTGAGTTAGTTGCTGCTGTCTTTTTCCTATGGTTCTTCCAAAATATACAGATATGCCAGTAGATGGCATAACTCTTTTGTGGCTGAAGCCCCTTTTTCAAGTAACACCAAGCAAAAAAACACTAAACCAGGTATTTAATTTCTCCTTACAGAAACAGGCAAGCAAAACCCCACAAAAATAAGAACTGCCTCTGAGATTCTTACTGCGTACAAGCAGTTAAGAGGATTATGATTCACTACCCAAAACAGCAAATGCAAACTGATGAAATATGCTGGGAATGATACTGGAACAACTACAACTACTGTCTGAACTTTTTAATCTCCATCACTTTTAATATCTGTTACAAGTCTATGCAGTTGGGCAAATGACTACGTGGTTATCTCCTGTTTCTAAAAATTAGTGCAGAATGAGAAAATGCAGCAATTACAATGGCACCACCACCACCCTCCAAAGAGAGGGGTGCAAAAGATGGCACAGATCTGTTAAGGATTTGCTGAATCAATAATTTGAATTGGAATACAAAAAGGGGAGGTATGAGGAGGTCGGGAAAATATGTCTATGAAAGTAAATTACTGTGAACTTAATATGTTTTTAATTTTTATGTATCTTTTTATGTCCTTTTTTTCTTTTTTGTATTTTTTTGTTTTCTTTTTCTCTTTGATCTTTATTGTATTAACTTTGAAAATTTTAATAAATATCTTTAAAAAAAAAGATGGCACAGATCTGCATAAAATTAACATTTCCCCATTTTTCTGTATGGACACAAATTCTGAAAAAAAAAAATTACTGATACAGTGCATCTCACCATAGAGGAGGCAACTGTACCTGTTCAGCCTGTTGTCCAGGTGTTTACTGTTGATGAGCAAATTTTCGAGGCCCCTGTTATCTGTTCCTAGAGTCATCGCTACTTGAACTAGTTAGCCCTTCAAGTAGAGGACTCCTTCAAAGGGGCTACTCTCTTAATAGAGAGTAGTCTTCTGTAAAGGAAGACAGGTGACCACTATAGCAGCAATACAGATGACCATGGCTGGCTTCGTCATATTCTGTGGCTGCTGTTGCTTCACCCATAGTTACTGGCAGGTTCTGTTGCTATGGATTAAAGACCAATCCCTCCATGCGTCACTTCAGCATTTAAAGGACCCCTGGGTGGTTAAGTCCAGTCAAATTCAACTATGGGGTGTGGCATTTATCTCCTCTTTCAAATCTACGGAGCCGGTGTTTGTCCGCAGAGGTAAATGGCGTTTCCATGCACCTTGGCTTCCATCACGGTGTTCCTTTGCGCCAGAAGCGGTTTAGTCATTTTCACAATACTTCCTAGTTTTTAATTTGGGTGACGAAATGGTTCATTGGTTACTATATCCTCAAAGACCAAAGCAACATATTTATTGGTATATGAACCAACTTTTTAAAAGAGGTCCATAAAAATATTTCCCACCTCTCTAAGGCCCAATTTCAGGGTTGTTGTTTTTTTTTAAAAAAAGAATACCATTTGCTTTTAAGCCTTCTGCATCCTCTGTTGTTTCGCTATTAAGCCTCTGAAGCCATCTACTGTGTGTTATTTTAGATTATCCATTTGTGCTTTATGTATAATTTCTTAAAAAGATGAAAAAGCCTAGAATAACATTCAATTTACACCTTGAAATCAAGATCAGTCACAAAAAGAACACACAAAGACACCGTCCTCACCACCACACAAACAAAGAACCATAACTTCAGAGGTAACTGACACACACCAGTTCTTCAGACAGTCTTTTTCTTCTCCTCAAAACTCTCACAAAAACTACAGATATTTAACTTATTTCTAAATGCAGAAATCCTACTTCAGACAGAAGTCTAACTTAAATACCTGAAAAGCACAAAGGACAAAACAAAAATTCTGTAGCAGCATAAAAGACTAACAGATTTCTTACGTCATAAGCTTATGTCGACCAGAAAAGCACACGAAGAATGAGAGAAAAGCAATTCTAGTGGAATTTCTTCCTCACTCAGTCACCTGTCATGGAATGCTAATGCCACCTTACCAAGAGGTTGAGTTGGGAAAGTCTTACCAACTAATAAGGTTCGCAGCCCTGGCCCCATATTAAAATCCTTTGCAGGATATAGTTTCTATTTCTTGAATGGACAACTCAGTGGCAGAAAACATTTCCAATTAGTTACGTGATCTGCATTGGGCATCTTCCCATTTCACCCAAGCACAGATGTGGCTATAAAAGCTTAGTGTGGTTTCTGCAGGCACAACTTGTCTCATATAAAACTTGAGTTTAATCTTCTTAATAAGTTAGTAAAGGAAGAAAAATAAAATGCTGGCTTAACATAAGGATACCAGAAAACAGTTATTCAGGGAGGACCTTCAAAGGGCCTTCCTTAGCAGATATAAGATGCAGGTAGGGAGCTAAGGTAGCAATAACTTCTTTTATGGGTTTGATTTTCTGCATTTCCCATCTACTAAATACAATACACAAGTTCATCACTGGCAGAAGAAAAAAGTTCTAGATCCCCTCAAATGTGCATTTATTTGCCCTTGCTGAGTTGTCAGAGAGTCCCCCCAAATGTGATTTATATTATGCATTCATCATGATTTGTGCTTCTGGGAAGTTGTTATGCAATCACACTTTCAATATTATTTGCCCCTGCAAAAGTTTTGGGGCAGTCCTACTGCTTCATTTGCAATGAGTGCATTTTAAAGCTAAGTTAAGAGCTTTGAGAACTTAAAGAAGAAAAGTCACTTGATCCAGGGACAGTCTACTTATATATTGGTCCATTCCTACCTCTTTTTCTTAATGGTGACTGCTCCTGCTCAGACTGCACAGACAAAGCTTTTTGTTTCCTGAAATTCGTTTGGATTTGCAGATAAACTATAACTAATAGAATTCTACAGGATGTGATAAGAGTGTGTGAAAACAGTCAAGATCCAAGGATCTCCAGGCATGTGCCTCCAGATGGTGGCGATAATCAGGCACCATTCTGGTGCCTAGGCATCTTTACTTGGTCGCAAGTGGCTGATAAGGTAAAGGTAAAGGGACCCCTGATCATTAGGTCCATTCATGAGCGACTCTGGGGTTGCGGCGCTCATCTCGCTTTATTGGCCGAGGAAGCCGGCGTACAGCTTCCAGGTCATGTGGCCAGCAGGACTAAGCCGCTTCTGGCAAACCAGAGAAGTGCACGGAAATGCCGTTTACCTTCCCGCCGGAGCAGTACCTATTTATCTACTTGCACTTTGACGTGCTTTTGAACTGCTAGGTTGGCAGGAGCAGGGACCGAGCAACGGGAGCTCACCCCGTCACAGGGATTTGAACCGCCGGCCTTGTGATCAGCAAGCCCTAGGCTCAGTGGTTTAACCCACAGTGACACCCATGTCCCTAAGTGGCTGATAGCCAGGGGCAAAGTGCGCCTGGCTAATTTTGAACACTGCTTTTTGCCACAACAGTGGCAAATAAAGCAACTTAAAACAACAGCAGGAGCTCAGGGAATCTGGTGCCCAGGTGGCAGAATGCCATGCTGGTCCTATCTGGCATCTCCAGGGTTCAGGTGAGATCTAAGAGAATTTCTGCTAGAAAAGGAAGGTAATGGTTTTAATCATTACATAGTTTGTGCTAGCAAAATTGAACCATTAACTGACAAGGCTAGCCTATGTGTTTTGCCTCAGTTTGGTTGACAGGCTTCAACAAAAGGAATATTACTTTGTAATGAATGCCACACTGATCTCAAGGTATGTGCAAGCCTTCATCAATGTACAAATGGACTTCCCACTTTCCTTAATTATAATATATATATATGAAAAGCATTTCTAGCATGGGGGTTTGCATCAGGCTAGTAGCTCCCCACCCACACACCAAACAAACCATAATCCCCAGGTTTCATTTTAAAAAGTTTCTAGAGGCAAAATATACATTCACTATCCCTCTGGTAGAAGGGGTTATTTGTTAGCATCCCAGTAGTGATGTATGGAAGTGAAAGCTGGACCATAAAGAAGGCTGATCGCCGAAGAATTGATGCTTCTGAATTACGGTGCTGGAGGAGACTCTTGAGAGTCCCATGGACTGCAAGAAGATCAAACCTATCCATTCTGAAGGAAATCAGCCCTGAGTGTTCACTGGAAGGACAGATCCTGAAGCTGAGGCTCCAATACTTTGGCCACCTCATGAGAAGAGAGGACTCCCTGGAAAAGACCCTGATGTTGGGAAAGATGGAGGGCACAAGGAGAAGGTGACGACAGAGGACGAGATGGTTGGACAATGTTGTCGAAGCTACCAGCATGAGTTTTACCAAACTGCGGGAGGCAGTGGAAGACAGGAGTGCCTGGCGTGCTCTGGTCCATGGGGTCACGAAGTGTCGGACATGACTAAATGACTAATCAACTATAACAAAACCTGCTCCCCCTTACAGCATTTTATTCCTCCATTGCTCCCCATGCCCATGATTTCCTGGTAACTAGAGAAGTTATTTATTATTGTTAATGTTATACAACCACAGTTTAATTTCTTCGGTTTGAAAACTGATGCAGAAAACCCCCCAGACCCTCCAGCCTTCAGGTGTTGCTTGGAAAAAAAGACCCACAGCTTGAATGTGACTTCCTGATCGCCTTTTTAGTCCACGATTCGTGTTGTTTGGAGTCCTCAATTCTACCAGTGCAACTGCCTTTAAACCTGCAATGCTATTACTCCTCCAATTCTCCCAACCCATTTCCTGTATCACTCCCTTGTGTAAACTGAAAGCAAAGCAGGTACACAACAACACACCATCCATTGCACAGCCAGGAACAGATCAGGCTTTATAGACTGAAAACATGTCATGCCCATTTCAAAAGAAGTTTGTTGCTCATCAACTCTTAGAACAACAGGAAAGAACTCTCTCCTTTACTGAACGAACCAACTCTGAAAAGGTTATTTAAAAATAAAAAGAGCTAGTCAGAAAATATTTTATATTGAAAAACAGTTCTGTGCATCCATTGCTTTTGCCCTTAAATCTTACGCCCCATAAGTAAATAAACAAAAATGAAAGCATAGCAAGGAAATTCAGCTAAGAAATCTACATAAAATATTATTCTTATATACTATATGCAGAGTAACATATTTGGGGCAAAGGAAATCAGTTAAAACGTTCCAGTTTCTACAAATCATCACTATTAATAGGAGAAATGCAATTTATGACAGGACTTTACACCTTAAGGGAACTGAATTTAAATAGCTGAGTCAGTTTGCCTTCTACATGTTGAATACTAAACAGGAAAGTGTTTCCAAAACAAAGCTAGCTAAATGTCTGCCAACTGAAACATGACTTTGCATCATGCAAATTTCAACACTAAAAGACGCTTCACTCGTGAACTGACCAGATGAACAAACAGCATGTTTAGGGAAGCTTTTAATGGTTAATAGGTTTTTGTATTTTAGTGTTTTGTTGGAAGCCGCCCAGAGTGGCTGGGGGGACCCAGCCAGATGGGCGGGGTATAAATAAATTTATTATTATTATTATTATTATTAGACAAGGTTGTATTGGAACTTGCATTATAAAAAAGCACACATAAAACAACTAAAACCCACTCAAACATTTTATGTTACTAATCTCATGATATCTAGAACAGGACAGTAATATACGCAATAGCTTTAATGAAAGTAACATTATCATATACCATCCATATCTGGGAATTTTGTAGATCAGTATCTTTCATAGGTTATATATCTCAAAGGAGCAGGGGTGGTGGTTTAAGGCTGAGTAGGTCACAAACCTATTATCGTAGGCTTGAGAAACCTTTCCGAGCCCCAGGGTCACTTGCCCGTGGCAGGCAGGGCCAGAGGTGAAATACAACAAAGGAATGAATACAAATTCTACCTTTGTACCATAGGCTAGCTCAGGGGTGTCAAACTCAAATTCATCAGGGGCCGCATCAGCAGTTTGGTCACCCTCAAAGGGCCGGTTGTATCTGTAGGACTTACAGTACAGGAGAGAAGGGTTCAGGCAGCCGTTGGATCTGTCACATCACAGGATGGCATGCGCTCAATATAAAAACAAGTGGAGGTTTCCTGAATGCATGTAAAGTGGAGGTTTCCTGTGTAGAACGGCTGGCGCCGCTAGAGGGCAGACGTTCTCTGGCTTGTAGGCTGCCGCGCATGCGCTGAAGAGGCGGCTTTCTTGTGTCAACAAAAAAAAAAGCGAGAATAAAAGGTGAAGGCTGGCAGCCGGCGGCAGCTACACGGGCCACATGACGAGGTCTGGCGGGCCGGATTCGGCCCGCAGGCCTTGTGTTTGACACCCGTGGGTTAGCTCCTGTACATTCACAGAACTCTCTGCTTTGCCGGCAGGAAAGCAAGAGACCTTATCAGACTTCAGGGAGACTTTTCAGCTAGGCAAAAACACTGGAGGCAGCAGCTAGAGAAGCGATGTGGCCTCAGAAGAGTCCTAAGAGCATAGGATAGCCAATCACACAAAAAAGATTGTAAGGTATCGTCTAGATCTTGTATTATCCTACCTACCAAGAGATCATTCATTCACAGAGTTTGGATCTTTACTGCATGCAGAATGGCAGCATATGCCCTTGAGAGGAGGAGAAAAAAGAAACCAACATTCTAATGATGCCTGCGGGTGGTTGATACATAAAACTCACCTACTTTTGGGAGAGAGAGGCAACAAAAAAACTGGGGGTGGAGAGTTAGGAAAGGGCCGGCTGGAATCCTGAACAAGAGAACTCCATGGTGGAACATTTTGTTGAAAGCCCCACTTCTCCACACTGGCAAGTGTCTACGTGGTCAAACTTGGAAAAGGTCTTCTGCCATCTTTGGCCCTCAAAACCCAACACTATCTGCCACTTCTACAAAATAATGCTTTTTTCTGAGCTGCCAGGATCAGGGTAGAGGCGGCACAGCTGACTGGCCCTTGTAAAAGGTAAAGGTAAAGGGACCCTGACCATTAGGTTCAGTCGTGACCGACTTTTCGGTTGCAGCGTTCATCTCGCTTTATTGGCCGAGGAAGCCGGCATACAGCTTCCGGGTCATGTGGCCAGCATGACTAAGCCGCTTCTGGTGAACCAGAGCAGTCTACTTGCACTTTGATGTGCTTTCGAACTGCTAGGTTGGCAGGAGCTGGGACCGAGCAACGGGAGCTCACCCCGTCGCGGGGATTCGAACTGCCGACCTTCTGATTGGCAAGTCCTTGACTCTGTAGTTTAACCCACAGCACCACCCGCGTCCCTTGAGACTGGCCCTTGTAACCTGAGCTAATAATATTTGCCATAAACTATTTAGCTCAGTCCCTTGTAACCTGAGCTAAATAGTTTACGACAGATATGGGAACATGGGTCGGAGAATGTTATCACTAGTAAAGCAAGCACCCCATTTATATTAGGAAACACTCATCAAATATAGCACATTGACTAGTTGTGGGATAAACAGGCATCCATCACTACATCAAACTTCCAGACACGCAATTTTAATTTAACAGCAATCTCTTACTGATCCCTCCAGACCTTCCAGTGTACCTGTGGGGAAATGCTTCACTTGTGAGTCATTAAACCAGGTAGAAATCAAGCAATACAATTTTACCTTAATTTAATACTCTGGGTGGCTGTTACAATCTCCGCCTTTTGCTACTGCCACAGATTCATTTCGTTATAATAGCATACATGTTCTTCTAGAATTTAATAACCAATGCGTAAGTTTCATGTTCTAATTTTAATAGGTTTATAATATATCCTCCATATTTTGCACTGCCAGCTTACCTCCTAGTAACCATTTCTGACTGATGTACTACTAGAAGTCAGAACTAGTTCTAGTATCAATAACGTTAATTAGATTATCAGGAAAAACAAAGGCTAGAAAAATGGACAGGGTTGTTCAGCACAGTGTAGCATTTTTCTCCTTTATTAAGAGCTATGGTCAACAATATGGAACTTAGGAAAATTAAGAGAAAAGTTCTCAACAACAGAATAAAACAGGAAAAAACAAGCCCAAGATCCACTGATTCCAAAGTCTCATTGCAGTAGCTCTTTGGTTTGGATTGCGATAGTTTGCACAGTTATTGACATAGTTTGTTTTCACTTCTCCCAGCTTGCTGAGGACTGAAGGGCAGGGGAGAGGGAGAAATGTCTCAATATACAGAGACATCACCATGCCAACAAAGGTCCGTATAGTTAAAGCTATGGTTTTCCCAGTAGTGATGTATGGCAGTGAAAGCTGGACTATAAAGAAGGCTGATCGCCGAAGAATTGATGCTTTTGAATTATGGTCTGGAGGAGACTCTTGAGAGTCCCATGGACTGCAAGAAGATGAAACCGATCCATTCCTAAGGAAATCAGCCCTGAGTGCTCACTGGAAGGACAGATCGTGAAGCTGAGGCTCCAATACTTTGGCCACCTCATGAGAAGAGAAGAATGCCTGGAAAAGACCCTGATGTTGGGAAAGATGGAGGGCACAAGGAGAAGGGGACGACGGAGGACGAGATGGTTGGATAGTGTTCTCGAAGCAGCCAGCATGAGTTTGACCAAACTGCAGGAGGCAGTGGAAGACAGAAGTGCCAGGCATGCTCTGGTCCATGGGGTCACGAAGAGTTGGACACGACTAAACGACTAAACAACAACAACATAGTTTTGTTGTATTTTCCTCAATCAACGCTTCTTCTTGCTGGAACATTTCTCTTCTTTGTTTGTATAACCTAATTAATATTATTATTTTTTACGAAAACTAGGGTCCCTGCCATCCAATTAATGCAGACCCCACTGAAGGGTTTCTGGACTTTTGTTTTAACACATTCTTTTCTGTCAGGTTTGTACAAAACCCTAGCACCAAACTAAATGCAGTGGGAGGTATGTCATTAGAAACCACCTCAGGGTTTTAAATGAAATAGCAAGGCCTTTCAATGGGACCACAGCATGACATGGGGAGGTCCTGGCCTCCACAATTATGATCCCGATGAAAATCACTCCCCTCCCACCCTGCTATTAACGTGTTTTTTAAAAATAAATAAATAAATAAATAAATAAATAGCCCTGCTGTGATTTGTAATGATGTCTTTAGCATCACATCTAGATCTGCTCTCTTTTTTGTTCTGAGTAACTACACGAAAAGAGGGGGTGAGGACCACTCAGAAAGAGCTGCCAGCTCTTTAAAGATTGGTTTGTTTAAGAATTATAAAGTGACTCGCTTGTTCCTAAACAGGAACTTGACAAAAACAACCCATTTAAATTACCAAACGTTGGTTGCAGGTGAAGAGGGGCATGATGGAAAATCCCCATTTGCTTCAAGATTCTGCTTTTCCATGGAGCTTTGCATCCAGGACAAGGTGGGTCCAGAGAACACCAATTCCTATAGATAACAGCAGGCATAGGCAAACTCTGGCCCTCCAGATGTTTGGGACTACAATTCCCATCATCCCTGATCACTGGTCCTGTTAGCTAGGGATGATGGGAATTCTAGTCCCAAACACCTGGAGGGCTGGAATTTGCCTATGCCTGGACAACAGCTCTCTCAAAACCAGGGCCAACCTTTTAATGAGGCAATTTGAAGCAGTCTCCTTGGGACACTAAGATCCACAGGGGTGGCAGATCTGCCCCCTCCCTCAATGGATTGCCTGCAGCCGCCACTGCAAGAGAAGCAGCTGTGGTGGTGGGCTTCTGGGTTCTGGCAAGATCTTGGTGGAAGCCACCACTGTAGTCACTTCTTTACCACTGTAGGTGCCCCATCTTACCCTGCCAAAGTGAGGAGGTGACAGCAGCTTCCAGCAAGATCTCACAAAGGCCCGGAGAGCTCACATGACGCTCTTGCAAGACCTTGCTGGGACATGGAAGTTGCAGCTGCGCAACCCCAGTAAGCGAGGCTGCGTTGGGGACACCTTCCTGTGCCACCTCAGGCAGCAAAACAATGCTACTCACTGGTCTTGGCAATTCGGAACACAATTCCTTTCCATCCCTCTTAGTTTCAGAGCTTGTTCGTTACATTTGGTCTGGCGTTAATGCCAGCCACAAACTAACCGCAAAACACCATTCATAAACCCACCTCAACCAGGACTGCGCTCTGTAGTTTTACATTGGTGCAGATAAAGCACTGAAGTGGTTAGCTCCAAAATGGAGTGTGAGAGTTATTCTGACCCCTTAACTCCTAAATAATAGGACAGTACGTATTAACATCTTGCATTAACCCAGTGCATAAATAGCTCATATGTCTTTTGTAGTGCAGGATGGAAAGGAGAATTGGCAATATTCCCTTTGTTGTTGCTGAAGTAGTCTCATGGGTCTAGAACTAAATAATTCTATCTACCTGGGGACTAGAAGCTGCTGAGGGTCCAGAAGTCAACATAATCTGATTTAATAAATAAAACGGGCTAACTGAATACCGAGACGTGATTTTAAGTGCACTAAAATAGAAGGTGGAGGAGCCAAAAACCAAAGTAAAAAGCTTCACTCAACCAGGAAGCTCAACAGCAATTAATAAAGTCCTACAATCACCTGCTGACTAAATAATATTGATGGCTTCGAAACACCTCATCTACCACTAGCCAGGCAGAGCACTGTGAATTTCCAATAGCACTTGCTAGAATGACACACAGCTTTGCCATTCAAGTCTATCCACTATTGATCAGAAGAGACAGGTGTGTTCGCTGAGGAACTGAGCACTGTCTGGACTATATATTTTATAACTGTCAAGTCAGTTCCTCGAACTTTGAAGATTATGGGGTTTTTCAGTGCCAAACACCTTGCACTTATTTGACAATAAATTATCTCTCTGGCCCGGCTGAAGTGCCGTATCTACAGACAAGGTGATGGGAGTCGTTCCTCCTTCCCCAAAAACATGACAACTATTTCTGAGCTGGTTTGTACATGTGGAGCAGAACTAGACAAGATGCTCAGGAAGGGGCCGCTATTTTACCCAAGGTCCCCTGTTGGGTTCTTTAAGCCCCACCCCATCCCCAGTTTTAGGCATGTAGCTTAACGTTTCCTTACCAGACACAGCCAATTACAGTGGTACTTCGGGTTACAGATGCTTCAGGTTACAGACTCTGCTAAGCCAGACATAGTACCTCGGGTTAAGAACTTTGCTTCAGGATGAGAACAGAAATCACTCGGCGGCGGCGCAGCAGCAGCAGCGGGAGGCCCCATTAGCTAAAGTGATGTCTCAGGTTAAGAACAGTTTCAGGTTAAGAACGGACCTCCAGAATGAATTAAGTTCTTAACCCGAGGTACCACTGTATACAGAGTGGGAGCAGATAAATACACATATTGTTATTCTGACAAATCTAAGGGTAAAGGTAAAGGTAAAGGGACCCCTGACCCTTAAATCCAGTTGCGGATGACTCTGAGGCTGTGGAGCTCATCTCGCTTTACTGGCCTAGGGAGCCAACGTTTGTCCGCAGTTTTTCCGGGTCATGTGGCCAGCATGACTAAGCCGCTTCTGGCGAACCAGAGCAGCGCACAGAAATGCCTTTTACCTTCCCGCTGGAGCGGTACCTATTTATCTACTTGCACTTTGATGTGCTTTCAAACTGCTAGGTTGGCAGGAGCTGGGACCAAGCAACGGGAGCTCACCCCGTCACGGGGATTCGATCCACCGACCTTCTGATTGGCAAGCCCTAGGCTCTGTTGTTTAGACCACAGCGCCACCTGCGTCCCTTAATCTAAGGGTAGAATTCACCTAACAGAAATTCTGCAGAAGGCTTTCCACTTGCAGAATGGGGCTTTCCTCCCATCTCACCCAACACACTGCCCCACCATGGGCCCGGGGCAAGGGAACCCCCAGAACAGAGCACAGGGGAAAGGCAGGGGCATTCTTCCATGTGGCAAGCTAATGAGCAGAAATGTGATCTTCCTTCCAGGCACACGACGTAGTTTCTATGATGCAGAAATTCAAGGCATTATCACCTATTACATACTTAATAGTCTGTGAACCGCAAGCAATTTTCTAACTGTGGGACCAAGCTGTTTCCATCTGCACTACTAGAATTTCCTGTAATGTAAGTCTTTGACATACTGCTTAAGGTTAGACGAACAACAACAACAACAACCCACCCCAAATCTCCTCCTTTTCATGATACTGCTGGCACCTTCAAATGTTCTAGGCTGCGTATGTGCAGCCCGAAAGAAATTATATCCGGGGGGGGGGGAGAGGAAGGATAAAACCAGCCCACTATTGCTCTCATCTTCCATTACCTCCCCCCCCCCAAAAAAAATAACATCATCATGTTGTGTGTGAAAATTTGAGAGCCATAGCGGCTAAAACCAAAGCCTTTGAAACCAGACAAAGGTAAGAGCAGCTGAGAGTCCTGTAGGAGCATAACTAAAAGCAAGATTTTAGAAGCCAAGTGATTTTGTGTGTGTCTCTGTTACGGGCAGTCTCGTTAATTGTAAACGGAGGTGCTGAGTGACAATAGGAACAATGCCAAAATAAGGCATCTGGAAAACAAAAGAGAGTTGTCAGCGTGCTTGGAGGAACTCCAAGATTTGAAGAAGTACAACGAATCTTTTCAAAATACATCCTAAGGGGCAGGTAAAACATCAAAGCAGTGCATTGAGGACTGAGCATGCTCTGTTGCCATAGGATGTTGAGCTTCGGTTGAAAAAGAAAACTGGAAAGCCAGAGGGTGGGGGAATGGAATGGAGTGTCCTAGAAAGAGGTAGCCGGGTGACTGGTGAGAATGCACTGCAACCTCTTGTCACAGGTCCCACTTGTAGAACATTATAGAAAAAACCTGCTCCTTTTCCCTTATAGGGTATCCAAGAGCCTCTATAGAGTCCTTAAGTGGGTTCCCTGTTGGTAGGAGAAAATAACAGAGGCCAACCAGAGAATATTGAGAAGCAAAGCAGCTAGTAAGCCTGATCTTTATTAAATTATTGCAACAGGATCCTCACTCACCGCATGCAGGAGGAGGGACCCAGAACAATGGTGCGCAAGCCCTTTATATAGACTTTTGAAATTGCCCACCCTATAGCTCAAGACCACCCCCCAAATCATCATACATACATCACAGAAGGGGGGCGGTCTACACCAGAAATCCTATTTGCCAGGATATCTGTTAATGGTCACTGATTGTTTTACTTGGGCAGCCTGGCCATTCTTTTGCGATGGTAAGTACTTTAATTCCTGAATCCAAGTCACAGGCTCACCCTATTCATACACAAATACACCCTTAAGACAGCTAAGCAAAAGACAATGGAGAGACTTTCCGATTTCCTTCCTCCTTGCAGAGAAATTGTTGTTGTTGTTGTTTAGTCGTTTAGTCGTTTAGTCGTGTCCGACTCTTCATGACCCCATGGACCAGAGCACGCCAGGCACTCCTGTCTTCCACTGCCTCCCACAGTTTGGTCAAACTCATGCTGGTAGCTTCGAGAACACTATCCAACCATCTCATCCTCTGCCGTCCCCTTCTCCTTGTGCCCTCCATCTTTCCCAACATCAGGGTCTTTTCCAGGCAGTCTTCTCTTCTCATGAGGTGGCCAAAGTATTGGAGCCTCAGCTTCACAATCTGTCCTTCCAGTGAGCACTCAGGGCTGATTTCCTTCAGAATGGATAGGTTTGATCTTCTTGCAGTCCATGGGACTCTCAAGAGTCTCCTCCAGCACCAGAATTCAAAAGCATCAATTCTTCGGCGATCAGCCTTCTTTATGATCCAGCTCTCACTTCCATACATCTCTACTGGGAAAACCATAGCTTTAACTATACGGACCTTTGTTGGCAAGGTGATGTCTCTGCTTTTTAAGATGCTGTTGAGGTCAATTTGGGAGAGTCAAAATGGCTTCAGGATTGCTCTCCTGTCCTATTTCAGATATGTGGTTTGTATACTTATGTATGTGTTTGCCTTGTACATTTATCAACGTTTATTTTATATTTGGGACCTTAGAATTCTTATAACAACCATGTTACCACTGGACAAAATTTGCCTTAGACATTGCTACTGGCAGCACCAGGGGCAGAGACCGTTTGTTCACGTCATGATAGGATGAGAGATGATAGTGCTTGGCAATGCCTATAGAGTTGCGGCTACACTTGCCATTGCCGTGAAAGTGGGGGGAGATGATAGGAAACAAGTCTAAGGGCAAAGGATGTGTGATATTAAGAGGAGTATTATTATTATTCTGTCTTGAATTTATATACCACCCTATACCCGGAGGTCTCAGGGCAATTCACAGAATAAAATCAAAATATACAGCCACAAAATACATAATCAAAATAAAATCAATAACCCAATAACCCCCACCCAAAAAATCCACATTTTAAAAGGGCACAGGCTCCTCACAACATTTAAAGTAAGACAATTAACAAACCTGGACAGGAGCCACTCGTTGGAAAGACTATGATCTCAGAAATGCCTGCAGCAATATTTATTGGCAACCAAATTGGCCGAGTGCCTTTCTGATACAAAGACAAGAATTAACTGCAAAAGGCCAGTGTTATATAGTAAAGAGAAGACGGAACATCGAGGAAGTATGAATGTGAAGACATAGAACGTTGCAGCCATTGGGGTAGCTGAATCCAAGAAAATCTGATGGACTGTAAACGCCTTTCTTTGTGGCAAGACTTACAGAAGTCAACATTTCTGTCTAGAAGCATTTGATGCGGCTGTTTAAACAGTTTGGGTTGTATCAGGCAATCAAAACTGTTGGTTTATTCATGTTTCAGCCCTTGCATTTACCTTCTGTTTCTAGACAGTAAAGGTTCTTAATTCTTTTTCTGTGCTCGGATGATATAAAAAATGGTGCCTCGACTTTTGCCAATATATATATATATGAATCATTTAATAACCTGATTTCTGACACCCTAAGGTACCAACTAACTGGTCACACAGAGATAAGGGCTGAGGGAAGGTAGCAACAAAGACTCCCTTGCGAGGTTGTGGACTCTCCTTCCTTGGAGGTTTTTAAGCAGAGGTTGGGTGGCCATCTGTCATGGATGCTTTAGCTGAGATTCCTGCATTGTAGGGGGTTAGCTTAGATGACCCTCGAGTCCCTTCCAACGCTATGATTCTGATTCTATGACTGTTAAAGACATAGGCAGTAGAACACAGAAAAGTGGGTGGCGCTGTGGTCTAAACCACTGAGCCAAGGGCTTGCGGATCGGAAGGTCAGCGGTTCGAATCCCCGCGACGGGGTGAGCTCCCATTGCTCGGTCCCAGTTCCTGCCAACCTAGCAGTTCAAAAGCATGTCAAGGTGCAAGTAGATAAATAGGTACCGCTCTGGCGGGAAGGTAAACGGCGTTTCTGCGCGCTGCTCTGGTTTGCCAGAAGCAGCTTAGTCATGCTGGCCACATGACCTGGAAGCTGTCTGTGGACAAATGCTGGCTCCCTCGGCCTATAGAGCAAGATGAACGCTGCAACTCCAGAGTCGTCTGTGACTGGACCTAACAGTCAGGGGTACCTTTACCTTTTATACTAAATATTAGAAATGAATAGCATTTTCCCCCTAACTTAACGCTCCTATGACATTCTAACTGGCTGACAAATGATTCCTCGAGCCTCACTATCTCCTGTCTGCAAATATTAAGTCCCCTAACATGACAAGTGCCAAGAATTTCCAGAAAGAGTTCAAGCTTTCTGTTTACAAGCAGAAGAGGAGGCTGTTGCTTTAGATACTTCCGTCCACTGCCGTTATCTCAAACTCCAGTCTCTGTGTTAAGATACACACTGCCAAAGGTCATGTGCATGAAAGGTGCTCAGTGATTATTCCTTTATCGGTATTTCCTTTAAACTCCATATGGTTAAATGATTAAAGTCAAATGCCTGCCTTTAAATGCAAATGAAGAGCAGGCTCGTAATCTGTATTCACGACAAGAGTCAGCTTCCAGAAAGGTGTTCTAATTATTATTCCAATGATATTTTAGAACCACATGCTCTTTGATACACCACCAAGTACTTGATCCTAAGTTTCAGAAATGTGAACTCTCTCAGACAGGAGAAGCTGACTGATCTGGTGGTTAGGAAAAGGACATTTTCACATGCCCCTGACATGGCACAACTTGGGTAAAAATTGTGATGGTGGAATGCAATAAGAACATTGAGAGATTGTGTGCACATGATTCGCCAGCACATTAAAAGAGATGGGAAAGGGAAAGAATCGTCCATCTTATCCCAGGTGGAAACAGAAGTTTCTTGAAATAAATTATCTAATGCAACATCCCAAATCTGGAAACCAAAACTAGGAATGGACACTTTATGAGAATTTAGTTAACAACAACAAAATCTAATCCCACAGTAACAAGGAATGTATTCTTATGAACTGATGTGGTATTCAGCATTCGAAATTTTCCAGGCACCAGGCGAATTTCGTACCTGCCTATCAGCCACTTGCGACCAAGTGAAGATTCCCAGGCACCAGGAATCCTTGAATCTTGACTGTTTTCACACACTAACAACACATCCCGTAGAATTTTATCCATGTTATTTTATCTGCACAGTCAGAACAAATTCCAGGAACCAAAAAGTCATGTTGGAAAATACGACTTTTGAGCCGTCTGGCCCCAAAATGGAAACCAGACATTCCATTTTGGCAACTGTAACTCTGGTTTAAGGCGCCATTTGGTGCCTAGCTTACATATCTGAGTTTCTAACACTGGTGGTATTCCATTATTAAGAGTTTAGAGAGAGAATGCTGGCCAGTGTTTAAAGCAGGATAGGCTATCTATCACCTCATAGTTTCAGGTGGGCCTAAAACAATCCCCTTTCTTTCCAACAGGCCTAATTTGAGGCAAAACCATCTAACCCCCCCCCTTCAAGCACTGACAACTGATACATAGGATGTGCTATGTTGCAATTATTATTTCCGTGAAGAATTTATAATCATTCCATTGTAAAGGTAGTAAAACCCTGCAGGCAATATGGGTTTGTGGGTTTAACTTTCAATCTGATTTAAAAGTTATTCTCTCCCGTATTTATTTCTGCTGCCACATCTTTATTGCCACTTTTACCGAAAGCAATTACAAGCATGTAAGTCATACTTAACAGGTGCTGCGATTTCATTTGCGGTAGTTTCTTAAAAGCATTAAGTAAACTATCTTCTCAGGCTGTGTGCACACATTTTATTTTAGAATCAATGGAAACTAACTGTTTTTTCTATGTTGTCCACACACAATTTACTGGTATATCTATTACCTATTTTTCTTGAGAAACTGCTTTTATTCTGAAACTGGCTTCATTCTGGGAAGCTCACTGCCGACTGATTTTGTCAAGGTATTAAGTTTTGTTTTTGTTTTTTTATTGAAGATTTTCTTGGTTTACAAAAGTATGTGCAATGCCTCTCTCTTTTTTTTTCTCAAGTAACATTTTGTACAGATCAGTTTCATTTGTTTGTGAAGTATAGAAGCTACCGGAAGCATTCTGGTATATTGCAGCGGGTCTAACTTTCTAAAGTGTTCATTCAAGGCAAGCACAGCTGTTGTTTTCGTGCTGTGTCTTATCTTAGTGCCAAGGCCACTGGGAAGGGCTGCCCAGTGAGCAGTTTCTCATTCTCATTCTTTTTCTGATTTCTATTCTTTCCTTTCCTTTTTGTATTTTATATCCGTGTGGTGTGATTTTTATGCTCTAACTGGATTTTGCCCTAATTGAGCCAAGTGTTTGCCGTGCTAGGGATCTAACAACAAACTGTAAACTTTAAGCCTTAATCTTAATCTTTATTGAAGACTTTGCAGAAAATACTGTGTCTTTTTGTAAATTCCACTACTCTGTTTATCAAGCAACAGCCGGGGGTGTCCCAGGGCTTGGGGCACTGGTCCTGAGAGATTCTACATCACTCTGCAATGCGTACATTTGAAAACAGATTAAACAAATAAAAGTCCCCTCGACAGTTAAGTCCAGTCAAAGGTGACTATGGGGTTGCGGCGCCCATCTTGCTTTCAAGTTGAGGGAGCAGGCATTTGTCCACAGACAGCTTTCTGGGTCATGTGGCCAGCATGACTAAACCACTACTGGCACATGGAGGACCGTGATGAGTGCCAGAGCACATGGAAACACCATTTACCTTCCCGCTGCAGCTGTACCTATTTATCTACGTGCACTGGTATGCTTTCGAACTGGTAGGTTGGCAGAAGCTGGGACAGAGCAACAGGAGCTCACCCCATCACGGGGATTCAAACTGCTGACCTTCCGATCAGCAAGCCCAAGAGGCTCAGTGGTTTAGACAACAGCACCACCCACGTCCCACCTGTAGGTGGCACTGGCAAGGTGACAGTGGGGATGAAACCACACCTGCCCAATGATGCTGTGGGTGGGCATCTTACCAAGATTGTAAGCACCACTTCCTTCTTCGTTCACCTGGGCAATATGCAGGAAGGTTTTGAAATCCTTATCAAGCAATTATACTCGCCCTGCCAGGATAGCAAGATCTAGGCTTAATCTAGATTGAAAGCAACATGTTGAAGAATTCCAGATTGAGAACAACTCCATTTTCCTGCTACAAACAGGTTTGTGTTCACACAGGCTCAGACGCTATTCCAAAGCAGAACACTGGAAGAACACTGGGTTTTCCATCCAAGTGGCCGTGTACCATTGTGTAAACTCTATAATAAAACAACTACCTGTAACACCCAGAGCTGCAGAGTAATCTGCTCAGATTTCTCAGCTGATGTGCTAAATAGTGGAATTATGGTCAGGGGTCCCTGACCAAAATTATGGTCACAGGTGTGATGTTTTAGAGTAGACGACTGGTTTAGATTGAACTATGCATACCTGGTGGCAGGATGTGGGTGGCGCTGTGGGTTAAACCACAGAGCCTAGGACTTGCCGATCAGAAGGTCGGCGGTTCGAATCCCCGCAACGGGGTGAGCTCCCATTGCTCGGTCCCTGCTCCTGCCAACCTAGCAGTTCGAAAGCATGACAAAGTGCAAGTAGATAAATAGGTACCGCTCCGGCGGGAAGGTAAACTGCGTTTCCGTGCGCTGCTCTGGTTCGCCAGAAGCGGCTTAGTCATGCCAGCCACATGACCTGGAAGCTGTACACTGGCTCCCTTGGCCAATAATGTGAGATGAGCACTGCAACCCCAGAGTCAGCCACGACTGGACCTAATGGTCAGGGGTCCCTTTACCTTTACCTTTACCTTATGCATACCTGGTAAATAAACATCTGCATCTACTCACTATCCAGAATACAAAAAACATTTTCAGGATAGAAAGCACATATGGAAGAAGTATTGAGTAAATCCATGCAAAAAGTAGGCTTTTTATTTTAAAATATTGTGCAATGGCACAATGTTGGCCTGTTCTATAGTAAGTTCTCCTCTACAGACATCCATGATAAGGATCTTGGCTCAGATTTCAAAAGGAACTTTGTGGAATAGCTCATAAAACTCCAGAGGCATAGATTAGACAAGTTCATAAAGCAAAGAAACTTGGGAACAAAGATGAAGAATGATATTCCCTCCCCAACCCCCAACAATTGCAGAATAGAAATTGTATGGATTTTGATCATAAACAGGCACCAGACTGTCTTGAGTGCCAAATCTGGCAACCCAGCTCTCATTTTTGGGACATTTCTTCTTTTACATCACCTTGTCTTTTTATTTTTACCTTCTCCTATATCAAGCATGTAGCTAAATATATTATGTTATTCATGCTGCAATGTGACGACTAAGTAGATGGCCTCATGGGGTACTCCAGCTTTCATAAAGCTACTGCTTCACAACACAGGAGTTTTATTATATAAAGAAAAAGTCTGGTATTGATTTGAAGATGCAGTTCTCTCTTTAGATCTTTAGAAAAATCCCTTACAAGATCCAATTGTCTTGACGCTTTTTGGCCCAAGCATGTACCAGAATGGAAGACAGTTGCTACCGATTAAGGGTCCACCCATTAAGAAATCAAGACTTCCATCCAAAGTCACAAAAAGTAATAGGAGCATATACATTGGCTCCCATTATGTTTCCGAGCATAATTCAAAGTGTTGGTGCCGACCTTTAAAGCCCTAAACTGCCTCAGCCCAGTATACCTGAAGCAGAGCCTCCATCCCCATTGTTCAGCCCAAACACTGAGGTCCTCAGTTCCCTCACTGCGAGAAGCAAAGTCATAGGGAACCAGGCAGAGGGCCTTCTTCGTAGTGGCGCCCGCCCTGTGGAATGTCCTCCCAACAGATGTCAAGGAAATAAACAACTATTTGACTTTTAGAAGACATCTGAAGGCAACCCTGTTTAGGGAAGTTTTTAATGTCTGATCTTTTATTATGTTTTTAATATTTTGTTGGGAGCCGCCCAGAGTGGCTGGGGAAACCCAGCCAGGTGGGTGGGGTACAAATAATAAATTATTATTATTATTATTATTAATGTGTAATCGCTGTATTGACCTTCTGGTCTTGGTTTGTCTGTTGCTTGTATAGGATATTTTGTTTTTTAATGTCTGGTGTTTTGTTGTGTTTTTATATATGTCATAAGCCACCCAGAGTGGCAGGGGAAACCCAGCCAGATGGGTAGGATATAAATTAGAAAATAAATAAATAAATACTAGTAGTACTAGTACTACTAACCCAACCATGCAAGAATGAAGAGAAATAATGGAAACAGGAGTAGGTCTACAAGAACCAGTTATTCCTGTGATAAATCACACACAGAAAAGCTATGTGCACAAAGACCCCCTTCATGGTGTTATAGATTGGGGAGACCCACTAAATGGTAGGATTTTGATTATTTGGGATGTGAAGGGAGAAATGCAAGCCGCAGAGGAATTCCTGGGCTAGCCCATGCAAAACGACCTGGCCAAGCTAAGGCCATTAAGAAACAATACAAGGTCTTTGAGAGCCATTGCCAATGCAAGAGAACTGTCTCTCTCCCCCCACCCCGCTTGACCTGGTGTTTGAACAGAGACTGGGGCTTCAGAAAGGGTAACTGGGTGTGAGGTGACAGGAGGAGAGAATCTTGAGCAAGGGTTGCTGGGAAGAAGGAGGAGAAAGAGGAGGAAGAGAAAAGACTGGGATCCATCTTGGGCAGGCAGGCGGCAGGCTAGCTGTGAGAGATGCCTTAGACTCCAAGGCTACATCGCTGTGGGGTACAAGCCCCCTGTGAAATGACCATGCTGTAAGATCTGGACCAGGCTTCCTCAGCCTCGACCCTCCAGATGCTTTGAGACTACAATTCCCAATCATCCCTGACCACTGGTCCTGCTAGCTAGGGATCATGGGAGTTGTAGGCCACAAACATCTGGAGGGCCGAGGTTGAGGAAGCCTGATCTGGACCCCTCCATGCAGACTGAAGGTGTAAATAGGTGAATGAACCATATTTCTTCAAGCTACAACAGTCTCTGTTGTTGTTATTTAGTCGTTTAGTCGTGTCCAACTCTTCGTGACCCCATGGACCAGAGCACGCCATGCACTTCCACTGCAGTTTGGTCAAACTCATGCTGGTATCTTCGAGAACACTATCCAACCATCTTGCCCTCTGTCGTCCCCTTCTCCTTGTGCCCTCCATCTTTCCCAACATCAGGGTCTCTTCCAGGGAGTCTTCTCTTCTCATGAGGTGGCCAAAGTATTGGAGCCTCAGCTTCACGATCTGTCCTTCCAGTGGGCACTCAGGGCTGATTTCCTTAAGAATGGAGAGGTTTGATCTTCTTGCAGTCCATGGGACTCTCAAGAGTCTCCTCCAGCACCATAATTCAAAAGCATCAGTTCTTCGGCGATCAGCCTTCTTTATGGTCCAGCTCTCACTTCCATACATCACTACTGGGAAAACCATAGCTTTAACTATACGGACCTTTGTTGGCAAGGTAATGTCTCTACAACAGTCTCTGCCATGTCGCAGTTCTCCAAAGGACCACAGACCTTGGGTGAATGCTTGGAACCCCATGGGTTCTTGCAGAGAACGGGAGGCACCCAGCTTCTGCAACAATACCAATGTTAGGGAACAGCCAGCGGGTGCTGTGCATTTCAGAGAAAGCACTGCAGAAGAAGGGGAGGGCGGTGTGTGTAGGACACAAGAGACTGATAAAGACTCTCTTCATCCAGCTTTCATGCCCTCCTGTGTTCTTTGCCTTTAAAAGCACTTTTGAAAGTGCTGTCCTGCAGAGAAGTAAACAAATGAACTAAAATACACCCCAAACAAAGCAATAAATGGGTACCTATACATTTGATGCCGATGCCTAGGCATTTTGCTGTTTCCTAACTTAACAGAGAGGCTGACACCTGCAAATTAGCTGGTAGCAGCACCTGGGAATCTAAAATTGTTTTTTCCGGTTCTGGGGTTAGGTATATTCTTTCTTCCACAGGGTTATCTGTGCAGAATTTTCTCCAGTATGAGGAACTGCGGAGAACCCACTGACAGCTTGCAAGCCTGCAGACAGGCACATGAACCATAACTGATAAGAGGGAGAAGCAGAAAGAACTTCCAATTAAAATTTGTGTCCTCCTCTGGAAAAGGAGAGCAACAGATGCATATGAGCTTCTGCTGAAAGTCAATAAGGGTTCCACACAAATTAAAAGACGTGCGCCAAACAGATGACAAAACATGCCTACACGACGCGATGACAAATAAGCAAGGGTGTGTTGTGCTCAGCCACTCAAAACAAAATAGACCCCCCCACACACACATGCACAAAAGGGACGTAAATTGCAGTTGCAAAATGGTTTGCTCTCCCTACACTGCATGGGGAAAATAAAACATACATTTGTTTCTCTGTATTTCCCCTTTCCACCAAAATGTTTAAAATGGGGGGGGGAGAGAGAGAGAGAGAGAGAGAGAGAGAGGAAGAAAGAGATCACATTCTCCAATTACTGTCTTAAAATGTAACTGTACAAACACAGCTTCTTCACAGTAAGAGGTTTGTGTTTATATTAAAATCAGTAAGCAATACCTAAAGGCAGTGCTTTTTTTCTAAAAAAAAAATGTTTAGGGGAGCTCTCATTTTCCTACTCATATTGAAATACTGCACCTCAATGAGGCCAAACTTAGATTCACAAAATGTTTAGGGGTCTGCGTACCCCTGCATCCCCCCCAAAAATAAAAACACTGCCTAAAGGGGTCCTTCAAAGAAAGGTTTGAAATACGGCTCCAACATCCCAAAAGCACTGTTTAATGACATGGACGAATATAGCTGTTGTTTTCAAACAGCGTTGCGATCTGACTCAGGGAAAGCAGTGCAACAAATGGATTCTCAACCACTGGGAAGGGATGGGGAGAAAGGGGCAACGGAGGACAGGCCAACAAGCTAGATCTAGTAAGAGATACAGTGGACGCTCGGGTTGCAAATGTGATTCGTGTGGGATGCACGTTCGCAACCCGCAGTGTTCTCAACCCGTGCCTGCGCATGCGCAGGTTGCGATTCGGCGCTTCTGTGCATGTGCAAAGCATGATTTAGTGCTTCTGTGCATGCACGACCGCTGAAACCCAGAAGTAACCTGTTCCAGTACTTCCGGGTTTCGGTGGTCCGTAACCCAAAAAAAAAACACAACCTGAAGCGGTTGTAACCCAAGGTATGGGTCAATCCTTATTTGATGTACAGTGGTAACAAGGGTTAAGAACTTAATTTGTTCCGGAGGTCCGTTCTTAACCTGAAACTGTTCTTAACCTGAGGTACCACTTTAGCTAATGGGACCTCTTGCTGCCGCTGCACAGCCAGCACACGATTTCCGTTCTCATCCGGGGGGAAAGTTCTCAACTCGAGGTAACTCTTCCAGGTTAGTGGAGTTTGTAACCTGAAGCGTTTGTAACCTGAGGCATTTATAACTTGAGGTACCACTGTACTTCTAATGTGTGAACCAGTTCCAGGGAATCCTTAAATTAAGGTGATAAGCATCCTTTTCATTTCATGAAAAGGAAGTTTAAAATAACCTTTGTAAAAAAAACCCAGAAGCTTTTCTTTTGGGAATTATAGGGACAGAACTTCCTAAAACGTACAGAAACTTATTCATGTATGCTGCTACAGCGGCAAGAATGTTACTCGCCCCAAAATGGAAAGACACAGAAGTCCCAGCAAAGGAAGAATGGATACAAAAACCTGTGGAATATGCAGAAATGGCAAAACCAGAAGAATAAGAAATTAAGATTTTTTTAAAAAAATTAATAAAATAATGGAAATGGTTTATTGAATATTTACAGATAAATTATAGACAGATAAAAACACTGGCAGGATTATTGTAATCACCTGCAGTTTCATAGGAGTATATATTTAAAGAAGATGAATAAATGAGCAAATTAAGTTAATTTGGATATGAAGAAGGTATTAAAAATAAATTTAAGGAACTGCAGAAAGAGGGGGGAGGAAGTCAAGTTTTGAAATGTGAAAACGATTGTAAAATTAGTGAAATGCATAAAATGAGTGAAATGTATAAACTTGAAAAGTACAAAATAAAAATACATAAACTGAAAACAGAACAAAATTAAGGTGATAAGCTTCAATAGATTCATGGAACATTCTCAGAGGTCCTGGAACAAGCAGGTTTTACAAATACAGAAAACGAACAAAGCATGAACAGCAGCAGCCTTTGTGATCAGCAATGCTGGCGAGGGATTATGATGTGCAAAAACAGGAGTTCTTACTAAGCATCATGAACAGAGTCGTCAAAAAGAGAAGAGAACCGTTTCACCGATGCAAACCTAATCCTCCAAATCACTAACAGCAGAAGCATCCTGCGCAGAAATGGGCGGGGAGACTACAAAAGGGCAGATAGTCGGTAATTAATTTTGCATTAAGGCTAACTAGAAGATAATTTGAGCTGCCTATTATTATGCTCCCCTCTAAGTGGTATTTGACCTTGCATTTCACTGATGTAATTCTCAACTCATGAGAACGGCGGTAGAAGAGAAAGGGGAAACTGATTTTAGACCAAACAAAAGCTACAAAATGTCCTAGAAAATGCAAAAAAAAAAAAAGGGGGGGGGGAAGGAAGCAAACCCAAGAAAGACAATCTGCTGGAGGGGCTGGGGGTGGAGAGAAAACATCTCCTGCATATTTCCCAGCTTAAAGACAGTGTTTATAATTCTCGGTAATAAATGCTAATTCTTTACGGAGTCACTTTGACACAACACAAAGGCTTCCAAGGCAGCAAAGCAACTTTCTCGAAGTCAATCTCTCCTTGAAATCAAAAGTGTGACTTCCCCCCCCAAGGTTCCAATTCAAAACGCCTGTGTCTCTAGAAAATTTCCTTGCAATAAAGCTTAAAAAGAGTGATTCTTCAGTTCCTTGTCCTTTATATATAAACAAGCTTGTTCAGCAGCAAGAGCTCCCAGCTGAGGTTTTTGCACAAGGGGAAATGGCCCTGAGAATCCCATTTTTGGGGGGGCGGGGAGATGAAAATAACTCCCTCTAATTCTTTATCTTAAATCCCTTTACAATTGGGGAAAAGAAAGAAGCCAAAGTTAAACAAACGCAGGCGGGGGGGGGAGAGAATTATGTTTGAATTTCACTCAGCTCATACACAAAGGCCTGAATCAAATAAGAGGCGTGTGATATGCCAAAAAACAAACAAAACAGTGATAAACAGAAGTCTCATAAGATTCTCAGAGTCTTCAGCAAAAATTGAGACTTCTTAGGATTAAGTCAATGTGACTAAACTCACTTAAATCCATGGGCTGCAGCTCAAGTTGCTTGCGTGCCCAGGCTCAGCACACACACCCCCACACACCGTCTCTGAGCAGATATGAATGATGGACACAACAAATTAGATGGGATCAAATAAGGCCACAACTTTATTGACGACGGGACGCAGGTGGCGCTGTGGGTTAAACCACAGAGCCTAGGACTTGCTGATCAGAAGGTCGGCGGTTCGAATCCCCACAACGGGGTGAGCTCCTGTTGCTCGGTCCCTGCTCCCGCCAACCTAGCAGTTCGAAAACATGTCAAAGTGCAAGTAGATAAATAGGTACAACTCCAGCAGGAAGGTAAACGGTGTTTCCGTGCACCGCTCTGGTTTGCCAGAAGTGGCTTAGTCATGCTGGCCACATGACCCGGAAGCTGTACGCCGGCTCCCTCGACCAATAAAGTAAGATAAGCACCGCAACCCCAAAGTCGGTCACTACTGGACCTAATGGTCAGGGGTCCCTTTACCTTTTACCTTATTGATGACAGAGGTTAAGAGGTTTGGCATAGGCACTGGGCAACCATTAACTTCTGGCCCGTCTGCTGGAAGCAGTGGAGTAGCGTGGGTTGTCAGCACCCGGGGCAAGGCAAGTAATTTGCGCCCCCTAACCCGTGGATTTGCGCCCCCAACCCATGGATTTGCCCTAACCCCAGATGTTGCGCCCGGTGCGGCCGGCCCCCCTTGCACCCCCCACGCTACGCCACTGGCTGGAAGTGACACCAACGGTCAATCCAGCAGCAGGGGATTCCTTTTATGTATTCAGTGGTCCATGTTTGCCTGAGCTTGAGTCTGGACTAAGGATTCTGAGCCCCCGTGTTCTGATTCGATCCATGAACCACAATCACAGAACATGTCAAGATTTGGGCCTCTGCCATTGGCCCTTAAACTCTCTGATTCGCAGCTTGGAAGTTCAGACAGCCAATCACATTGGGAGTGGGAGTGGCCCAGGCCTTCAGAAATGTATATAAGCAGTTGCTTCGTCCCTGTTTTCCAGTTCTGTTAGTTCAATAAAGGTTCTTGCTGTTATCACTGTGTCTTGCCTCGTGGGAACCCACCTACACTTCAATTCCTTCCTTACATCAAATAAGGGGACCCCTGCAGGGATCGCAGCCTTGAGGAGTGCTAAATCAGCTCCTCCCAGATCCCTTTAACGGGACACCCTACCTTTGGAGGGGCAGGCAGAAACAACAACCTCCCCTCCACCCAAACCTGAGGTATAAAGGTAAAGTGACCCAATACCATTTGGTCCAGTTGCAGACTACTCTGGGGTTGCGGCGCTCATCTCGCTTTATTGGCCGAGGGAGCCGGCGTACAGCTTCCGGGTCATGTGGCCAGCATGACTAAGCTGCTTCTGGCGAACCAGAGCAGTGCACGGAAACACTGTTTACCTTCCCACTGGAGCGGTACCTATTTATCTACTTGCACTTTGACATGCTAGGTTGGCAGGAGCAGGGACCAAGCAACGGGAGCTCACCCCGTTGCAGGGATTCGAACCACCGACCTTCTGATCGGCAAACCTTAGGCTCTGTGGTTTAACCCACAGCACCACCCATGTCCCAAAAAACCTGAGGTATACCCAATGCCTAAACTGCCACTCGAGCGTAACTATGCTTGCCACCAAACCTGCCACATCTGCAACCAGGATTTTAGGCCTTCAACCAAATCCATTAACCAAATTTCTTTCTGCTGATCCATCCAGCTCAGTATTGTCTTATATGGCAGGGAGTCTTTGGGGTTCCGGACACGGATGCTTTCTGAGAGATTGAAAATGGGACTTTCATGATGCAAAACACGGCTATGGCTCTTTTGTTTCTCTGCTAACAGACTCCATTCTTTTCTGTTGTTTGGTAGGGGAACAAAGCACATCAATAAATCTAGTGTGAACAACAGGGTCGTCTACTACTGCAATTTGATTAAGGAAGTTAAACAGTGGCAAGCAAAAAAAAATGACTGCCCAGGGCAAAATTTCCACAGGCAGCTGCCTTGAAAGTGGAATGGAAATTCGTCGCAACCCACAAGTGCCCCAGCCTTTCCAATGACTGAGCGCAAACACTTCCACCAGGTTTGAATTCAGGAATCCTTGAATTTCCACAAAGCTGTTTCCAGTTCCCTTATGCCATTCTCATGACACAGGCTTCCTTGCTGAACTGCTCATTTAACAATTTTACAATCTTGTGCATCTCATCCCAGCCTCTGACGGATAGGTAAAGGGACCCCTGACCATTAGGTCTAGTCGTGGCAGACTCTGTGGTTGCGGTGTTCATCTCGCTTTATTGGTGCCAGCGTACAATGTGGCCAGCATGACTAAGTCGCTTCTGGCGAACCAGAGCAGCGCACGGAAACGCTGTTTCCCTTCCCGCTGGAGCGGTACCTATTTATCTACTTGCACTTTGATGTGCTTTCGAACTGCTAGGTTGGCAGGAGCAGGGACCGAGCAACAGGAGCTCACCCCATTGTGGGGATTCAAACCGCCGACCTTCTGATTGGCAAGTCCTAGGCTCTGTGGTTTAACCCACAGTGCCACCCGCGTCCTGAATCCTCTGTCGGATACAACACATCAAACACACTCCTCCTATTTTGAAGGAGTGAGGACCAGGGGTCCACCTGGGTCCACTTTGGAGAGCCAGGCTGGAGCCATTTCATAAGCTGAAAACCATCTTAGAGAGCAAACTAAAGCTAAAAAAGACATTTCTCTCTCCCCTGCTTGCCCCTGCTTGCAAAAACAATATTTTTGCAACACAGCGAGTTTGCAAGAGGATGCGGTCAGGGGATTTTGGAGTTGTTCTGAGAAACTGTTCGTTTGCCCAGGATGTCTAGCCCACCACAAGGTTCTAAGCCGAGCAACCTGTTAAAACCACAAAAGAGGAGGGGGTCAAGGAGCATTTACTGGAACCAGTAAATGGGTCAGAAAGATTTTAAACTCGCAGTGCCACCTAGTGTATAATGCAGTTTGGAACCGAAAGCCCAACATCCATTCTTTAATTGGTTGCGCTTCAATGAATATGGATAAAGGGGAATGTTTGAGGGCTGGGTCAAGGGTTGAACCATTGTTTTGCCTAAGGGGATAAAAACTGTTTGCCCCTGGTGTTCGTGGGCATTCTCTCGAATTTTATTGAATGTTCCGATTTGCTCTTGCATTTTTGTCTGACAAAAATCCAATTGAATAAAACTGTTTTTCTAAACTTACTGCTGCCTGTTTTTGCATTTCTGGTCTATATCCTGAAGTCCCTAACATTTTCTGGTGCCTCCGTGACTCGGATAGGGACCTTAAGTCCTCAAAAGACCAGAAGGCAGCTCCCTTGTCCTTTTCTAGGCAGGACACAGGGGAAGAGCCAATAGGCCGCTTACTCCTGGCGCCACCGAGGCTTTTCTTCAGAGGAGGGCGAAGCCAATTTGACCCTTCTGCTGGATCCTGGAAGAGAAGGCAACGGATTGAAGGACCGAGGTTGACAGGACAGGGCAGAGTCCAGCCGGCTGGTGAGTACATGGAAAAGGGCCCTGGGGACAGAGGAAGACAGAGACCCCCTTGTAATTAAAAAGGGGAAGGGGCATCCTGATCACATGCCCAAGCGTGTTTGGTGGCAGTAAGGGAAGGATTGGCCCCTGATACCCACCCACGCTTAAGGATTTAAAGGAAGACAGAAAGGGAAAAAAGGGGGGGAACTGGGAGGTTATTGTGTGGTTCAACGTCCAGCGAGAGAGGCACTTCTGGTGCATGTGTGTTACAGGGTGACTGTATGGATGAATGAGGGACCGGGGTTTAGCTGCCCCTTGGTCAAGCGTAAGTAGGGCTGTGAGTTTCCCCTCCGGGCGACCGCGCTGGGGCCACAGTCTGAAGCACAAGTTGTATGTTTGGAAAGGGTGACATCGTCCGGACAAGGTGTGAATTGTGTTTGTGAGCCTGTGAATTATTGGTGTGGGGACGTTGCACAGGGCCATACTGAATATGGGGGAGGGAGGCTCGAAAGGTCCAGTAACTCCCCTACAATGCATGTTAAACAATTTCAAGAAAGGATTCAGCGGAGACTATGGCGTTGTGATGACGCCAGAACGCTTACACACTCTGTGTGAACTGGACTGGACACAGTATTGAACTGGGAAGAAACATAGGGGCCCTAGCTGGGACAGGGCAACAAGGAGTATCTTTTGAGGCTGAGTAGTTACTTAGAGAAGAGTTTCAGACTCAGATTCAGATTTGGGAGCGATGGAGGGGATCGCTCCAGAGATCCCTTAGGTTATCCAAGTTAGTATACAGAAGTAGAGTGCATACAAAGCTTTCAGATCTCTGGACCTCAATGAAGGCAAGAGTTCAGCCAGGCAGAGCTGGAGGGTTCTCTGCTGAGCTGTAAGTTTGATATTAAGGCAAGCCTCCTAGTTTCTCCAAAGCCCATCACTGAACTGGGAAGCACATGAGCCTTGCAGACCTCCAACAGTTTTGATCCCTATAGTAAGTACAGCTTGACCAGGGAGGGCAAGCTAAATCCCAGAACTTAGCTAGGGAAGAGCTGGGTATCTATGTGACCAGCGGCAGTTTGGAACACATCAGGGAAACCACCAGTAGTGCCCTAGCTTCTCTGATGACCAGTGAGAGGTGGTCTATGGCTAGGAAATACGAAATGGTTTTAGACCTATAGCAGTTATAGCTGAGACAGGGAGGGCAATTTAATTGGTGTCCTTAACCAGGCACCAGCTGGATGGCTCGGTGTTCAGGTGTGTCTCAGAGAACACTGCAGCAGACCCCTGGTTTGAGACTCAGGCAGAGAAACCTCAAGAGAAGACCTGCATCTTTGTGGCCACCACAGTTGACAAGTTAGTTGCCACAGAAAAAGGATGAGGGAACAGATGAGAAAAAAAACAAAAACAAAAAACAAGCCGGACACCTGAAACTGACCACAGGGTGTGACCAGCCAAGGTCAGGTGTCTGCTGGAAGAACTACTAGAAGTTTAAAAAAAACAAAACACAAAAAGAACTGCATAAAACTAAAAGAGGAAGAAGAACTTTCTCCATTTAACTTGCATGAGTTTGTGAACATGGATGAAGTTCTAGAGGTTCACGTGATAATAGAGAAACCCCCTCACCCCCCTGGCTGAAGAAATATAAGACTGATCAATTCAAAATTAAGGAGCACAGGCAGGAAAACGCCTCAAGAAGCCCATTTACCAGGGATCCGAGGCAAAAGTCCTGGCCCCACCCCCATATGATCCAAGTGCCGTGGTGGCCCCCTTGGGAGGACAGGGACAGCCCCATATCCCCAAAACTCCACCGCCGCCCCGATATGTGGCCCCCAGGAGCCGAAGCAGGAAAGGGGGGGCTGCCAGACACCCCAGAAGTAGACGAGGCAGAGCCCAGTGACCAGATCCTGGACAAAATATACCCCAACCTTAAAGAATTGAGGGAAAGGATGAACAAATACAGAAGTTTGACCACTATGTATCGAGAAGCTGCAGAAGCTTATTGCAATGTTCGAGGCAAAGCATTGGGGAAGCACATAAAGCGGTCCAGGTCCACCGCAGAGGCAGGAGAAGCAGAAGTCCTGACCCCCCCTTCGTGTAGTTTGGGACAAGCCACTCCCTGCGCCTCCGTTCACCCTTCAATATGTCCCCTTCACCACCATCGATTTGATGAATTGGAAGACCCACACCCCTGCGTTTGCTGAGAAGCCCCAGGCAGTTGTGGACTTGCTGTCCTCTATATTTGCAGCGCATAAGGCTACCTGGGCAGATTGTCAGCAATTGCTGAGTACTCTCTTTACCTCAGAGGAAAGGAGGAGAATTAATACACAGGCTTTAGAATTTCTTGGAACGTCTGATGGAGGCATACAGAATTTGGACCCCCTTTTTGACTCTGAACTCCCTGCACATGAGTTAATGGTAAATGCCTCCTTCATAGGACAATGTGCAAAGGACATTAGAACCAAAATCCAAAAACAGCCTGGGTTCCAGGGCATGTCCAGATCTTAGATCATGGCCATCGCCCAGAAGGTGTTTGAACAAAGAGGAGAGGCTGAGAAGAGGGAGAAAAAGCAGTGGAGGAAAGAAAAGGCAGCAGTGTTAGGCACAGCAATGGCTCACAGGCCAGGGACCCGAGGGGTCCGCCGTAGCCATTCAGAGACCCGCGGCCAAGGGGGAGGAAGATGCCTGTTCAGCAACACCAAGGCCATAAGAATTATCCCTGTGAAAGGCTGCATGGAGCCAATTGGGAAGCCTGGTCAAAACGCATGTATTACTGGCTGGCAGAAAAGCAACTATGGGAAAGTACACAGGCTGAAACAGGCTTTGCCCAGCCCATTAAGAAGTTTACAGGCGCAGTGGAGGCTTGTGAAGGAGACGTGGCTGATGCTCTAGAGAAGCCCTGGGTTGCGTGGCAGGGATTGAAGACGGCATGTCAGGCTGCAGTGGAAGCCAGACCAGAGGGGGCTGAGGCTGCTTTGGGAAGTTGTTTCTACGGTTCAATGCATCTGTGTGATGGACTGTGTGTTGGAGAAAGGCTGAAAAGGCAGTTGCAAGCTGTTCCTCAGGCAATGGAGCACCCAAAAGTGGGGGTGCAGGCCAGGCAAGCCATTCCAAGAGTTCTGAGGAGGCCAAAGTCTCCAAGAGTTATTTGTCCTCTGAGGTGAAGTCCAACAGCGAAAGGCATTGCCATGCAATTGGCAGCTGGATGCAAGGCTAACATCTATATTGATTCTAAATATGCCTTCTTAACCCTGCATGCGCATGGCGCCCTATGGAAAGAGCGGGGCTTGAGTGGAGCCCACGGGAAAGCTCTGAAATGCGTTCCAGAAGTTGAGACGTTACTAGAAGCTGTATGGGCCCCCAAAGAGATTGCTGTAATGCACTGCAAAGGCCATGATAGAGGTTGGGACATGGTCACTAGAGGCAACCGAAAAGCAGATAATGCAGCTTGTGAGGCAGCTCTGAAACCCCCACCAGTAGTCACCGCAGCCCTCACCCCAGAACTCACTCCGGACGATGTGGAACCACGTTGCACCCTTGATGAACAGCAGTGGACCAGCCAAGAAGGAGCAACGCTCCAGGAAGGACCAGACAGCCGTGTTTTTGTGCCCCAACATCTGGCCAGCACAATTGTAAAGAATTACCACGAGTCCACCCATTTGGGAGGCCCAGCTGCTAAAGCACACCTTGGGAGAATATTCTATCTCAACTAACTGCTGCTATAACTAACTGCTGCTATATCCCAAAACTGTGCCCTGTGCGCCAACCAAGAGACTGAGACTATCACCCTTTGAACTTCTATATGGCAGGCCAACCCCTTTCGTCCGAGACATCCCCGCCAGTTTGGGGCAGATGGGAGATCACATCACCCAAGAACAAGTGCAATCCCTGTGTTTGTTGTGTGTGTTTGCTTCCTTTCCAGGTATTCCCTCGAGCGTACACCTGCAGTCCCGCGGCAGTCTCGCTGAGCCGGTTCACCAGTTCCTCTGGGTGACAGCGTCTGGCGACCCCCTCATCCCCAACTGCAGTGAAAGTAGCCGAGGTGATCCCCTGGGTACATCACACGCATCTGAAGAAGGGTGTCTGGACTTGCAAGAGAAATCCTGCTGACCCTCTGAAGTTGATCATCACCTTGTGTCTGACGCTACCAGGAAAAAAGCGTTAGGCCACGGGCAACGAGATCCTGCGACTACTCATCACAAGGACAATCACAAAGACTTTCTCTTTTCTCTCTTATTTTCTTTATTGACTTGCTCTATGTCTTATTGCCCTGACCCTACCGAGCCATACTGACCCTATTGGCCTGCTGACCTCTGCTATGACTGGTTTGTCTTGCCGGTGGTAAGAGACGGCATACTCGTAGGCTCTTGGGAATGAGGGTTCAATAGGGCGGCCGCAGTACAGCATCCCACTCTCCCACTGTGGCTCTTTATTCACTGCATTGCCCAGCGCACTTGGATGTGGCTCCTCCGGGGAGCTGCAGGATCGGTCGAAATCTATCGAGTTCTAGACCGCTCTTGTGGTTGTGGGAGAATAGCCTGCTGGTTGTAGGGTAGAGCACTGTACCAACCCCATTTGATAAACCAGGCCCAAATCTTACTCCAGGTGTTGCATGGGAGGGTGTCTGAATCAGGTGCACATTAAAATTACTGAACAGGTGCCTATAAGTTCTGCAGCCCCACCTGTGGTTGTCGTGGTGGCTCAAGCCTCCCAAAATCCCAGAATACTACCTGAACTACTGGGCCTGGTAACTCCACACCTAATACCCTTGAATGTGGCAGGGTATTCTTGTGGCTGCATAAGAGTTGCCACCCAGTAGACAGACAGGGCACCTAGTTCCGGAAGAATTGGATGGGAGGGGTGCCCGCGGGCAGGGTCCCCAACGTAGAAACTTGCTCTCCAGCAAATTTAGAGGCACCACTAGGACTTTTGGTATTGGGACCAGAACCCCTTGATATAGTCACCCCGTGTGTCAGGCCGTTGCAGGGGTGGATATATTCTTGTGGGTGCATGGTGATATATGAAGAGGGGGAAGCCCCTTTTGGGTATAATCTCTTGAGGAGACAACACGAGGGCCCAGTCCACCCACAAGGAATTATAGGGAAATTGCTCCATATAGTGGGTGCCTCAGCAAAAAGGTGGAGAGTCACCCCTGAGGCCCAGCGAATAATTGAATACGAATATCAGTGGGCCCTTCAGCAGTAAAAGAACATTAGGAATGGCCCCCGAGTATTGGTGGGAGGAACTATGGAAATATTGGGGTTGGTGGGTAGGCGTGGTATGTACTGCCCTGCTTCTTTGGATGCTCCTGTATTTTTGCTGACATTGGCCAAAGCGGGAAAGAGTTCCCTGGTCTCCCCTGCCAACTTTTCCCGTCTAATGACTGAGTGGGGCGTCCATAACCCCTACACTAGGTGTTTACAAGTGGCTGAAGTGGTAGCCCATTCTGCCAATAAGTCACCCCAACAGATGCCACAAGTGGACTACCACTCCTCCCACTGCCACTTAACCGTTCCGCCATTCACAAACGAGCATTGGTCAATGCAGCTACATGTACGCATGTCCTGGCTCTCTATGATGTGGTACCTATAGGTCCATCAAAATGAAAATGCAGAACCATAATCGGTCGGCATTTTCATGATGGAAAGGGGGGGATGAAGGAGTGAGGACCAGGGGTCCACCTGGGTCCACTTTGGAGAGCCAGGCTGGAGCCATTTCATAAGCTGAAAACCATCTTAGAGAGCAAACTAAAGCTAAAAAAGACATTTCTCTCTCCCCTGCTTGCCCCTGCTTGCAAAAACAATATTTTTGCAACACAGCGAGTTTGCAAGAGGATGCGGTCAGGGGATTTTGGAGTTGTTCTGAGAAACTGTTCGTTTGCCCAGGATGTCTAGCCCACCACAAGGTTCTAAGCCGAGCAACCTGTTAAAACCACAAAAGAGGAGGGGGTCAAGGAGCATTTACTGGAACCAGTAAATGGGTCAGAAAGATTTTAAACTCGCAGTGCCACCTAGTGTATAATGCAGTTTGGAACCGAAAGCCCAACATCCATTCTTTAATTGGTTGCGCTTCAATGAATATGCATAAAGGGGAATGTTTGAGGGCTGGGTCAAGGGTTGAACCATTGTTTTGCCTAAGGGGATAAAAA
>JAXCMG010000071.1:4110964-4167992 GCA_034642415.1 Podarcis siculus | reverse complement strand
CTGAAGTCCCTAACAATTTAACAGTTTCTTTTCTCCCCAGGATGCCCTCTTCTACCTAGAGCTTGAAAAATACAAGCCCTTCTTTCGTAAACTTCATAGTCATTCAGCGCACTCATTTCTCCATGGTATAGTGGGTTCTGCTTGCAGTTGTGAAACTGCATTCTCCAACCTCCATTCCGCTAGATTACAATTCCCATAATTCCTGACCCCAGGATGGGTGTTGTTCTCTGACTACAATTGGAGACACAAGACTGAGGAAGGCTTCAGGTTGGCCTCCGTAATGTCAACATGATATTATTACTGGAAAACATCACTTTGACATGAACTACAATAATGCTGGGTGTGTTTTTTTTATCCTGAAAGCCACAAGCTTTTTCTTTTCCCTATTCTTTCTTTTTTAATGATGGATGATGTTCTTACAACAAACATATTGACTGCCCAAAGCTACCAAGCAAATGGTTATTCCCCAGGTTTGATTTAATAATAAAAGGGGTTGTCCGGGGTATAATCTCATTTAATAAACGCAATTTATTATTTAATTTCAGCTCTTTAATATTGTGATTATTATTAAACCTCGAAGCCACACGCAACTGTTTCCCAAAAGCTTTTTAACCCTTATACTGGGAGGCTATCAGTGGGAGGGAGATATTTTGAAACACAACTGCAATGCTTCTAATATCAGGTTACAATACAGTTTGCAAAGTACAAATGTCGCGGCTGGTTGCCTGAACACCATAATTGCTGTACACAAGGAGAAGGGAAAGGTTTAAGGCACATGTTACAATGATGTTTAACAAGATTCTTCACAATTGCGGTGGGAGGAAAAATTCTTTAAAAAAATAATGTACAAGATACACACTCATGATTCCATTAAATCTCTCTGTTGTAACTGTAACTGGTCCAGGGGAAACATTATAGGGTTCCTGTCGATATGCACACCCTGGAGATGTTCACTATTCTCACAGTGGCCACCCACCCAGGTGCCTGTAGGAAACCCACAAGAAGGATTCAAGCACAAGAGAGATTTTCCCTCCTGCAGTTTCCTGCAACTGGTATTCAGAAGCCATCTGTATCTGGATACAGTGGTACCTAGGTGTTCAAACATAATCCATTTTGGAAGAACTTTTGAGTTCTGAAATGTTCAAAAACCGAAAACTCAGTACCCAGCAGCTAGGTCCCAGGATCTTGCACTCAGTGGAAGCTCTGTGGCATGTTCGACTTCCGAGGCATGTTCGAAAACCGAAGCATTTACTTCCGGGTTTACAGTGTTCGGGACACAGGTGGCGCTGTGGGTTAAACCACAGAGCCTAGAACTTGCCGATCAGAAGGTCAGCGGTTCAAATCCCTGTGACGGGGTGAGCTCCCATTGCTCGGTCCCTGCTCCTGCCAACCTAGCAGTTCGAAAGCACGTCAAAGTGCAAATAGATAAATAGGTACCACTCTGGCGGGAAGGTAAACGGCGTTTCCTTGCGCTGCTCTGGTTCGCCAGAAGCAGCTTAGTCATGCTGGCCACATGACCTGGAAGCTGTACGCCGGCTCCCTCAGCCAATAAAGCGAGATGAGCGCCGCAACCCCAGAGTTGACCACGACTGGACCTAACGGTCAGGGGTCCCTTTATCTTTACCTTTTACATCGTTCAAAAACCAAATGTTCATCAACGGAGACATTTGAAAACCAAGGTACCACTGCACTTTACCTGAGCTTCCTGCATTGCAGGGAGTTGGACTAGATGACCCTCGGGATCCCTTCCAACTTTACTATTTTATTTATGATTCTACACAAATATCTGCTATGTGGTGTGGATCCCCCCCCAGGTGCATTATTTTTCAGAATAATTTTTTTCCTGTTTCATAAGTTCATTAATAGCAATGAATGCCTGCCAACTGTAAGTACCGTATATTAAGCAAGTTGGGCAGGTTCAATGTTATTTAGTAAATATAAGTAAAATAAACATAATGAATTGGAACACTAGGGCACCAGAAAATTTTCCAATGAAAATTGTCCTATGCAAAAAATGGAATTTTCTGGATATGCCACATTGATGAGAAAACATACAAGCAAAGCATGCTAGAGGAAAACATATGTCTCCAAGGAGAGCTGCTAGTTTTGCAAGAGGCTACATACAGAGCAAATGTATGCTATAGACACCCCCGTCCAGCTCACAGATGCTACGTAGTCTACTACTGTAATGGTTGGCCCCAAGCAAGTATTTTTAAGACTATTGTGATCTTATCTGTGCACCCACTCACCCCTTCCTCCTTTTCCCGTGAATAGAAAAGGAATGCTGTATAAAACAGAACAATTAATTCTTCCTACACAAGCAGGTGTTAGTTTTGAACCTCTAAGGCTGCATTTAATTGGCTCTCAACCTCAGAAAATACAAACATATTGTTATGAATTTGTGGGTGCCATACCAGTTTGTGTGAGGAGGAGGAAGAAGCAGGCTGTAAACAAGACCCTTCAAATTCCTGGATCCAGCAGAATACTAGTGAGGGAATAGCTAAACCAGCCCGAGTGACGGGCCATTAAGCGAACAAAAGGAATGGTGATGGACTATTAAGAAAACAAAGGAGTGGCTCTGTGCCAGAGGACAAATGGGCAGGTCTCCTGCCCTGGTTAGTTAGAAAGACAAAAGGCAAGAGCTGAAAATAGTCTGCGGTTATATGAGCTAGAAGCGGAATGCAAGAAGTTTCAGGCTGGAAAAGACAGAGAGAACGCCATGACTGATTTATGCTTGAACCCAAGGATGTGGCTAGGGGAGAAAAATACCCTTGGGGTGTTAATGCTGTGAACCCTTCCATCATAGGCTCAGTTGTATATATGAGTAAATAGGTAAAAGGGATGCAGATGGTGCTGTGGTCTAAACCACTGAGCCTCTTGAGCTTGCCGATCAGAAGGTCAGCAGTTCAAATCCCTGCAATGAGATGAGCTCCCGTTGCTCTGTCCCAGCTCCTGCCAACCTAGCAGTTTGAAAGCATGCCAGTGCAAGTAGATAAATAGGTACTGCTGTGACGGGAAGGTAAACGGCATTTCCGTGCACTCTGGCACTCATCACAGTCCTCTGCATGCCACTAGTGGTTTAGTCATGCTGGCCACATGACCCAGAAAGCTGCCTGTGGACAAACGGCGGCTCCCTTGGCCTGAAAAGTGAGATGAGTGTCGCACCCCATAGTCACCTTTGACTAGACTTAACCATCCAGGGGTCCTTTACCTATGTGTAAATAAACCATATATCCTAAAGACACCACAGTCTCCTCTGTGCCTCATTCCCAAAAGGAAACATGAACCATAGTTAAGCTCCAGAACCCCTGGAATCTCTCACCTTTCAGAGATTGGAGTGGAGTGCAATAGTATATTATTTTACTCAAGACTTTCTGGTCAAACCCTTCCTTTGATCTGAAAAATATTTCAAAGAGAGCAATTCCACAAGGCTCACTCCAATCTGCCTTGGGCCAATTATGCCTGGAGCTCAGACTCCAAAGATCTCTGCTGACTTTGGTTTGGTGGTCATGGCTGAGGACTTATCTCCCGAAGTGGTTCTCAACTTGAATTACAAGGAGTAGGGAAAATGAATTAAGGAATTACATCCACTCTTTTACCACTGATGCATAAGCAACTCTTTCCAACTTCACGTCTTAACCCCTCACTTCTAAGGCAAAAAATAAAGAGATTTGGGTTGGGGGAAGGGGAGTCCACAAACTTAATGTTATCTGATAACCATGGTTAAGAGACTGAAATCATGCCTTGTGGTTGTGAGCTCCTCATCTCTTTGGAAGTGTGAATTCCTCATTCCTTCCATTTCAACAATTTAAGAACGAGATGGTAACCAACAATTTACCACTGCTGTGATAGGAGCAGCCGAAACAAGTTGTTTATCGAAATTGTGGAACCGGAACAGCTTTGGAGAATTTAAGCAGAACAATTGCAGCCCCGTTTTTTTGCACAACAAGGATGCTGCAATCCCCGTAACACAGAGAAACACTTTCCCTTAAACTGAACATGAGATGCCTTCTTTGCAGTAGCTCAGATGGACTGCTTGAGACATGTCTTCTTTAAAAGATGGTCAGGGGCTTAAGAGAATACCTTTCAGCTGTATAATCCACCGTGGAACCCAACATTCCCATGTTCATTTCAAAAACAAACCACTGTGGTTGTGGACAAAGACAGAAATAAGGGATCTTCTAATAATACACCTCCTTCCTAAGAGCGCCTTTCAAAATGCCATGAGAGCCATACTATTAATTGGCCGGGTGTTCTTAGCAATGAAGAGAGCACTATAATGGAGAAGGCTGGCTGTGTGTCAGGGCACCTTGGGTTAGAAAAATAGATTGCTCATTGTTCCTGAGCGCTTTGAGTGTGGTAGATAATAGAGGGAGAAGACTGCAGCTAGAATCCAAGAGAACGCCTCTCCCTTGATTTCCACAGCCATTCACTCAAGATGAATGAGGTTAGTACCTAGGCAATGTTAAGCCTCCCCTCCTCCCAGTCCAATTCCTACAGGCTCCCCATCCCTGGTCAAAAGCATTCTGAATATGTTTAAGCAGTTTACAACTTAAAGCATTCAGATATATGCTCAATTATTACTGCCTTGGTACATACAGTGCTTTCAAGTACTCAGCTCGTCCACTGAGAAACCTGATTATCTCTCTGTCATCATCGGTCCCCTGCTGCCTCGCATCTGAAATGCCGATTGAGGTCTATCAACTCATTAACAGTAACAAAATTATCCTAATGCAGAGCATTATTCATTTGGAGTAAGCAAATTTCTTCGGCAATTAAAAAGCAGAATTTCCTCCAGATGCCTTCTTCTGAAATTCGGGAGACCTGATTCATTAAATCATCACAGCACTTCAAAATGAAATTAACCCTTAAAGATGATGGGAGGCAGGTGGTGTCACGGACAGGCAAGAGTCTGAAAAGTGCGCTGAGGAGGGGCGGGAGGATGATCTAGGAGAAGGGGACAGTGATTTGTGGGATTCTGTGCCACTCATGAGCAGGGCTGGATTTAGGTTTGATGAGACCCTAAGCTACTGAAGGTAATGGAGCCCTTTATATGTCCAGCTGTCCTTTGTCAGCAACAAATTGTTGCTGTTCTTTTGTATTGAATATATGCTATATGGTAATTTATGGACTTAATAGGTATCTAAAGCCATTTGCACATGCAGAATGTAGGCACCCTATATATAGAAATGAGCAAACCAGAGATATTTTAGGGAGCAGGCTAGCAGGCGGGGCCCTTTACTCACATCATAGGAGCCGACACAACACAAAACACTGTTGCTGTATGTAGGTTTTATTTTATTTGTTTTTTATCTTAAATTTTGGAAATGTACATCCAGGGTTTTTTTTTCCTTTACTTTTTTTTGGGGGGGGCAAGAGAGTGGGGCCCTAAGCTATAGCTCGTTTAACTTCTTCTTCTTTGGCGATCACTCGTAGCCGAGTAAGATTGTCTTTCATAAACACGGTTTTAACAATGAGTCTGTAAGTGACTGTGGGGGCCAATTCTGGATCCACACATCCTTCCACAGTGGAGACATAGGTTTCTGGGTGGGAGTTGATCATGGTGAGGGTTTGCCAAGTGTGCCTTCTTCCTCTTAGCACATTTCTCCCTTGTGTCTTGAGTTTGAGTGTCTTCAAAGCCCATGACACCTTTGGTAAAGGCTGTTCTCCAACTGGAGCACTCGCAGGCCAGTGTTTCCCAGTTGTCAGTGTTCTGCTTATATGTAAATCCGGCAGGGGAAAGAGGAAGGGGGTGGACAGGAGAAGAGGTGGCAGGGGAGATTTGCAGAAAGGCACAGAGGGGGGAGAGACTGGCCCAGAGAGAATCTCCCCAATCTCCTCCCTGACTGTCTCCAAGGAAAAGAAAGGGCTTAAAGTGACTGGAGCAGCTGGAGCTGCCACAAAGGCTTACACATGCCACATCAGAAGAGGGGATTTAAATGTTCTGATGGCAGTGTGTTTGCCCTGTTGCTCCAACTGTCCAGGTCAGAGCACAAGTCTGAAGATGGAGACGCCTAGCTAGATATTTAGCAGAAGTGGTGCATTCAATTCTTGTGCTTCAAAAACTAAGATCATGGCCACTGGACCCATCACCTCCTGGCAAATAGAAGGGGAAGAAATGGAGGCAGTGAGAGATTTTACTTTCTTGGGCTCCATGATCACGGCAGATGGTGACAGCAGTCATGAAATTAAAAGACGTCTGCTTCTTGGGAGAAAAGCAATGACAAACCTAGACAGCATCTTAAAAAGCAGAGACATCACCTTGCCGACAAAGGTCCGTATAGTTAAAGCTATGGTTTTCCCAGTAGTGATGTACGAAGTGAGAGCTGGACCATAAAGAAGGCTGATCACCAAAGAATTGATACTTTTGAATTATGGTGCTGGAGGACTGCAAGAAGATCAAACCTATCCATTCTTTTTGTTTTGTTTTTTTAAATATTTTTAATTTTATTTTCAATGCAAAATTACAACAAAAATTACAAACATTGAATGCAAAATAAAACTATACAAACAAGAAAGAAAAACAAAACACAAAAAAGAAACAAACCTATCCATTCTGAAGGAAATTGTCCCGAGTGCTCACTGGAAGGACAGATCCTGAAGCTGAGGCTCCAATACTTTGGCCACCTCACGAGAAGAGAAGACTCCCTGGAAACGACCCTGATGCTGGGAAAGATGGAGGGCACAAGGAGAAGGGGACAACAGAGGACGAGATGGTTGGACAGTGTTCTCGAAGCTACCAGCATGAGTTTGACCAAACTGCGGGAGGCAGTGGAAGACAGAAGTGCCTGGCATGCTCTGGTCCACAGGGTCATGAAGAGTCGGACACGACTAAACAACTAAGCAACAACAACACTGGGTGACTGGGCAATAGGAAGGCAGATGTGTACAAGTAAGTCTATATCCACAGTATCAGCTTAAAATGCACCTAGGCCATTCTTTTTCTCAATTCAGACCGAAGCTGGTTATATGTGGGGGGGGGGGGGTCAATCAAAACACAGTATATAATAACAAATGGCCCAATAGAGATGGAGTGTTGCTTATGTCGTATGTTTGTTACTGAGAACACACTGGATGCAGAGAAAACAGGAGTGTGTACACAGCTGAAATGTCTCCTCGCCAACTGTACCCATTTAGCCTGGAATAGCAATCATTTGCAGCACTCTGTCCTGGGGAAAAGTCTATCCTCCAACCATTTTATTTTAAAAGCAGCAGCTATGAGACAGTTCTAGGGAAATTAAATTCAATACCAATATATATTTTTTTGTCCTAGCAGTATTCCAGAAGGAGTTCCCCAAACAGCCAATGCTGTGAGTTTTCTGTCACCTTCTCAATATTTCATTCCTGGGTATATACAACCAATATTTTGATCCAGTGTGTACTAACAAACTAAAAGCAACATAAACTAAAAGCCTAGGAGTTGGGAGAGTGGAGACATCATTGTAGAAAGCTCACATTCTATGTTCCAATGAAGCACAACACTTTCCGAAAAGTAGACAATCATGACAAGCTGATGAAAGGTTACTTTTTATCAAGAAAAGGAAACAGGAATATTAAAGAACAAAAAGAGACGATCTGAGGCAAGAAGAAAAGAGAGTTCCAAGAACAGGGGAAAGTGAATGAGCAGAGAAGAACCTACAGGATGACTACTGGAAAGACAGGCAAAGAATACAGAATTAGAAAGTGGAAGATGAAAATTTATGGGTCTCTTTCAAGTCCAGAGATCAACATCTAAGGCCAGAGGACAATGTCAGGTAGGAATACGACCCTCCCACCTTCTTCTGATGGTAGTCCAACTCAAGGAACCACCTGCAGTCTCTGCAATGGATGAAGGTGCTGACTCACTTTGCTATTCTTTCTGCTCCTTTTTAGAAATGAAAAAAAAAGGAGTTGTGTGTTTGTATAAGCCACCCAGATCCTTTGGAGATAAAGACAGACATCTAACACAAAGATACACATCAAGGTCATTTTCAAAAACTGGATTAAAAATAAGTCCTCTGCTCACAAGAAAGTGCTCTGGGAATGCACCCTAGTCAAATACGCTAAACAAATATGTGCCTAATTTACACAGCAAACCAACACCATCTAAATAACAGTATAATTGATCTCCATTAGCTGGAAGTCACTTCTACGTATTCATCCTAATAAATTGTTCCCTTGGAAAAGCCAGGCATTTAGGACCCTAAAGTTCAGACATTTCATGACACAAAAATGCAACGGATGTATATTAAGACACTCTCCATAGATTTGGAGACTGGCTGGTGGAGCAAAGATGACTCTTTAAAGCTATGAAGAGAATATGGAACAGCAGAGAAGAAAGGATTCGCAAATGAGAAAGGGAGTTTGGAATGGGGAAATGGAGGAAGGGTAAAGCTCTAAAGTCGAAAGCAAACTGGTGCTTAGAGAGACCGGCCTGGACTCAACCATCCACAGTACAAGGGAGGGCCAGTGTGGGATCTCTCTACTCCACCCACCAGTGAAGTGATCAGAAACATGGATCTTGCCTGCTGTAACCAGAAGGAGAAAAAAATAACAAGCTGTTGAATGCCCTTCAGGAACCACCAGGGAATATTCCATATCAAAACCTCTGCAACAGATGCCTATACAAAGAGCATGTGGGCACAGTGGTTCATATTTGCAAGTGTCCAGGGCGTCTTCCTTACTAAACATTATACAGTATATATATATATATATATATATATGCACTGTAGAAAAGAAGTCATTCTTTAACATTCTTGCTTAGCTTCTCCCCAATCCCCCAACCAATGGGCTTTATTACAGATGTGTGCATACTGTGTAGAGCTGTACATTTTGTCATCTATTTATTCTGGCATCTATTTATTCAAGTGCAGAGAGGCTGGATGCAAACCCACATTACGTGGTTACTCCTTCTCGGGCTCTGCAGGTAATCACTGTAATGTTCCTATTGCTAGATGTAAAATCGTGGGGAGATTTTTTATTTTATTTTCTTCTTCTCAAATCGAAGCGTACAGCAAAACCTAATTGGCAGCATGCAGTCTGACTTTTATTGCAGTCATATGACTTAGTAAAATTATTGGCTCCTCGCTTAAACAAAACAAGTCACCCGGTTCTTTTGTGGCTTGCTGTAGGGAAAACCTGCTCCCAAGTAAGACCTTTAAAAAAGGAATGAAATGTTAGATCGCCTAAGCTCTTATTTCTTCTCCCCAGTCACTGCTATCATTCCCTTTGGAAAACCTTTACAACTTACAGGAAGATGTGTCACTAGGCTCAAAAAACAAACCCAGAAATTGTCCCAGTACATTTCCGAGCACAATTCAAAATGTTGGTGCTGAGCTTTAAAATCCTAAATGGTCTCGCCCCAGCATATCTGAAGGAGTGTCTCCACCCCCATTGTTCAGTCTGGACACTGAGGTCCAGCTTCGAGTGCCTTCTGGCGGTTCCCTCACTGCAAGCAGCAAAGTTACAGGGAACCAAGCAAAGGGCCTTCTCGGCAGTGGCGCCCGCCCTGTGGAACGCCCTCCCATCAGATGTCAAGGAGATAAACAACAACACAACTTTTAGAAGACATCTGAAAGCAGTCCTGTATCAGGAAGTCTTTAATGTTTGACATTTTATCGTTTTTATATGTGGTGGAAGCCACCTAGAGTGGCTGGGGAAACCTAGTCAGATGGGCAGGGTATAAATAAAAGTGGTTCTTGTGGTGGTATTGTTGTTGTTGTTGTGCACCATAAATAAAGCACCAGGACTGCTTTTTAAAATAAGAGGCACATCACAAAACAGTAAAGTAGTGAGGGTGGTGTTTTCTTAGTTAGTTTTTCATAACCCCCCTTCAGAGGTCAACGAATCCTGTGATCTTGCCCATCCCAGTATGCAATGATGAAAAGCTGCCATGCCATCTGGCATTGTTCTTGTAGCCAGGACCGCTGATTTTCATTGCTTCTCTGTTATCATTTGTCCAACCCACACACCTTCTTCTTTTAAAAAATAAATAAATAAATTTTATTTAAGATTTGACAATAACAATAAATCAACAATAACTAATGTATCAATTCACTATTTGCTACAGTTGACCATCATTAACAACAGTTAACAAACTACAAAGCATCACTTCAAATTAGTCAACTTTTCATAATTAACTTTGTCTCTTTCTTAGCAGATTAGAAAGAAAAGAGACTAGAAGGAAAAAGTGAGAAGAGATAGAAATTAAAAAAGGAAGAAAGAAATTAATAAAGAAAAGAATTAAAAAGAGAAAATAAATACATTTAACTTCCGATTAGACTTATAGCACCACAAGATGTAGCATTTGCAGTTTCCAGCACATTCATATGTATGTATATATATTTCTTCCTACAACACCCACCCCACCCCCAACCAGTGAACAAGCGACTCTATTTAAGGGAGCTCTACAACAATGGCACACAAGCAGAATTCACAGGCAAGGAGAGCTATATGGCATCACGTTATATGCCTCCCTTGAGGTTTCACTGAAAAGAGAATAAAACAAACTGTGTAAAAGAAGTGCTCATCACACTTCATGCATAAAACAGAAGACAATTTTAATCAAACACCCTTGCATTGACACAACTGTTCCAACCTAACCACAGGTCATTGCCCTCCTCTCTCTCCTCCTCATCTGCCTCATCTACTTCATTTCATGAACATTACAACAAAATGCATATCAAAATTATGGGGGGGGGGAAGCACCTTACATATGAAATGGGTCTGAAAGCATTTATTTTTCCATTATTTATAAAAGGTAAGGTAAAGGGACCCCTGACCATTAGGTCCAGTCGTGACCGACTCTGGGGTTGCGGCGCTCATCCCGCTTTATTGGCCGAGGGAGCCGGCGTATAGCTTCCGGGTCATGTGGCCAGCATGACAAAGCCGCTTCTGGCAAACCAGAGCAGCACACTGAAACGCCGTTTACCTTCCCGCCAGAGCGGTACCTATTTATCTACTTGCACTTTGATGTGCTTTCGAACTGCTAGGTTGGCAGGAGCTGTGACTGAGCAACAGGAGCTCACCCCATCGCGGGGATTTGAACTGCCGACCTTCTGATCGGCAAGTCCTAGGCTCTGTGGTTTAACCCACAATGCCACCCGCATCCCCCCGAAATGCTTTTCAAGAGTATTGGTTGAACATGACGTTTCATTTTAAGATTGGCCAGTTTTTAAACTCGCATAACTCAAAATTGGGATGAGCTAAAAATATTAAAATTTTAGATTTAAACTTGGTTTTGACCATTCGACAAGTGTACAAAATATTAAGAAAATTGGATGGCATGAGGTTAAAAAAAGTTGGATCACTTGATCTCTTGGATGCTAACGAAGCCTACCTAGATCATTCCTGGGATAGCTCAGTTGGTAGAGCATGCGACTGTTAATCTCAGGATTGTGGGTTCAAGCCCCACTTTGGTAAAAAGATTCCTGCATTGCAGAGGGTTGGACTAGATGACTCTTTTGGTCTCTTCCAACTCTACAATTCTATTATCCTAATCAGAGGTCCTAATCTATTCCTTTCTATCTTAAGGAGCATCATATGGGGCAAAGCATGTTTGAAGGGCAAAGAGGACATGCACTATTTATCTGGATGCCATTCCCCTTTCATGGAGAAGTCAAGCTTACTTACGTTCCTAGATTCCATGCTTAAACCCTACGCATATTAATTGGCTCGAGTGGCACACCAGGAGCCGACAGAGGGGTAATCAAGCACTGCTGCCCTGCCCTTGTCAAGGAAGACATGGTGGGGCTGGCAGCCACTCAGCTGCAGAACCATGGACAGCTCCAGAACCATGGACAGCTCCATGTGTGTTCTACTGTGGTTTGTTAAGGCTGCTGGGAATGGTAGCTCTGTGAGGTGTAAACTACAGTTCCCAGGACGCATTAGGAGAAACCATGTGCTTCGTATGTATCATGTAGATGTGACCTAACAACGGACTGAAGTATTTTATGCTGCCAAGGCCAGGTCCTATTTCCCAAGCTCTTCCTCTTCCTGGGAGCACTCCTTCAACAAAGACTCCTGGAGGTTGGCTTCCTGTACTGATAAGGTCAAAATGGAGGTGTGAGTTGGTTCCTCAGACATGCAAGCTCTTGATGAGATGGACTCCTGAAGTCCTGATCTGAGGGTCATTGGATCAAGGGTCCCAATCCAACTGGACTCTAGTTCATGTCTAGCTACAGTACTGGGACTTGGGTTGCTTGCCAGCATCTCTGCTTCTAAAACCACTGCTTATAGTGTCAGTTTGAATTTCTTAGTATAGTACGGAAAGTATTGATCTGATGTGTAGAGATCTTTCCTATTCTAATTAATTCAAGAGGGTTCTGGAAGCTTCTCTGTGAGAAAGAAACAAGCAGGTGGTTTATGATGTTTGGGTTATTCCTTCAGAGAAGCTTCATACAGCTGGCTTAAACTGGTTTTGTTATCTCTTTCACTCAAGGTCATGCTGACTATAAAAGTAAGGCCAGAGGGAGCCTGGGCTTCACTCTCTCTTTCTGTCTCTTTTCCTTCTGGCATGGTTTCTGTACACAGTATGCTTAATATTAAGGTTTAGTCTTATTATAAGTTATTGTAAGTTTAAGTTAAGTCTGCCGCAACTGGATTTCTTATGGACAGGGCCAATCCTGAATGTATTGGATTTGTGACCATTGTGCTCATTTGCCTTCAGTAGCAGTAAAGCTCTGCTGGATGCAATATTAATTGCCTCTGGTCTATTTTTGGGGAATCCAGCAACGTGTTTAAGTTTTTACTCTGCTAACTATACGAGTTCTACTCTGAATCAATATTGAGTAGAATTTCATGACATTTAGAACGGCTTCCACAGCAACTCTTCCTCATCTGAGCCAAAGTCTAGGCTGCTGGGTCAGTGTAGGGGTCCTGACAACCACTGCCATTCTTCCCAGGTCCAACCAAATTGTATTATTTATCACAGCCAACATCGGGTCATAAATTCTGCCCTTGTGCCTCTAAGACCACCATGGCAGCAAGAAACCCAATCCGTCCAGATGGGAACATTTGTAGGGAAAAGGGATGCACAATCTGAACTTTCCTCATCCGTAAAACCTAAAAGGCGACCCAGATGTGTACTTCAAAAAACACAGATGTTGCTACTCCTAATTACATGGCGGAGATTCCTCTCTCACGGCCCACTGAGGAACTGCCTGAGGAAAACAAAATACCAAACTCTTAACTGTGGAGTGAAATTGTTCAAAATGTGCATTCAGCTTCCAAATGGTATGTGATCTTGAGGACATTGCCTGGAAACAGGCCAGACTCATAACCATTAAGTCTGATTTGTTTCATACTTCTCGAAGCTGCCTGGATTGGTTATGTAAGGAGGGAGCTAAAGGGAGGGAGGTAAAGGGACCCCTGACCATTAGGTCCTGTCGTGGCCGACTCTGGGGTTGCGGCGCTCATCTCGCTTTATGGGCCGAAGGAGCCGGCGTACAGCTTCCGAGTCATGTGGCCAGCATGACTAAGCCGCTTCTGGTGAACCAGAGCAGCGCACGGAAATGCCGTTTACCTTCCTGCTAGAGCGGCATCTATTTATCTACTTGCACTTTGAAGTGCTTTCTTACTGCTAGGTTGGCAGGAGCAGGGACCGAGCAACAGGCGCTCACCCCGCCGCAGGGATTCAAACCGCCGACCTTCTGATCAGCAAGTCCTAGGCTCTGTGGTTTAACCCACAGTGCCAGCACTCGTGTACAAATGTAGGCCCAGCTACTTACACAAAGGTAGCTACTTGCAGGAGAGAGAAGTAAACCAAAGGCTGCTCTCAAAGTTCTCCACGAATACACAAATACACACATGTTATTTGTTACAACTTGGGAGCTACAGCACTGGTAAACTTTAGCTATGGTTAGTTCTTATGAGGCTATGTTATACATACTACCAGAGCCATTTCCCTTCCCCATGCACCTAGTTTTTTGGATACAAGAGGTGAGTACAGTCATACCTTGGGTTACAGATACTTCGGGTTGTGCACCACACTGAACCCGGAAGTAGCGGAACAGTTACTTCTGGGTTTCGGCACTTGTGTATGTGCAGAGGCACTAAATTGTGCTTTGCCCATGCGCAGGCGTGCCGAATCACGACCCGCACATGCGCAGGCACGTGGGTCATGGGTTGCAAATGTGCCTCCCGCACGGATCACATTCGCGACCCGAGCATCCACTGTGCAGTGGTACCTTGGGTTAAGTACTTAATTCATTTTGGAGGTCCGCTCTTAACCTGAAGTTGTTCTTAACCTGAAGCACCACTTTAGCTAATGGGGCCTCCAGCTGCCATTGTGCCGCCGGAACATGATTTCTGTTCTCATCCTGAAGCAAAGTTCTTAACCTGAGGTACTATTTCTGGGTTAGCGGAGTCTGTAACCTGAAGTGTATGTTACCTGAAGCGTATGTAACCCAAGGTACCACTGTATAAGAAAGTAATCTTCCACTTTAAAACACACTGTAAGTAAGTAAGGTGGGTGAAGGAATCAGTGAGCTGTTTTGGGAATCCTGGAATATCATCTTTGTTGTCTCTCCCACACAGTGTTCAAAATCAGCCAGGCGCATTTTGCACCTGGCTATTGGCCACTTGCAACCAAGTAATGATGCCTAGGTGCCAGGATAGTGCCTGACATCTCTGTTAAGATTCCTGCTCCGTGATTGCAGTCATGGGATTGTTGTCTATCACATAACAGTGTATGTTTTGACTCCACAGAGTGGGAAGTGACGGAGACAGGATGTTTGTGTTACTGTGTTCCGTGAAATGGGACTATTGTCCTTTGTTCTTTCTCTTTGCTGTCTGATGAGAAAGAGGAAGGAGCGAAGTCAGAATGCTCCGAGTGTATTGTACGTAAATAAACGTAAATTAGCAAAATGCTGAGCTCCTGAGTTCTGTTACGTGAACTACGCAAATTCTGCAGATCCGAGTGTGCTGATGTCTGTTGGCATCAGTCGCTGTGATGTTTGGGCAGAAGAAAGCTTTTGAAGCTCCCAAATAATCGACCAGGAGGGAGAGAACATGCCAGTCGGGCATGTGTCTCTGCCAGGGTCCTACTCAAGAGTAGAATGGCTCCTGACAATCTCCACCATGGACCTGGGCTGTTTCCACATACGCATACCATATCCTGTAGAATTCTATCAGTTATAGTTTATCTGCGCAATCAGAATGAATTTCAGGAACCGCAATGCTTTTCCTGTGCAGCCTGAGCAGGAACTGTCACCATTAAGAAAAAGAAGTCTGAGTAGGCCAATATAGATATATGTGGACTGTCCCTCAAGCAAGTGACTTTTCTTCTTTAAGTCCTCAAAGTTATTTACTTAGCTCAAGGTTGTTATTGGAACTAGCCAGATGTTTAACTGAGAATCAATCATAGTCCATCCATCATTGGAAAAATAAGGTACTGGAGCCGTACTGCCCCAAATGGCAGCTAGACATTCCATTTTGGTGACTGCAATCTTGGTTTAAGGAGCCACTTGGTGCCTAGCTGATATTTCTGAGGCTCCCACATACACCAGCAGATACTAAGCAGAACTGAGCCTGTGGAGGTTGGTCCATTGCCCCACCAACCTCAGTCTGCCCTCAGCCAGCCTTCTTATTTAAAACCAGTCCAGGGGGTGCCTGTCAGCTTCCTCCACAGTTGCCCTTGCAAAACCCAGCAAGGAAGAGGGTGGGGACGAAGCTGGAATTACCTGGTCCTGCCTCTGACTGGCTCTGGCTTCACCTACCCCTCTGAGTCCCCTTCCTTCTGCCCTCCAAGTCACAATGGGCATTAGCTACCGCTGACTGAGCACTCCTTAGTCTGTGGTACAGGGATGGCAACGTCCAACTGGCATCGTTTCAGTCTTATGACTTCCTCTAGATTTAACACAAGCCAATGTGGGTGGCGCTGTGGTCTAAACCACTGAGCCTCTTGGGTTTGCCAATCAGAAGGTCGGCGGTTCGAATCCCCATGACGGGGTGAGCTCCCGTTGTTCGGTCCCAGCTCCTGCCAACCTAGCAGTTCGAAAGCACGTCAAAGTGCAAGTAGATAAATAGGTACTGCTCCGGCGGGAAGGTAAACGGCTTTTCCGTGCACTGCTCTTGTTTGCCAGAAGCGGCTTAGTCCCGCTGGCCACATGACCCGGAAAAACTGTCTGCGGACAAACGCCGGCTCCCTCAGCGAGTAAAGCGAGATGAGTGCCACAACCCCAGAGTCGTTCACAACTGGACTTAAGGAGTCAGGGGTCCTTTTACCTTTATTGGAAGCAATTTGTAGGAATAAAGCCTTACCCCAAATTTGTAAATTATACTTTAGCATAGACATATTTTATACTGAGGTTTGGCACTTAGTCACACATGTTTTTTTAAGTTGTTTTTTTTTAAGGCCACTTGTGAAGAAGCCAATTATTTTACTACAGTAAAAACTGTACTGTCAATCATGAGCAATATCTGATAACAGGTTAATTACGTGAATCATTTAAGCAGCTCCCTAAGCAGACAAAGGCTTCCTGATACAACATTTCACAGATACAAGGCATACATTCACAGATACAAGGCATACATTCAAGCACTAAGAGAAGTTGCTATTTAGAAACTTAAAACAGGGTTGCATGTACAAAAGACAAAATAAGATGTAATGTAGTAGCACAATCTACTATCTCATCAGTTCCACAAAGATCTCTACATAGGAATCTGATTATCACAGAACAGTCAGAAGACAAATAGCTGTAAAGGCTTGTTTGAGCTTAGGAAAAGTAACATTGACTGAAAGAGAAACTCTACCGTGCTAATCTTTATACAGTCAAAACCATCCGGAAAATTACCAATCCACACATTGCATTCCAACAAAAATGCCTGTTTTAAAATAAGCCAAAGTTTATATTCCATCTTGGTATATTTTATTCACTTTTAGAAGACATCTGAAGGCAGCCCTGTTTTAGGGAAGCTTTTAATGTTTGATGCATTACGGTATTTTAATATTTTGTTGGAAGCTGCCCAGAGTGGCTGGGGAAGCCCAGCCAGATGGGTGGGGTACAAATAATAAATTATTATTATTATTATTATTATTATTATTATTATTACTACTACTACTACTACTACTTGGATTGTATGGATTGTGATGTATGGAAGTGAGAGCTGGACCATAAAAAAGGCTGATCGCCAAAGAATGGATGCTTTTGAATTATGGTGCTAGAGGAGACTCTTGAGAGTCCCATGGACTGCCAGAAGATCAAACCGATCCATTCTTAAGGAAATCAGCCCTGAGTGCTCACTGGAAGGACAGAACCTGAAGCTGAGGCTCCAGTACTTTGGCCACCTCATGAGAAGAGAAGACTACCTGGAAAAGACCCTGATGTTGGGAAAGATGGAGGGCACAAGGAGAAGGGGACGACAGAGGACGAGATGGTTGGACAGTGTTCTCGAAGCTACCAGCATGAGTTTGACCAAATTGCGGGAGGCAGTGGAAGACAGAAGTGCCTGGCGTGCTCTGGTCCATGGGGTCACGAAGAGTCGGACACGACTAAACGACTAAACAACAACAACAACTCGGATTGTGCATATGGTGTCCAACCTTGCAATACATATTTCATGTGAAGCACATGAAAGCCAGATTTTCTCTGTACTCTGTGATTTCTTATGGCCCATTCCCAACCATGCCACTTAAGCAGATGGGATCTAGAAGATTTAGTGTGCCTGTTCTACTGTATGTAGATACCTCCGAGCCAAAACCGGGATGACAACTAACCCTGCCCTGATCAATGCTTGCCTAAACAACCATTCCTTCCAAAAAAATAAATACCAGTGTTGTAGATTTCCTTTATTTACTGGCAACCCATCCTACACCTTCTCCCACTAAGCAAAAGGGCATTTATACCAAGGTCATTTAAATTCATTTGTTATTAATCTGTCACATCTCCTTTAATGAATTAACTCTTCACCCAAAATTCTATTATTAGTCAATAAGCCCTAGCAACTAGGGGCCTACATAATTTTACCTTTCTCCAACTTTTGTATGTCCTTGGCATATGTCCTGAAGGTGGTTTTCACCTCCTATTTAGGGTTGCCGTATTTCAAGAAGTGGAAATCTGAACCATAAAGTTGTGCTGTTTGGTTTTTGGCCAAAGTTGTTAAGCTTTCCCCACCCCACCCCCAAAATTCACCAAAAATTCAACACTTCCGATATGGGCTGCCATACGTCAGGGTTTTCCCAGGCATTTTAACCGGTTTCCGAAAATTTCACCCAGATGCAATTTTCGGTGGATGAATCCCAACTGTGTCCAGGAAATTCCAGACGTATGGCAGCCTTATTCCTATTGCATCTTACAATGGACATTTAGTGCCAGACCTCAGTTCTGCGGTTGCTTCTAATCTGTATTGCATTGGATACCCAACCATCCCTCTCTCTCTCCCTTGACATCACCACATCAATATTTACTTGCAAGAATTGCATATTAGAGTGTGAGAACTTGGCACAACAGCTGTCTAAATTAAATACATTGATATGTATTTGCTTGAAAACCTAATTGCTTAAAGCAAACATTTCAATCTCTTTCAACAGGGGAGAAGCAACTATAAATACAGTGTTCAAAATACTTGGAACTGCCCAGCAGTCCTATCAATGTTAAAAAAAAAAGGACACAGAACATTTATATTCCAGATGTAAAAGTTTCCAAAAGCCAACCATTTAAGCACAAAGGGTATCTAAAAATTTGCAAGCAATCAAGTCCAATCTACCATAAAGCTAAAATTTGGCAGAAGAGGTTGGTGGTGTTAATGCCTTTTAATCCACACTTTGGAAAAAGGCTAGATAAGCTAGCTAATTATTTTAGAATTTCCCAAGAGTAATTTGAGGGCAGGTGTATCACAATTCTAGATGGAAGTACTATGAATAACCACTGGAGCTGAACCCAGACTTTTCAATAGTGAAAAAGAACCACCTCAGCTTAATGTTTTCTAGCACCTCTCAGCATCTTTAACAAACTACAGTTCCCACAATTCTTTGTGGGAAGTAATAACTGTTAAGGCGGTATAAAACATTTTAAGCAGTGTTAGAAGCTCAGATATATAAGCTAATCACCAAATGGCACCTTAAACCTAGGTTACGGTCGCCACAACAGAATGTTTAGGTGGCTTTTATTTTTGCAATGGCAGTTATTTTTCATTTCATTTCATTTCTATATTTTAAAGAAAAAAATCTCAAAGTGGTTTACAGCAAATTAAAACATCTAACAAAACAATCCAGAATAAAACAAATGCAAGCTTCAAGGAAAATAGTTCCAATCCTTCTCTAAGTGACATTTTGCTTTCTTAAGTTGCACCCAAAGCATGCCAAACAAATCATTCTTCACTTGCTCTGGATTAAACATATCAAAGAAGAATTTCAGTTAAATGTGTTGATCATAAGGGACGCGGGTGGTGCTGTGGTCTAAACCACAGAGCCTAGGACTTGCCGATCAGAAGGTCGGCGGTTCGAATCCCCGCTATGGGGTGAGCTCCCGTTGCTTGGTCCCTGCTCCTGTCAACCTAGCAGTTTGAAAGCTCGTCAAAGTGCAAGTAGATAAATAGCTACCACTCTGGTGGGAAGGCAAACGGTGTTTCCGTGCGCTGCTCTGGTTCACCAGAAGCGGCTTAGTCATGCTGGCCACATGACCCGGAAGCTGTACACTGGCTCCCTCGGCCAATAAAGCAAGATGAGCGCCGCAACCCCAGAGTCAGTCACAACTGGACCTAGTGGTCAGGGGTCCCTTTACCTTTAAACTTCATAAAGGGAAATCATGATTATGAAAGTCGGGACTCCACAGTGCCATCTGGTGTCACAGAGTTATATCGCATATAAAGCACTTTTTCTTTACGAATGTATTTGAGTCCCTAGTCTGAGGGGCCAGTTCTTGAAAGCTCTTCTGTTTTCAGTCAGAATTGCTTCTGTTTTCAGTCAGAATTGCGCTTAGGATCACTGTCTCACAGCCTGAACATATAAATTTATTCAACTCTCACACTGATCCTGATGGGCCTCACTGCAATATTACCTAGGAGTAAGCTCTACTCAATTCAATTGAGCTTACTCCCAAGTAAACATATACAGGATTGGGCTGCATGGCCCACTTTTGGGAGCTGCGGTCTGCATTATTTCCATATGTATCAAATGTATTTGCAAGACTGGATACTGATGTTTGGCAATAATATGCAACAATATTAAAACAGCAGACCTTGTATGCAGCTATTTCACCTTGATATTTACATGTTTTCTAGATTTGTACATATTGGGGTTTTTAAATTATTATTTTTCTTAATTTTTATTAAGTACAAATTAGAAAATATACATATTCACAACAAAAGAAAATACAAAAGAAAAAGAAAATACATCTAACCAAGGGGGGGAATTAGAGAATATTTTGTCTCTTTTCATATTTACAGTTATTTATACCTCTATAAAAGGGGACGCGGGTGGCGCTGTGGGTAAAACCTCAGCGCCTAGGACTTGCCAATCACATGGTCGGCGGTTCAAATCCCCGCGGCGGGGTGCGCTCCAGTTGCTCGGTCCCAGCACCTGCCAACCTAGCAGTTCAAAAGCACCCCCGGGTGCAAGTAAATAAATAGGGACCACTTACTAGTGGGAAGGTAAACAGCGTTTCCGTGTGCGGCTCTGGCTCGCCAGAGCAGCGATGTCATGCTGGCCACGTGACCCGGAAGTGTCTGCGGACAGCGCTGGCTCCCGGCCTCTAGAGTGAGATGAGCGCACAACCCTAGAGTCTGTCAAGACTGGCCCGTACGGGCAGGGGTACCTTTACCTTTATACCTCTATAAAATGCTATTCACAATAAAGCAGTGAAATGAAAGATAAGATATCAGAAAAAAGAAAAAAGAACAAAGAAAGAATAAAGAAGTAAAAGAATAAGATCATAGGTGAAAATTTTTTAAAGTAGATAAGTACTCACAATACATAGCCATTTCCCATCTATATTTATATTCAATTGTATAATTTCATCTTGTCCTTATCTACCTTAAATAAAGTGTGTTTTTTTTAATAAAAAAAAGACTTCCACCATTTATTAAATTATTATTAAATTTCTATTTTTTTAATCTTTTTTTAAAAAATAATTTTTTATTGATTTTCCAACATAAATTAAAGACAATACACTACACAATACATGAACAAACAAACATATAAACACGTATAATTTCATAACCTCTTTTTCGTTAACCCTATTTCACCGACTTCCCCATGCCTCCCTTTTCTGCATCCCTATTTAATAATTTTCTTCAGCAACCCCTCACTTCTATTAACTTTTAAACTCTTTTCCTTTCCTTCTTCTCTTACCCAATCATTTACAGCTGGAATCTTATTTTTTTACATTACCCTTGACATTTTAGCATTCATTAATTTTATAGTAGTTTTTAAGATAAACTTTAAATTTCTTCCAATCTTCTTCCACCGTCTCTTTTCCTTGGTCACGGATTCTGCCAGTCATCTCAGCCAGTCCCATGTAGTCAATCACCTTCGTCTGCCATTCTTCCAGTGTGGGTAGTTCTTGTGTCTTCCAATACTTTGCTAAGAGAACTCTTGCTGCTGTTGTAGCATACATAAAAAACATCCTATCCTTCCTTAATACCATTTGGCCAACCATGCCCAAGAGAAAGGCCTCTGGTTTCTTGTGAAAGGTGCACTTAAGAACCTTCTTAATTTCATTATAGATCATTTCCCAGAAGACCTTAATCTTTGGGCACGTCCACCAAAGATGATAAAAAGTACCTTCAGCTTCATTACATTTCCAGCATTTATTATTGGGCATATGGTATATTTTTGCAAGCTTGACTGGGGTCATGTACCACCTGTAGATCATTTTCATAATATTCTCTCTTAGGGCATTACATGCCGTAAATTTGATACCAGTGGTCCATAACTGTTCCCAGTCAGCAAACATAATGTCATGACCAATGTCTTGTGCCCATTTAATCATAGCTGATTTAACTGTTTCATCTTGTGTATTCCACTTCAACAGCAAGTTGTACATTCTTGACAAATTCTTAGTATTGGGTTCTAACGATTCAGTTTCTAATTTTGATCTCTCCACCTGGAAGCCAATTTTCCTGTCTTGTTTGAACACCTCATTGATCTGAAGGTAATGAAGCCAATCTCTTACCTTGGACTTCAATTTCTCATAACTCTGTAATTTCACTTTTCCACCCTCTTGTTCTAAAATCTCACAATATTTTGGCCATTTAGATTCCATATTAAGTTTTTTCACCTCTTTGGCTTCCATTGGTGACAACCACCTAGGGGTTTTGTTTTCCAACAAATCCTTATATCGAATCCAAACATTATATAATGCTTTCCTAACAATATGATTTTTGAAACCTTTGTGAGTTTTTACCTTGTCATACCATATATACGCATGCCAGCCAAACCTGTTATTAAACCCTTCCAAATCTAAAATGTCCGTGTTCTCAAGAAGTAGCCAGTCTTTCAGCCAGCAAAAAGCCGCTGATTCATAGTATAATTTCAAGTCCGGCAGGGCAAATCCCCCTCTTTCTTTTGCATCAGTTAATATCTTAAATTTTATTCTGGGCTTTTTGCCCTGCCAGACAATTATTAATTAATTATTTAATTATTATTAAATTTCTATACCACCCTTCTACTGAAGACACAGAGTGATTCGCAATATAAAAACACAAAAATGCGTACCATAAGAACAAACAAAAACAAAACCACACACACACCAGGCAAAAGCATTCCTTTTTGTTTGTCCTTATGGTATGCATTTTTGTGTTCCTATATTGCCTGGTGCCTAAATATATGTGCTAGGCAAGGCTCCCTGGGGAGACCATTCCATCTCCCTCCAAAAGCAAATAAACAGTTTTCAAGAGACTTGAAAACCTTTCACCTTCCATGCAATGATAGTTATGTCTGACCAAGCTGGAGCTACAAATCTATTTCCATTGGGGTGCAACCTTTTAGATCAGCAAAGGCTGGATTGCAACCTTTAAGCAAAGCAACGCTGAGGAATTAGACAGCAGTTCTTTTCTTGATTTGATGTTCCATGGGCTTCTGTCACCTTGCAAAAATGTCAGATCCTGAACTCCTTTCACAGTGTGTTTATGTACACGACCAGAATCAAATTTCCTTTAAGGAGAAGAATGCAGATGCAAGCGAGTGAAGCTGTTGCCATTGCAAGACATACCAAGGCTACTGTATCTGACAATATTAATTTTTGAAGACCTAATGCATATTTTAGATCCCCCCAAAAGGTAGCTGCATAGCCATCTCATGATGTTGAGAAGCAACTCTTGGTCTCCTGCCATGAGGCCTTTGAATCTGTAATTCAAAAATTAATGAAGGGTTGAAGAGATGGTAGACACCAGCTGAGCAGTCAAGTGAGCATCAAGCAGCAAGACAGATAATTGCCATGATTTGCCTAAAGCAAAGCGATTTACTTTCCCCCACCCTGTCTTCAATTAAAGCATCATGCCATTCATTCACCATATGAGCAGATCAAGCCGACACATTACTTGATTGGCGCTAGTCTAGCGTGCTGGTTCAGAGAATGAGCTATGAGCCAGATTCAAAATTTCACTCCAAACATAATATCAGTAAACAAATCTGTCCTAGGTCCTAAACACACTTACCTGACATTAAGCCTCCCAAAATCAATGGGACTTCTGTATACATATGTGTAAAGGTAAAGGTAAAGGGACCCCTGACCATTAAGTCCAGTTGTGGCCAACTCTGGGGTTGCGGCGCTCATCTCGCTTTACTGGCCGAGGGAGCCGGCTTACAGCTTCCGGGTCATGTGGCCAGCCTGACTAAGCCACTTCTGAAGAACCAGAGCAGCGCACGTCACGGGGATTCGAACCGCCGACCTTCTGATCGGCAAGTCCTAGGCTCTGTGGTTTAACCCACAGCGCCACCAGTGTCCCATACATATGTGTGGAACTGCAATAATCAATCAATCTTTATTACGGTCCAAACACCCAACAAATCATTACAAAGCAATGCACAATTCAGACAGCCTACCTCCAGGTTAAATAAGCATTTTGTTCAGACTTAAAGATAGGGATCATTGGTTCTTGCAATCACCGATAAAAACTTTGCCACTGCTAATGTTCTAGCATTTCTCCGGTCTTCCAGTAAGAACCTGACATAGTGAGCCTATGATTTTCCCGGGAAAGGTACCAGCAAGGATAATATCAGTTCAGCCCTGGCTTGCTCATATTTTGCACAGTGCAGCAAAATATGTTTTATAGAATCGATGTCTTGAGCACACGAGCAAAGTCTGTCCTGGTAGGGAACTCCTCTCAACCTGCCATCCAACACTGCAGAAGGAAGGACGTTTAGTCTGGCTTTGGTGAATAACCTTCAATAAGTTGGTACTGTCAGTTTTTTAATGTAAGGTGTTAACTTAAAGACATGCCCATATTGTACTCCTACTGCCAGCGGACTACAGGCTGCATGTGATGGAGATCGCAAGTCGCTGTGTGTATTATCCCATAATCTTTGCTTTAACGTCTTTAGGGCACCTTCATAACCCAGGTAATAAAGTTGGGGGGGGGAACAATAACATTGTGGTAAGTGTTTCAGCAAGGCAATATACTGGTGAACAAAAGGTGGAGACGACGGCTTCCCAGGGGGTAGCTCAGCTGAACTGATACTTTACAGATACCTTTGCGAATTATAGGGACAGGACTACCTAAATTGTATAGAAATTTATTTATGTATGCTACTACAGCAGCAAGAATGCTACTCGCCCCAAAACGGAAAGAAGCAGAAGTCCCAGCAAAGGAAGAATGGATGCAAAAACTTATGGAATATGCAGAAATGGCAAAACTCACCAGAAGTAGAAGAAATCAAGAGAACAAACTTTTTGTAAAAGAATGGAAATGGTTTGTTGAATATTTACAGATAAATTGCAAACAGATAAAAACATTGGCAGGGTTATTGTAATCACCTGCAGTTTCATAAGGGTTTATATTTAAAGTAGATAATTAAATGAGCAAATTAAATGAATTTGGATATGCAGAGGATATTAAAAAGTAAATTTAAGGAACCGCAGAAAGAAGGGGAAGGAAATCAAACTTTGAAATGTTAAAACGATTGTAAAATTAATGAAATGTATAAATTTGAAAAGTATAAATAAAAACTTCTAAAAAAATTAAAAAGACACTTTGCGAATAATTTGCTGGCACCATGTCACCTGTTTTGTTTGCTCTCTCCTCACTGATAAGAAACAAAGATAAGCCCTCACATAAACTAGCCAACTCAGCTTCACCGGTATCTTTCCACTTAGATACCTACCTCACAAGGTGGCTGTTAAAATAAAACTGAATAACCTCCATGCAAGCTGCCCAACTCGGACCAAAAATGATGAACTTACTTTACTTTTCATACTTTTGCAGGTGTCTACCAGCTCCATCTGGTATGCAGGCTGAAACCCTACCTGCCCGTGGATTGTCTCACCAGAGTGGTGCATGCTCTAGTTATCTCTCGCTTGGACTACTGCAATGCGCTCTACGTGGGGCTACCTTTGAAGGTGGCCCGGAAACTGCAACTAATCCAGGATGTGGCAGCTAGACTGGTAACTGGGAGCGGCCGCCGAGACCATATAACACCGGTCCTGAAAGACCTACATTGGCTCCCAGTACGTTTCCAAGCACAATTCAAACTGTTGGTGCTGACCTTTAAAGCCCTAAACAGCCTCGGCCCAGTATACCTGAAGGAGCATCTCCACCCCATTGTTCAGCCTGGACACTGAGGTCCAGCGTAGAGGGCCTTCTGGTAGTTCCCTCACTGCAAGAAGCCAAGCTACAGGGAACCAGGCAGAGGGCCTCCTCGGTAGTGGCGCCCGCCCTGTGGAACACCCTCCCATCAGATGTCAAGGAAATAAACAACTATCTGACTTTTAGAAGACATCTGAAGGCAGCCCTGTTTAGAGAAGTTTTTAATGACTGATGTTTTAATGTATTTTTAATCTTTTGTTGGATGCCGCCCAGAGTGTAGGGAAACCCAGCCAGATGGGAGGGGTATAAATAATTATTATGATTATTATTGCTATCGGCCATGATCCAACCAAAGTTTTAGACTCTCTGTGTTTAAGTTGATCCAGCTAAACTGCTAAGGTCCACTGATTTCAAAATATGTAACAAAACTGGATTATATCCCCTTTCACTATAGTCAGAGTACTGGATCTCTGCCAAATTCTGCAGGTTACTTGCCAAGCATCTCACTTTGGCCAACACTTAACGGCCGTATCTGTGTTAGGAAGCTGAATCTTAGAACTATGCTATCACGAGCCAACTTTCGAATCCTGCCTCTTCTACTCTCCTTCCACCAAGACATGCATTTGATACACAAAACAGGTATGTACCTGCCCTTTAGCTTCGACGTGAAATGATTTAGAAGAGGAATGTTAACTTTTGTTTCTGAATCCTCTGCACACACCATGGCGATGCTGAAATATTATTGAATGCCACTCCAATCTCAGAACAGTGCACGACTGAGGCAGTGCTGGATTTAGGTTTGATGAGGCCCTAAGCTACTGAAGGTAATGGGGCCCTTTATATGTCCAGCTGTCCTTTGTCAGCAACAAATTGTTGCTGTTCTTTGGTGCTGAATATATGCTATATGGTAATTTACGGACCTAATGGGTATCTAAACCTATTTGCCACTGTTGCTGTATGTAGGTTTTATCTAATTTGTTTTTTATCTTATATTTTGGAAATGTACACCCAGGGGTTTTTTTTACCTTTAATTTTTTTGGGGGGCCCTCAAGAGAGTGGGGCCCTAAGCTATAGCTTGCTTAGCTTATACGTAAATCTGGCACTGGGCTGGGGATTCACAATGTTCTCAATTCAACGAGATCAACAAACTACTTGGGACTCAAAACACAGGTTCCGTCTTTGTGGAGCCCTTTGATTTCTCTTTGGCATCTCCTCCGGTTGTGGATCCGAGGCTCCAAATTTGCACTCCAGTTCCAAAGCAAGTCCCTGTCTGCACACAGGGCTTCAAGACACCACTCTCGGAACACATCTGCTTACTCACTGGCATACTGGAGATCTCCTTCCTCTTTCCAGCCCTGGGCCAGTCGACTTCCTCCCCTGGCCCAAGCTGCAAATCAAAATCCGGCCAAAAACCTTCATTTGGGGACCCCTTCTTCTGGAACAGTAGGCAGACAGAAAATGTCATATGTTGATCTCTTTGCTTTACGTTGAAAAAAAGTATCCAATTATTTCCGTGCACAATGTCTTCTTTTGGAATTTAGTCTCAAAGTTGTCCAAGAGTAGAAATATGCTCCGAAACATGTGGTGAATCTGACCCTCCTGCTTCAAATCTCCACCCCCCTCTTTTTATGAAATGGCACCCAACCATCCATTCATAAACCACACCCAATATTCATGGCCAAATCTTCAATTGCCTTCTTAAAAAATCTCTTTTTTCAATTATATTTTATTAAACTTCAACATTTTTAACATATGCAGTCATAACACAGTGTCATCTTTTCTCTTATTTTTCTCAACTTCCCACCCCTTTTCCCATGGAGTTGTTTTTCTCCTTCTGCTGCACCCCATTTTCTATCAAATCATAACCAAAATATTATAATCTAATTACTTCTGTCACTCATACCTCAAATCCTGCTCACGAGTTTATCATACTATAATATTTCTTCAAATAGTCCCCCCAAAGTCATCCATTCTTCCATAAGACACCCATCATTAGAGTCTCTTAATTTTGCTGTTAATTTTGCCAGTCCTGCAGAGTCCATTATCTTACTTATCCAATCTATTTTGGTGGAAACTTCTTCCTTCCATTTTTGCACATATAAAATCCTAGCTGCTGTTATTACATACATAAATAACTTTTATATTTTTGGGGGAGGGGGGATTTCTGCCCCTATAATCCCTAACAGAAACCCTTTGGGCTTTTTTGATATGCTCCTTTTGGGAAATGATACATGCGAGATAAAAAAAATGTCTAAAATACCCTCACTTTCTTGCAAGCCCACCACAGATGAAAAAAAGATTCATCTACCCGTTTACACTTCCAGCAAAGTCTCTTTGCTTCTTTACAACCATTATTCTAGAAAATGCAAGGTAATATATGTAACTGGAAGCCTATTTTGCAGGATTCTTGGGGTGAAGAACACTAGCTATTTCAGCTATATTCTCTAGACACAAAAAACTGGGGACGCTACTCCTGTCAGTACACTTAAATCTTGCAAGCACAGGCAATATTATTCTCAAGAAAGCAAGTGTAACCATAATTATCCTTCTGAATTTAAAAAAAAGGAAATCTATGGCATTGAATTGGAATTAAGGAGAAAAATCAAAACACCTTTCATGGCCAGCCAAAATATTTGATGTAACTCGCCTCATAATTATAAGACTAATTTGTTTTTGCCTCTGTTTTGGCTCTGTTCAAAAAAAATTAGATGGAGCAAATATTACCAAGTAGAGCCAAGATTGCTTGGCATACCACATTACATTTGCAACTGCTGTGTACCTGTTGTACAAGCTCAATAAACATTTAATTTAAAAAGCTTTCTTGGCATTGTGTCGGAACTGAGAAAACAGCAGCACCCCAAAGACCGGCTCTTCAGAGGCACTTAGGGTTGCAATACAGTATTGTCTTAAAGCTAGGCAGATGGGCTAGGCCTCAGGTCCATTTTCCTGTGAATTGAGGGGTGTATCAAATATTTTACACTTTCAATTTTCAGTGAACAAGGGACTGTAAAGAACGAAAGCTTTTGGAAGCCTAAACTAGGGATGTACTGAAAACTTGGGGACCTATAATTCAAGTTTCCTGCACCAGCTGCTGTAAATTCCCCTTGTGCTCTGACAATATCTTACTAATTTCTCTCAAACTGCACAAACAGAAACCTTAACTCTCCCCACCATGAAAAAACAAACACTATAAAGGCAGGTCACCTTTTTAACAGTTACTTCTATTTGCAGAGCTTTTCCTCATGTGTTCATCAAAAGATCAGAGGTAGAATTGATGTACTGACATCATGTATTAGATGGTTTTTCATTTATGATCTGACAGTGGCCAAACAATTTCCAAACAGAAGCCTCCTCTCAAATTCAAAATGTTTCAGAAATAGCTTAATAGATACCACCATAATTTGTGTGTGGTATTGCACCCTTGTCATGCATATATAGGCAAGAGCGTAGAAGGTATATCAGAAAGTATATCAGATTCTTATTTTCTATCTAGAGCAGTGATGGCCAAACTTGGCACTCCAGCTGTTTTGGGACTACAATTGCCATCGTCCCTGACCACTGGTCCTGTTAGCTAGGGATGATGGGAGTTGTAGTCCCAAAACAATTGGAGGGCCAAGTTTGGCCATCACTGATCTAGGGTGTCAAGAAGAGGGGCTCACCTAGCCCCAATCGGCTGGTTTTCTATGTGCAGGGTTCCTGTTGTTTAATAAAAAGAACATGCCGTAATGTGAGCCCCCGCTTGCTGTTTGAAGCCATAAAAAGGTAAAGGTAAACGTAAAGGACCCCTGGATGGTTAAGTCCAGTCAAAGGTGACTATGAGGTTGTGGTGCTCATCTCGCTTTCAGGCCAAGGAAGCTGGCGTTTGTCCACAGACAGCTTTCTGAGTCATATGGCCAGCATGACTAAACCACTTCTGTCACAATGGGACACCATGATGTGGATGGCGCTGTGGTCTAAACCACTAAGCCTCTTGGGCTTGCCAATCAGAAGGTTGGTGGTTTTTTGGATTGGATTGGATTGATCTTTATTACGGCCATTGGCCAGTTACACGACAGTTTCCCTTGGTGGTTCGAATCCCCGCAAACGAGTGAGCTCCTGTTTCTCTGTCCCAGCTCCTGCCAACCTAGCAGTTCAAAAGCAATCCAGTGCAAGTAGATAAATAGGTACCTTTGCAGTGGGAAGGTAAACAGCGTTTCCGTGCACTCTGGCTTCCGTCATGGTCTGCAGACAAATACCGGCTCCCTTGGCCTGAAAGCGAGATGAGCGCCACAACCCCATAGTCACCTTTGGCTGGACTTAACCGTCCAGGGGTCCTTTACCTTACCTTGAAGTCATAGTACACAGACACAAGTTTACATCCTCATCTCCTAGTGAGAACTAGGCCTCTATCACTGGCAGAGAGACAAGAGGTTCTTCTATATGTTCATAGCTGAATAAGTAACTCCTAGAATTATGCTGAACACAGCAAGTCATATGTTCTTTCAGTATCCAATTTACTTTGTATATAAGAGAAATTCCTCACACATTACCCACATTGTTCTGGCTCTTCAGTATTTCACAGGTGTTCCTTGGCTCTGTGGAGAAATTATGAATTCCTCCTCTCAGCCACACAGAGGCTCCCTCCTTCACATCACACTAAACTATGGTATTCAGCATAAGGATGTCCCAAGAAATAAACACCCAGCACTTAAGAACTCTGCCTCCTGTACTAAGGAACTATAACTTGTAAGTTGCTAATTTGCTGATGGAAGGCTGAATGCTATGCTAGTCAGTGGAAACACACTGCCTTAAATTCCTTTGTAGATTAGCTTGTTCATTGAAATACCATTCCCTGACCTCTTTCAGTTACTCATAATACAATGTTGCTCAACAAAAAGGATGAGATGGCAGAAAGATTTAAGTGTACCCAATGGAAGAGCATACGATCATTTTGTCACAATACATAAATTTTCAAATTATCTCAATTGTATTTGCAGACTGTTAAAAAAAGAACACCCTGGAAATTGTCAGATAGTAGTAGTTAAGTCAGTCAAAACACAAATTATTCAACCTATGAGGCAACACTTTATATCAAAACTGCTTTCGCATTTATTAGCAGGCGTGTTCCCAAATGGTTGTAACTGGAGCTGACCTCATTTTGCATCTGATGGGAGGAAATGGAATAAACGCTCATCACATTTAGAAACAATTAGAATTCATTAACGAAACTCGGCTCATAAAATTAAGTGTTGTGGTCCCATGGAAGGGATTCTGTAAGCTCTCCAAAATAATATAAGCAGAGCAACTATCCCTTCAGAGATGCGCTTTACTTCAAACTGAGGATTTATTTGAAATGTGTTGCTTCCATCGCTCTCCCTAATGAATATTCCACAAAAGAAAAAGCAGTTAATTGTGTCAGATAAGATAGGAAGGCCAGAGAGAGTATTGGGTGACGACTGTAAGTTGAGCTTTGGGCTGCTTACATTTCCCATCTCTTTGCAAAATGGAATGTGCATCACAGAAAATTCAGAGGGGTTACTCATTTGATGCCACGTGGAAGCACCAGTCTGTTCTACCCTTCCACAACTCTCTGAAGGGCCCTCCATTCACAACCTTGCTGCCATGTTCCTATCATCCATGCACTCAGGAGGAGGAAGTCTTGAGACGGGGACTAGCAGTACATGTCTGAATTCCCCATTCATCCAATGTGGAGATCTGCACAATCGGGGTTCCAATTAACGGGGAAGCTTGCTCACATACAACTTTTGTTGTTTAGTCATTTAGTTGTGTCCGACTCTTCATGGCCCCATGGACCAGAGCACGCCAAGCACTCCTGTCTTCCACTGCCTCCTTCAGTTTGGTCAAACTCATGCTGGTAGCTTCGAGAACACTGTCCAACCATCCCGTCCTCTGTTGTCCCCTTCTCCTTGTGCCCTCCATCTTTCCCAACATCAGGGTCTTTTCCAGGAAGTCTTCTCTTCTCATGAGTATGACAAGGCTGTATATTGTCTCCCTGCTTATTTAACTTATATGCAGAATTCATCATGCGAAAGGCTGGGCTGGATGAATCCCTAGCCGGAATAAAGAAATGGGAGTGCCTGATCACCTCATCTGTCTCCTGAGAAATCTCTACGTGGGACAAGAAGCTACAGTTAGAACTGGATGTGGAACAACTGATTGGTTCACATACAACTAGGGATGGGCAATTCTGGTTTTCAACATTGTAATGTATAATAATAATAATAATAATTTATTTATTTATACCCCACCCATCTGGCTGGGTCTCCCCAGCCACCCTGGGCAGCTTCCAACAAAGTATTAAAATACAGTGGTCTGTTAAACATTAAAAGCTTCCCTAAACAGGGCTGCCTTCAGATGTCTTCTAAAAGTCTGGTAGTTGTTGTTCTCTTTGAACATCTGGTGGGACGGTGTTCCACAGGGCGGGTGCCACTACTGAGAAGGCTCTCTGCCTGGTTCCCTGTAACTTGGCTTCTCACAGTGAGGGAACCGCCAGAAGGCCCTCAGCGCTGGACCTCAGTGTCCGGGCAGAATGATGGGGGTGGATACCCCATCAGGTATACTAGGCCATTCAGGTATACTAGGCCGAGGCCATTTAGGGTTTTAAAGGTCAGCACCAACACTTTGAATTCTGCTCGGAAATGTATAACCAGCTAAACCTTGCCATATACCGATACATCACAATGTCTGAAATAAGGATGGAGCTATGTAAGGGCATTGGCAGTTTCACAGTCTTTATCACATTTTGATTTTTGCATAGCACACACACAGACACACACATCAGGGTTGAAACGAATATCACGACATGAACTTCAAGTGTACGTGCTTGTCTGAATGTGCATATACAGCCTCTATTTACAACCCATGGCAACCAGTTTGTGTTGGCACCCACACCACCTTTAGTAAAACATGAGTTCTAGCACCTAACGTAATGTTGTTGTTTCGGTTTTAAAAAGTAGTTATCTGTACTCATATTGATAGAAGTGTCACAGGTGCCAGCTCAAAATGGCTGTCATGGGCATCAAAAAAGGGTGCAAGTACGCCATATCAGTGAGTACTGTCCCCCCCCCCAAAAAAAACCTGTATTTGTGTGTGCATGAACACACACAATGTGGTTAGTTTATACAGTGGTACCTCGGATTACATACGCTTCAGGTTACATACGCTTCAGGTTACAGGCTCCGCTAACCCAGAAATATTACCTCAGGTTAAGAACTTTGCTTCAGGATGAGAACAGAAATCGTGCTCCGGCGGAGCAGCGGCAGCAGGAGGCCCCATTAGCTAAAGTGGTGCTTCAGGTTAAGAACAGTTTCAGATTAAGTACAGACCTCCGAAACGAATTAAGTACTTAACCTGAGGTACCACTGTACTTCCAACAGTTGATGCAGAACCAGTAGTACCATATCAAGCATTGGGCCTGTGGGCCTTGTTCATCTCCTCATCCTCAGCCTCCTATTTCCAATTCCCCAAAATTAAAAATGGCACTGATTCAGAAAAATCTCACCAGCCTTTGAACTAGAATCTGGCTTTTTGGGCAACAGGGTTCCGTGCCAGAACAGATCAAGAACAATTGCTTTTCAGTCATTTCTGCATTTTAGAGTTGGCTTTTTGCAATGAACTTACAGAGCATGTATCTGCACTTTCCAATATAGAGCTTGTCATAGTTTAAAAAAGCACAACTCTCTTTTATACTGTTAGACGTTGTAACAGTTGCACACCAAGTTGTAACAAACTCCCTATAAACATACACATGCAAGCTGATGTTTTCATTTTGTTGTTAAACGCATGCCGCAAATAACTTCCCATCATACATAAACTCAAGTACCTTTCCAAGAAAAATTATTATTACTATTATTTTTTGCACACAACTTTTGCACACATAAAAAAATGAGAAGCCGGTTTTACTGACAAAGGGGGGGGGCTATAGACAGAGGGACACTCTATGGTGTTGATAAGCAAGGGCTGTGAAGATAACACCTAACAAGTCAAAAACGGCATATGCACCTCCATGGAACTTAACATATGTTGCACATACACAGTCCAATGTTGACTACATCGGGCACATGGTGGCACATATGGTCACACTGTTGCTCCATACCACATAAACAGGTTTCTCGCTTGTGCAGAGTACAAACCAGCACACAGAACTGGTGCATTTCATATATGGATCTGCTCCTGCTCAGGATCCCTGCTTCAGATACCGACAACCAGCATTCAAAATTCACCGGGTACATTTTGCTCCTGGTTATCAGCCACTTGGGACGTGGGTTGCGCTGTGGGTTAAACCAGAGCCTAGGACTTGCTGATCAGAAGGTCGGCGGTTCGAATCCCCACGACAGGGTGAGCCTCCCGTTGCTCGGTCCCTGCTCCTGACAACCTAGCAGTTCGAAAGCACATCAAAGTGCAAGTAGATAAATAGGTACCACTCCAGTGGGAAGGTAAACGGTGTTTCCGTGTGCTGCTCTGGTGGGCTGCTCCTGGTTGCCAGGATGGTGCCTGACGTCTCCAACATATGGAGGTGCATGCCTGGGGAATTCTTGGGTCTTACTTGTTTTCACACACTAGCAACACATCCTGTAGAATTCCACCTGTGATATTTTATCTGCACAATCAGAACTAATTTCAGGAACCAAAAAGCCATGTTGGAAAATACGACTTTCGAGCCGTCTGGCCCCAAAATGGCAACTAGACATTCCGTTTTGGTGACTTGTAGCCTTGGTTTAAGGAGGCACTTGGCACATGGATTATTATATATCTGAGTTTCTAACACGGCCAACAATGATCCCATCAAGCATGAAAAGGCTATCACTGCATCCATTAACAGCCTGTGTCAAGCAACGGGAGACAATCCCCGGGAGAATTCCCTAGGGAAAGTCATTTTCAGTAGCATAAAAATAGCAGCACACCTCGGAAGATACTGGAGGCTGCAAATGCTACATGTTGAGCAAGTGTGAATGAGAAGGCAGAAGTAGCCAGTTATTAATCGTTAGCAGAAACATAAAACGGAAAGAACACTGGGGAGCAGCAAATCACCCCTTGGAAAGTTAGGTCCTTAAAAAAAAGAAGAAGCACAATGGTCAGAAGGCTGAACTCTGGAAATTTATTGCACAGACCTGCGACTCCAATCACTCTTGTTTTTCAAAGGGCGACCTTATTAACTTGTTTGAACATGACAGTAATCTATTGAACAGAATACACAGGAACTAAGTACAGAAGATGTGCTATCTTTTGAGGGACCAAGTGCGTGTGAAATCGACACAACGTCCACACTGGTATCAACCTGTGAAGGTTAGCTACTCATTTGTCCTGAAGAGGGAACTGGTGGAGAAAATGGGCAGGCATGCCAGATGGTCTTCACTCAACAGTCAATCAACAGCCATGCCAATGCAGAATTCTCAAATGTGCCGTTATTTTAGTGTTCGAAATTAGCCTGGTGCCAGGCACAGTGGCTATCATGGCCGAGTGGCTATCGGCCACCCGCAACCAAGTGAAGATGCCTGGGCGCTAGGATGGTGCTTGAGATCTCCACTTTCTGGAGGTGAATGCCTGAGGATCCTTGTGTGAGAGGGCCAGTTTGGTGTAGTGGTTAAGAGCAGTAGACTCGTAATCTGGGGAACCAGGTTCGCGTCTCCGCTCCTCCACATGCAGCTGCTGGGTGACCTTCGGCCAGTCACACTTCTCTGAAGTCTCTCAGTCTCACTCACCTCACAGAGTGTTTGTTGTGGGGCAGGAAGGGAAAGGAGATTGTTAGCTGCTTTGAGACTCCTTCGGGTAGTGATAAAGTGGGATATCAAATCCAAACTCTTCTTCTTGGATCCTGACTGTTTTCACATACTCATACCACAACCTGTAGAATTCTATTACTTCTATTAGTTATATTTTATCTGCACAATCGGAATGAATTTTAGGAAGCAAAAAGCTTTTTCTTTGCTGCCTGGAATAGCCACCATTAGGAAAAAGAGGTTGGAATAGTCCCTGGATCAAGTGACTTTTCTTCTTTAAGTTCTCAAAGCTCTTAAGCTAGGTCAAGGTTGTCATCTGAACGAGCCAGATGTTTAACTGAGAATCAATCACAATCAGTCCATCATTTGAAAAATAAGACTTTAGAGCCGTCTTGCCCCAAAATGGAAACTAGACATTCCATTTTGGTGATTGCAACCTTGGTTTATGGAGCCATTTGGCACTAGCTTATACAGGGTGTTTGAAAAGTAACTGTACACCTACTATAAATGCACTCTCCATGGGTGTATAGTTACTTTGTGAACCCCCTGTATATCAGAGTTTCTAACATAGTTTCGACTTACAGAGTGAAATTATCACAAGCTCAGGCCTAAACTCTCCACATGGCAAAACTGTACGACTCTGACTTTCAGGTACATGTTAGGCATGTGGGGAAAGAGAAGAGACAGACTGCTGTAGAGAAAAGGCCAGGACACAGGGAGAGACTTATCATAGGATGAGTTATCTATTTTACCATCCAAGGAGTTATTTGTCTCAGTCACATCTCACTTCCACCACTAAACATTGAAGTCCAACTGTAGGAAGTTTCCTACAGTGTAGATTCTGATGGAACGCCATGTTTTGACCAAACTATGTATCTATTACAGGAGCCTCCACAGACATAGCACTTGTTTTTAGAAGTCTGAGGTGAGTTTCCTATTGCTTGTAGGACATAACTCACATTATGGTAAATCACCAACACAACGCATGGAGAAATCAATTAGCAAAACCTACACGCAGTCTAGTGCACAGCAGGAATGGAAAACTTTATCTGAGGTCACTGTATTAATACAAAGAGATGTGCCAAGGCCCTGTGCCTTAATTTTAATCATAGTCCATCTACGTTTGTAATTGCATTTGCAATCTATTTTGTTCCGGATCTGACTATGCTTTAAACCATTTATGTTCAGTTTTGCAGCTTTAAAATTCCCCAAGGCTGAAATCTGAATAGTGGGTAGCTTTTACCCTTAAACAGTAAGGAAAAGTAAGACTGCCAGAGTTGCTTAGTGATAACTGTTACACACACCAGTATAGGGAATGCTCCATTAGCCCTGCCACACCATTCCCTGGGGGTTGGAGGAAACAGAACTGGGCAAGAGGACCTCTGCATGGGAGCCAGTCTGAGCTGACTGGTCCCCTCCAGTTCTCTCCCAATTCTGGGACACATATGTCTAAGGAAGTCAGATTAGCCTCAACCAGAGCCAGGGCCTTTTCAACACTGGCTCCGGCCTGGTGGAACGCTCTGTCTCATGAGACCAGGGCCCTGCTGGATCTGATTTCTTTCTGCAGGACCTGTAAGACAGAGTTGTTCCGCCTGGCCTTTGGCTTGGAAACAACTTGATCCCCTCTTCCTTTTTCCTTTTTCCTTTCTCTTTCTGTGATGGAACTCCTATTTGGGGACTTCCCTGGCTTTTTTCTGGCCCACGTAGGACCAGTCTGGATAGTTGGCCTTGAAGACTTGATGTTTTCGTCCCCAAAAAAGTTTTTGATTTGAGTTCCTACTGACATGAGGCTGCATTTTAATGTTTTAATGTCGTATTTTAATCTTGTTTTTAAGTTGTATTTCAATCAATTGTTTTCGTACCTGGTGTTAGCTGCCCTGAGCCCAGTCTTTGCTGGGGAGGGCAGGGTATAAATAAAATTTCTTCTTCTTCTTCTTCTTCTTCTTCTTCTTCTTCTTCTTCTTAAGAGGAATGAAAGGGAGGCATATGAAGAAATGATGGAGATGACACAAATGGACAAGCTCAAAGTAGTGACAAATAAAGCAAGAAAAAAAATGACAGATGGGGTTGCTGTGCATCAAGAACAAAGACAACAAATCATCTGCTGTGAGAAGGTATCGGGAAGATACCTTGCAAAAGAACTCAGTGTGCCTCATTTCATTCCAAGACAGGCATCAGTCTTCCAGTGCTCTTCTACATATTTATTTTAAAAGGTTAACATCCTTTAGGATCTGCAGGTCTGAAGATCTCATTTTTATTAACCAACTCCTAGATCTGCTGGTTTCTAGCTGCACAAACACATCCAGGAATATTTTTGCAGACAAAACCCACCACTAATGCAGGACTCAATAATTAAGCAGCTTGAGGAATGCCAGAGAATTCAATGAAATTCGGAAAAGAAAAGGAAACTTCAGTAGCCCCTGCAATTTATACTCAGGGGTACAAAAAGAGAACAGCAATTATTTACTAATCTAGAACACAGAAAATCAATACCAATAGGCTTTGCCCTTACAAAACAGGTTTGTGAAGTCTTCAGTTTCTCTGTGCTACAGTACAGTACCATTCATTGTTGGGTCCATTTAGCATTGTTTGCCTAAATAAAGCCATGGGCTTTAGTCATTCTCAAACAGTTGGATTCCAGTGGGCCTACAGAATTATTATTTTTTAAGGACACTTAAATGAAGCTGTAATTGGAACAAGTAAAACATTCCAATTGCTACCAAAGAAACAGGGAAGGTTTCAAAGAATTTCTCAAAACCCACATCTCTCAGTACTAGCATTTAAGCAAGATTGATGATCACATCTACGGGCTTCTGTTGCAGACACAATTCCACTGCAATACAGAAATTAATGTCCCCCTGCCAAATGTACGTAAATGCCCAAAGCAAATGAAACTCAGGTCCATTAATTACAGTATACAGGAGCCATCACTTCTGAGCAACGATTACAGGTAGCATTTAATTCAGGATAAGATGTCAAATGTTTTTCACCCAATACCCATCCTTTAGTCTGCTCTTCAGAGGCCAATTCTACCACAATTATTATTATTTTATTATTTATACCCCACCCATCTGGCTGGGTTGTCTTCATCAAGAGGAAATCAAGAGGAAAGTATTGGTGGGGCAGAAAATAAAAATGACTTTTTATCAAGGTAGTCACTTTGAGGTATAATTTGGGAAACCCCAGTCAAAGCAGAAAAGAGTCTCCCGTTACGCCACTGACATACAGTAATCAACAACAACAACAATCTTTATTACGGTCCAGAGACCCAACAAATTGTTACAAAGCAATACACAATTCAGACAGCCTACCTCCAGGTTAAACAAGCATTTTGTTCAGAATATAGGGATCATTGGTTCTTGCAACCACCAATAAAAACTTTGCCACTGCTAATGTTCTAGCATTTGTCCAGTCTTCCAATAGGAACCTGACATAGTGAGCCTCTGATTTTCCCAGGAAAGGTACCAGCAAGGGTAGTATCAGTTCAGCCCTGGCTTGCTCATATTTTGCACAGTGCAACAAAATATGTTTTATGGAATCGATGTCTTGAGCACACGAGCAAAGTCTGTCCTGGTAGGGAACTACTTTCAACCTGCCATCCAACACTGCAGAAGGAAAGACGTTTAGTCTGGCTTTGGTGAATAACCTTCAATAAGTTGGTACAGTAATCACAAGAGTCACAATAAGGTACTTTCGTAACTCTTGGTAGCAGCACACCAGACAGTCAAGAGAATAACACCATATTACCCCAAATAATAAAGCCTCAAATGACAATCTAGTAGGCGTTATAGAGAAAAATACCATTAAGTGGCTCCCTCCCAACCAAGGTTTTCTCTTCATGGGCACCATTTTAGACTATGATGGAGGAATTCATGTGGAAAATGCTATGCCAGGACTGAAAATACTTCTGAACTTCTCCTGATACCTCCAGGAGCTGGCAAGAATCTAGAAGAGAAAGTTGCCTTTGACCGAGAGAGACTATTGGTCTATCCGGCACAACATTTTGCCCATTCAACAAACACACCTCACTCTACGCTGATTACACTGACTGGAAGCAGCTCTCGGAGGATGCAGATGGGAGTCTTTTGCAGCCTTGCAGAGGCCAAGGTTTGAACCTGAGAACTCATTCTGTATGCAAAATATGTGGTCTCTCATTGAAACACAGCACTTCCCCTAACAGCCTGCTCACAGATCTTTCCAGAGAAGGTGTTCAGATTGGACATGAAATTTTCCTCAACTCATCAAATCTGTGGTCGAAAAGCATTCACCTGAAGGCTAATCTCACACAGAGATCTGGCCCTAAAAAAGAACCGGGGTCCAATTAAACTCAACGAAATGGAGCTGAAAAGGAGGATGAGGAGAAAGATGAACCTATGTTAGGGATGGGAGTCCCTGTACTCATGCAACATGCCATTCAAAAGTTGTTGTTTTTAACCTCCATACTTTATTATGTTCAGGGACATCATAAAATAAAAGACCTTTCAGTGAAGTCAGCCCCACTCCCTTTTGCAACTAAAGGATGCTACATTTGAAGAAGCTCATCCCTAAATAATGCTTGGCTAGTCAGGTACAATTCTGTTCCGTTTTATTGGAGTGTCAATAGCTTCATTTCATTGGGCGAAGGTCTCTTAACACACAGTTGCACAGGGGACCCAAGCAAAATGGATGTCTTGTTGCCTGAAGCAATTTCGACTCTATTATTTCCCCTAAGCATCTTGCTTTCAATCACCCGCTTTCCAAAGGAAACCATGTATCACCTTCAAGAGGCACAGAGAGAGATGCTTAAGTAGAAGGAAAACAATGCCGGTCTCGGCAACTGGAGATAATGCTGTGCCCATATTATAACAAAGTATCAGCTGACTAGAGTTGTTGCAACTTGGTGAAGCTGTTATAATAAACAAAGGCACATAAACCCCTTAAGCTACCACTGAATAAACAACTTGCTCAAGAGTAAGCCCTACTGAATTCAAGCAGCACCAATCCACCCGGTCCCCCAAAGTCTGAACAGTGTAATATCTCCAAATTTTGTTCTGTGCTAGCCTAACCTCTAACTGCAATCCTATACATGTCTTAGGATGTCAGCCCCATTCAATTCTCTGGGACTTCCTCCCAGGTAAGTGGATACAGGACTGCAAATGTAAAGACTGCAGTCAAAAAAATACTTATTAGGAACTGCGCCCCACTAAACACAGCGGGATAGGGGGACAATAGCTCAAAGCACACGCTTTGCAGGCAGAACAGAAGGTCCTCGCTTCCTTCCCTGGCATGGCGTAACCAGGAAAGGCTTGAGAGCCGCTGACTGCCTGTGTCAACAATACCAACGGTATGCGTCTGGCTATAAAGCAGATTCCTATGTTTCTATATCCCGCATTTAACTGCACGGGGATTACGCTGCAGGGAGCGTTTCCTTCCGGCTTTCCGGCTCCACAGCGAGCAGCAGAGTTGACGTTTCTTGAGGAATCCGCGTTACGCGGCCGCCGAGACTTGACCCCACCAACCCAGCCGTCTGCGCGCCTGCCCGGGAGCTGCGTGCGCTCGAAGAGCTGCTTCCCAACCCCCCCTTCTCCGGCTCCTGATAACTAGGAAAGAGCGGCTCAACCTGTTGCAGCAAAGGAAGAGCGGCAACGCCATCCAAGAGGCAGCAGTTGCGCGCACAGACATTTCTCAGCACACAGGGGAAGAGTTTACTTCCCGGTCTCCGCGCCGTGTGACCCACTGACACAAAACATACTGCAGCCAGAAAGAAAAGGAGGGGGGAGCTCGATCTGAAAGACCAGGTGGAAGAACCGAGAAGATCCTGCGACCCACTGTGAATCTCTTCTCCCCCTCACCCACCCCCAGACATGAACGTGGGCAGGGGGAGAGGGGGCAGCTGCTCCCCCATCAAGCAAATAAATAAAAATAACTAAAAGGAGAAATTGCAGGCAATTTTTGACAGATTTTTCTGAGCACCTGAGGTCAAGAGAAAGTAATTTAAAACAACTGTTGGTGAGACATTGCAGTGGAAGTCTGATAGACAGAGGATGGTGACAGGTGGGTGTCCTGCCCTCCCCTCCCCCCATAAAGCCTGACTAATTGTCCCCCGCGAAAGAAATCCTGGCTCCCAGAACCCACAAGTTAATTGGGAACCGCTTCGGTGCGCGGAGATCTTCCGGGCACGCATTGCAATGCAGGCGATTTGCAAGCAGAGGCTCGCGCTACCAGTTGCATGCGATGCCTGCAGTTTCCTGCTCGGGAGGCTGAAAGTGGGAGGAGAAAGTGGCTAGAAAGGGAAAGTGCTCCCGCCCGCCGGACCTCCCCCCCCCCCCCCAGCCAAACCACCCGCCGCTCAGAAGGGGCGGAATGGGAAGCATCGGCGCGTCCTGCGGCCGAGTCCGGCTGGCGCTGCGCTCCGGGCGCGCCTCACCTTCTGCTGCCGCCGGGCCATGTCGGTGGGCTGCTTGGCGTTGAACGGGTAGGCGATGCAGCGCACGATGAAGGCGTACAGCTGCAGCCGGAGCCGCTTCTCGCTCTCCTCCTTCTGTAGCCGCTCTTGCTCTTCCCTGCCTTCGCTGCGCACCGAAGGGCTGGGGCTCGCCGGGCGCCCAGACGCGCCGCCACTGCCGCCGTCTCCAACGCCGCGGTTCCCCGGGCGCCCGGGCTCTCGGTGCGCGGCAGGGAGGGTGCGCGGGGAGCTGGCCGCCGCCGCCGCCACCACCAGCACCTCCCGCCGGTCTTCGTCCAGCACCTCGTCCGACTCTTCTTCGCTAGACGACGGGTCCAGCATAATGGTGCCCGCTCGCTCCCGCGGCCGTTTGGAGGCGAGAAAGAGCGCCGCGCGCAAAGGCGCCTGCAGCTGCCCGACCAGCGCGCACCTTTCCGGACACGTCGAGCTTCCACGCCCGACTATTTCCTACCAGCGAGCCGCCGGCGGCAGCCGTGAGAAAGGGAAAGAGAGAGAGGAGGAGAGGCGGAGTTTGGGGGGAAAGGGGTCGAGCTTGGGCGCTGCTTTCCACCGGGGATCCTATCAGAGCCCGCGCTGGCCTGTCACTTCTCCGACCGCGGCTCCGCCTCGCCGACAGCAGCGGCGGCGAGACGCACAGGTGGTAAACCTGTAGCGCCCACAACAAGCAACACGTGGAACAGAAGGCGAAAGGCAAGCCGCGCCTGGCCAGACGAGCGAGCCGAGCCAAAGACCCTTTCTCTTTCTCGGTGAGCAGGATCAGCCACGCGCTTTCGGTGCTCCCGGGCCCTGCAGTTCCCCAACCTTGCTGTCTTTCTAACCCAGCAGCTTTATACAGTGGTACCTCGGGTTAAGTACTTAATTCGTTCCGGAGGTCCGTTCTTAACCTGAAACTGTTCTTAACCTGAAGCACCACTTTAGCTAATGGGGCCTCCTGCTGCCGCCGCGCCACCGGAGCACGATTTCTGTTCTCATCCTGAAGTAAAGTTCTTAACCTGAAGCACTATTTTTGAGTTAGCGGAGTCTGTAACCTGAAGCGTATGTAACCTGAGGTACCACTGTACTGTACTGCAGCTGCATCCCACCCGCCTCCCCAGCGTGTAAATCAATAAAAATACTTAACTGAGGTTTGCCTGCCTGCCCCCCCTCCCGGAACATAAATCCTGGTAACGCCCATGTTTACACGGGGGGGGGGGGGAGTGTCTGCGCCTGCATGATAGAGACCTCCCCCCCTTGCAGGGCTCCGTCAACTTTGGATAATATTTCTCACTGCAAAACTACTTGAGAACCATAAGCCACAGGATGCTCTCTCCTTCCTCGGGGAAATTGGGGGGGGGGGGTTTGGGTGGGGGGAATCTAGGGGTTCTGATAGGCAAGAGTGCATGGGCATAGCCAGGGGGCAGCTGCCCCTCTAAATCAAATAAACAAACACACTTAACTAACGGACCAATTGCATCGCAGGTAACTCTGTTCTGCCACCCTGTAACAAAAAGGCTGCCCCCACCCCTAAAATAAATCCTGGCTATGCCTATGCAAGGGTGCCAACTTGAATAAAATATTGGGGGAGGGACCAAGCCCTGCCCCCCACATGATGATGCAGTGCAAGGACACTATTTGAATGGCAATGCCCAGCAAATGGGGGGGGGGGGCAAAGGGCTCTAGGCCAGTGGTATTTATGATGAAAGCCAAGCTACTACCACAACAAGTGGTCACCATGTTAGATTTCCCAAGATTCAGTGCCTGTCTTCAGCGACGGCAGTGCTCTGCTCCCCTAATAAATGCCACCAGCTCCAGGCATGGGTGTAGCCGGCGGGGGGGGGGGAACTGCCCCCCTGAATCAAGTAAATAAATAAAGATACTTAACTAAAAGTAAAAATTGTAGAAAGATTCTGCCAGATTTTTCTGAGCACTTGGGGTCAAAAGAAAGTCATTTAGAACAACTGTTGTTGAGATATTTCATTCTGAATCTGCTAGACAAAGCTAGAGGATGATAACAAGTGGGTGTCCTGCCCCCCCCCCCCCCGTAACATAAATCCTGGCTAGGCCCATACCTATAGGTAGCATAATAAACAGAGCGTAGTGGAAGCAGCTCTGACAACCATAGTACTATGTGGGAGCCCATGCTGGACTTTGCCCCTGGGCCATGGGCATAGCTGGGGGGGCAACTGTCCCCCCAATCAATAAAAATGAATACAAATCTGAGGTTCTCCCCTCCCCAACAAAAATCCTGGCTACGCCCATGCCCTGGGCAGCACCTTGTTGAGGGGCACTAAAAGGCGCTGTGGGTTAAACCACAGAGCCTAGGGCTTGCCAATCAGAAGGTCGGTGGTTCGAATCCCCACAACGGGGTGAGCTCCCGTTGCTCTGTCCCTGCTCCTGCAACCTAGCAGTTCACTTGCATGAAGTGCAAGTAGACAAATAGGTACTGCTCCAGCGTTAAGGTAAACAGCGTTTTCGTGCGCTGCTCTGGTTTGCCAGAAGCGGCTTAGTCATGCTGGCCACATGACCTGGAAGCTGTACGCCGACTCCCTCGGCCAATAAAGCGAGATGAGCACCGCAACGCCAGAGTCGTCCGCGACTGGACTTAATGGTCAGGGGGTCCCTTTACCACCTTTAAAGGCTCATGCAATTATAATCAAATTAGGGGGAGTGGCATGCAGGGCTCTAAAAGTTCGTTGTTCAGGGTTTGGCCTCTTGCCACTCAATCTCAATTCTGCCTCCCACTCTCTCAACAGGTTAGCTCTGGGCTCAGCTCCTCTCCCCCCCCCCCCCCCCAGCAAAAGTTTGCTTCCCCAGGCACCAAGAGGAAGGTGGTACAATCATTGCTGCAGCTCTTCTTGATCAATTAGCTTTGACTGCAACATTCATCTTTCTTTCTTTTTTGTTTGATCTGGCCTGCCCCATTTCACCACTTGAGGCAAAACACCACTGAACTTACCAGGGTCATGGCAGCTGCAGCTGCAGCTTCTGGGTTCTGGCAAGATCTCATGAGAGGCCTAGGAGATCTCACCAAAGCCCAGAAACTGCAGCCACTTCTCCGGTGCTGTGCGCCCTACCATTGGAGAACCAGAGAATTGGAAGGAGACATCTGCTCCAACCTTTCCAATCCATGAATCTCAGCTAAAGCATCCATGGCAGATGACCATCCAACCTCTGCTTAAAAACCTCCAAGGAAGGAGGTTGGCCGTCGCTTGACATTCTGATGCCCAAGGTGGCTGCCTCACTCCACCTCATGGGCAAGCTGGGCCTGCTTGGAGGGCCTTGGCCCCCACTCCTCCTGCCAATGTTGGGGTCTTTCCAGGGTTCCTTCTCAGGTTTCACATATGTACACCAATTCCATTCATATAGAATTGTAGAGTTGGAAGGGACCACAAGGATAATCTAATCCATCGGTTCTCAACCTGTGGGTCCCCAGATGTTGTTGGACTACAACTCCCATCATCCCTGAGCTCTGGCCTTGCTAGCTAGGGGTGATGGGAGTTGTAGTTCAACAACATCTGGGGACCCACAGGTTGAGAAAGGCTGATCTAGTCCAACCCCCTGCAATGTAGGAATTTTTTGCCTAATATGGGGCTGGAACCAACGATCCTAAGATTAAGTCTCATGCTCTACCAACAGGGCTAACAAGGCAGATGTTTGCAGAAGTAAATCATGAGGTTTACAGAAGTAAATCATGAGGTTTATACTAAATTTAGATCTAATTACAGCAAAAAAGGTCATCAAACAAAGATTGGAGGAGGTTGATTTGAAACAAAATCTTACTACAGGTGGAGGTACATGTTCCCCGATAAATCAGGGCATTACATTTATGTCCCAGACACCTCGATATCTGTCTACCTTATCGGTTGCGTCGCATAGATTCGCTTTTGTTAGAGCCAGATTTAATGTGTTCCCCTCAAATGTGCTGAGCAATAGATTTTCTAACAGTAAAACCTCTGTTTTATGCGCATGTGACAACAAATCAATAGAATCCCTTTATCATATCCTGTTTAATTGTCCTTTATATATTGTTCCCCGATCAAGGATTCTGAGTTCAATCATTTTGGAAACTGTTGCTAAACCACCTGAATTACATCTTGCCTATCTACTCCAGGACATTGACTCTTATAGAACATTACAGGTTGCCAGATTCCTGAATTCAGTTCTTTCATATAAAAGACTTCATGGAATGCTGCATGACTATTAAAAATCTAGTAAACTCTATCCACCATCTTTATATTCAAGGCCACAATATGGTACATCTAGAGATTGTATGTAACGTGAAGGAGATTATGCGTTGAAATATTTTAGTTGATATTTTAGAATGTAAAATGCTATTCTATTTATTGATTGGTTTTACCTTGTGGGCTTATAGCTGAATAAAGTATTATCTATCTTGCCCAGCTTGCCCATGAGGTGGAGTGAGGCAGCCATCAGAATGTCAATCATACTGTGGTCAGTGAGACTTACGTCTCAGTATCCGAATTCAGAGTGGCCTTTTATTGAAGCAAATGCCTAGCTAGACTAGAACTCACTTCATCAGCTGCATAAAGCATTATTACACACCCACAAATGGGAATAGAGGAAAGATTATATCAAAGGGGGGCAAAAAGTCTACAAAATGCAAGAAATACAGCCTAATGTTTCTACACAAAGCCTGAATGTATACAAGAGGCGCATACTGAGAACATCATCAAAGGTATTTCTACCAGTTCTTCCATGGCAATGGAATCCAACCGACTGAGGTGCAGAGCCTGGCAAAGACGGCTAGTTCATTTAATTATTTCATCCCATTTATAGCTAGCCTTTCTTTCCCAGTGGAAACTCAAGGCAGCTAATGGCTCCAAAGCAACTGTAAAATCACAAAAAAACCACCATAAAAACTGATTGAATCCTTCTGGATCAGCACTCCTGCCTTTGGGTATTAACCATTAGAAATCACAAAGGAAAGAGATGATTGCCGTCACCATGGTCCTCTTTATAAGCTGATCAAAAATGACCCGAGTTTGTGCCGTCAAGTTTACTGGCAAAAGTCACGTCCTCCTGGGTCACCGAAATCATTTGCTGCTCAGTCTTGAACAAGCTTATGCGGAACTAAGTCTCACTGAATTCAACAGGGCTTGTATCCCAAGTGTGTGTATGATTGAGCCCTAGAAACTTGAATAATGAAATTCAGTGAACAAATGGGGTGGACAGTATCAAGGGGCCATTTACACACAGCTCTCCCAGAAGCTGTTGTCATCATTTAATGACCAGGAAGCTCCCTAGAGTTGGCCTCAGTTTGTTTTCCGGGTACTATACCACCATAAAGTTGCAACTAGGACTATGTTCCTGAGAAGCCACAGGTGACATCCATACCATACATTTAAAGCATCATACCACTTTAACAGTCATGGAGGATCCTGGGAACTATAGCTTGTTACAATATGATACGATACAATACAATACGATACTCTTTATTGTCATTGTCCCATACAGAACAAAAAAACTGAAAAAATAAGACATTCAAAAACCAACAAGCCTGCTATCCCAGCTATCGCAACCTGGTTAGCCTCCTATAAACTCTGATACCCCATTTTTAAATACAATATACTCCCATAGAGACTCCTTACATTGCATTTAAAACCAAAATCACATTTGGATAGAAACTGTTTCTCAGGCGGCTAGCCCTAGTCTTTATAACCCTGTACCTTCTTCCAGAAGGCAGAAGCTGAAAGAGATCACAAAGGTGCTGTTAAGGGTGCTGACATCTCAGAGCTACAGTTCCCGGTACCCTTCAACAAACTTCTGTTCTCAGGATTTTCCATGATTGCCTATAATTTCACTGCATGGATCAAGTCAGCCTCTTGAATGGAGCAATTCTTTTAGGCCCATGCAGGGGAGTAGGAAGGGGGATGCGGGGGTGCGATCCTCCCTGGGTGTCATTCCTGAGGGGGTGACAAAATGGTACACTGGGGGGGGCACATTTACCACATGGCCTGGCCTGCAACATGCCTGAGCCACGCGTCTCTCCTGGGAGTGATGTGGTGGCTTGGGCCTCGTGCTGCCCGAAACGGCAGCGTGGGGCTTGTGTCTGCCAGGCAGACTCTGTGGGCAACTTGCCGCGGCCCCTCCATGAGTGGATCACCTCACCACCGCCTCTCCAGGTGCTGGAGCAACTAGCTACGCCCCTGGGCCCATGCAAGTTTTCTTGGATAGCTCACTAGGCTAGGAGTGTGGTGCTGATAAGGCAAGGCTGTAGGTTTGATCTCTGTATGGGACAGCTGCATATTCCCTCAGTGTTTTTCCCCTCCTCCCTCTCCATTGATATTACAGTGGTACCCCAGGTTACAGACGCTTCAGGTTACAGACTGTGCTAACCCAGAAATAGTACCTTGGGTTAAGAACTTTGCTTCAGGATGAGAACAGAAATCGTGCAGTGGCAGGAGGCCCCATTAGCTAAAGTGGTACCTCAGGTTAAGAACAGTTTCAGGTTAAGAACGGACTTCCAGAACGAATTAAGTTCTTAACCCGAGGTACCACTTTACATAACAAAATTCCTATCATTCAAAAACCAAGCATGTTTACTCAAAACTAGGGATACTCACAGTCTTCAACTCTTTAAGTAACTGGGTGGTCAAGTCTCTAAATATGACTTCTTTCTAAACTGTCCCTGTTAACATTTATGAGTTAGTTCAGGCAAAGGCAGCATCACTGGGAAAAAAAAACAAATCAAATGGCAGCATTTCCCCAAATAGAGCAATATAAATGAGCTATTTGCAATAATAGGAGGGAGAGAAGGAGGGAGACCCAAAGTGAAGCATATACTCTATTTCCCACAAGTGCACAATCAGAACTGGTAACAGGAAGAAATACAGTTGCTATGATCGGATCTTTTCATTCTGTGCCACGTTGACGGCTTATTTGCTACTGCTCAGGAGAAGAGAGGGTTTGCTTTGCAAAGCCACTGGTGTCCGCAATGTAGGATCAAAGCAAATGGAATCTCTGAGCCCATCTTTGAAATCTGCATTTCAAGTAATTGGTCCAGTCATCCCAAGTCCTGCCTCTCCCCCGAACAATCCTGTTTGAATATAATATGCAGGCATTGAAGGGAATTTGATTCAATCTATTTCTCGAAGGCGGGATACAGTACAGATAGGCCACTTGTCTTTACTGCATAAAGAAATTATAAAAAGCTAGAGATACAGGAGGGAAAAAATCCAATATTTATGAGGTGGGCTTTCAGCAAGTGCATTATGTGGATCTATTTTATCCCTGTCAATTTGGTGTTCTCTGGGAAAGCGCTCGCAGATGCATTCTGGCTACAGACAGTCACCGAATAAAGCTGCATCTCTGTGCTGTCCTTCCTTTGTGCCTCTCCGATTTCGTTGTTGTTTCTTGTTTCTTAAATGTCCCTTTGATGCTGCATTAAATGTGGATCCTTGCTACGGCGAGGCTGGGAGAGGAAATGTAAGGCCTCGGAGTACAATCCACAGGAAAGCTCCACTGAAATGACAGATATATGGAACACCGCTTCGGGCCAAACCAGATGTGGCATTAATGTGTGAATGCAATTAATGTATGTGTGCATCAGGGGTCGGCAACCTAAAGCCCATGGACCACAAGCAGCCCATGGGGGTTGTTTAACCGACCACGAGCTGCCCTCAAACCGAGCCGCCTGCTTGGTGAGTCCCTGCGTGCTGCGCTAAACTGATGCAGCACAGCGCAGGGACTCATTTCCAAGCCACCGAAAATCACGTCTGCGCATGTGCAGATGCCAGAAATTTGTAGGATGTGAAACACAATAGCAGTCAAGTACAACATTCCTAGAGTGAACATGTTTACACATGGGGAGGAATGTTTGTCCAGCCAGCAGGTAAACTTCCTGTTTCCTTCTGGGATCTGATTGTGAACAGAATGTGAGTAAACTCTTTTTATACTTTTGTAAAAAGACTGTGTCGTCTCTTATATTTTATGAGGGAATAAGGGGAAAATACCAGAACAGTTATTATAGAGGCTTTAGTGAGCCTGAGCAAATGCATCCGTTGCAAAGTTTAAAATAAGGGGAATGTTACTCTGCTGAAATTGTGGAACTTGTTAACACAAGTTGGATAAGAATATAATCTGACAATATATCCTCTCCTGCATCCCTGAACATGCCCACAAAATTGTGGGCGCACGCACGATCTGGCCCATGGAAGGATCTCCGCTGGAGTGAACCGGCCCAGGCGTGGTAAACCTTGTCACCCCCTGGTGTACATGGTGCCAACTGCAGGGAGGCTGGAGCAAAACTGGGGCCCTGGTGGGGGTGGGAAGGGAAGGAAAATTTAATTCAGCGCAATGGAGACCTAGGGTGGCATGGAACAATTGCTCAGAGCAGACCTACTGGGAGCAATTCATCGCCATGCTCCTCTGGTCATTCCAGCAGTGCAAAGATTTGGGCTTGGCAGATGGAACGATGCCACTTTCGCTCCTCCGACATGACAGGTCGAGATTTGAACTCTGGTCTCCCAGATCCCAGTCTGACGCTAACTACTACACTGACCCTCTCTTTTTTTGGGGGGGAGAGACAAAGAGGAAGCCCCCTTGTGCTAGTGGGAGCACTTGTGCAGCGTTCCGTAACAAACCTGGCTAGTCGAACCTGGCCCATTGAAGTTAATGGACCTAACTTGTTTAATTTTATTAGAATTATATTAGATATATCATTTTAAAACATCACAGGGCAGACATGCATAAAAAGCATTTCTTAAACTCTGTTTATATGAGTTGGAAGCTGCCCAGAATGGCTGGGGCAACCCAGTCAGATGGATGGAGTATAAATTGTAAGATTATTATTATTATTAAATGGGAGAATTTTTTCACCTCTGCTCCCCATAGTCTAATTTTTATCAACATCTGAATGTTTTCTTTCCCATCTCCTCATATTTCAGTCACGTTGGCCTTTTGCAGGAGTTTATTAGTGCCACACTGACATTTTAGTATTTGAACTTTCCATGCTTATTATCTTAAGTATTTCTGCAGTGTTTTGGTCATGCCAGTAGCATTTTATAATAAAGATCCCATTGCTATTCAAAGAAAAGCCGACTCTTTGTATCTTTCAGGCCTCCAACGAATTGTCTAGAGTCACTAATTTTCTGGATGACTAGGGGCTTCCTAGCATGCAGATCATTTACGAAATCTGAGGTCTTTTCAGCCTCTAACATTAGACTTGGATGTAAACATGCGACTAAGGATGCAGTTAACACTGCCTTTTGTTTTCATAATCCTTAAAATGTGTAACAGGCATCCAGTACCTAAAAATATATATATTAATGAAGGCACTGTAGGGCTTAATTGGATTACAGGCCTTTTTAAGTTGGTAGAGAACAAGACTGGGGAAATTTGATTATATGATATATTTGGAATGATATGACATATTTGACGTAAAATTAATTACATGATCAGAAGGCTGCACTGCCTCCTTGTATTAAATTGCTGCAGAAATTAATTAAAACCGCCTGTACCCTAAATCACATAACACAGTGGAAGTGTAATTTAAGCATTCGTCTCTGCCCAATTTGGCTTCTCGGAGCCTGTGGATGTTGGTGCCTAACCGAACTTGCTCAGTCTGAGGCACCGAGTTGTGCCCAACATTGTGCCCTATAGAGTTGGCACCTGTGCACTTATAATTGCCTAGTGGGATCACCCACCCTAGCTCATTCTCTCACCCCATAGCTTTTAAACTGTTGGAGGAGCAAGTTGGTTTGTGCATGCAACATGAAGGTAGCTGATTATGCAAAAGTAGGGGGCAGCAGCTGTGGGGCCCAGGTATAATAAATCAGGTTTTATAAAGCCATGATATTTTGACTTGATGGCAAATCCCATGGAAAAGGAGGCAAGTCCAGATAGCTCCAAGTGAATCTCTTGCTCTGACAAAGGCTGGGAGAAAAACTGAAGTTTTTAATGTTTGATGTTTGATTGTGTTTTTAATATTCTGTTGGGAGCTGCCCAGAGTTGCTGGCGAAACCCAGCCAGATGGGTGGGGTATAAATAATAAATTACTACTACTACTACTACTACTAACGGATACAGGTGGTGCTGTGGGTTAAACCACAGAGCCTAGGGCTTGCCGATCAGAAGGTCAGCGGTTCGAATCCCCACGACGGGGTTAACTCCCGTTCCTTGGTCCCTGCTCCTGCCAACCTAGCAGTTCGAAAGGACGTCAAAGTGCAAGTAGACTGCTCTGGTTCACCAGAAGTGGATTAGTCATGCTGGCCACATGACCTGGAAGCTGTATGCTGGCTTCCTCGGCCAATAAAGCGAGATGAGCGCCGCAACCCCAGAGTCGTCCGCGACTGGACCTAATAGTCAGGGGTCCCTTTACCTTACTACTACTACTGCTGAGGCTTGTTAAGTCTCTGTCTCCATATTACCTTCTCCAGGTTCATATAATAATTATGTCTATATTTGCATCAGTAGATTCAAATGAGCACATGCAAATTCCATGCAAATTTGTATATTTTTATTATTAATAATAGTTAAATTTCTATACCATCCTTCATCCATATATCTTTGTGAGGTGGCAACCCATCTACTTCCCCACGTTCTCGGTCTCATTACTTCTTACTTCCCAGCTTCTCCATCCTGATTTGTCATTACAAATTTAGTGAATTTGCCTGAAATTAATGTTTAAAAAGCAACCTGTTCATGTTTCTTTTTGAATTTAGCTAATGGGGATTTGTTGTGAGAGCCTACATGCCATGAATTTTTATTTTTTTAAAAAACAAAAAATTCTTGAAACTGGCTTCTATAGGCAGAACTAATTGTTCAATCTGGGACTGGAGGTTCATTGCAGATAATTTTGCTATAGAAAAATGGATCACCAAGGACTTTTAAAAGTTGCTGCTAAACATATTGTAGCATATATAGATTTTCTTCAAATCTTTTACCTCTTTCTTTGGTTGTACATTTTCTCCTTTTTGGCAAACAGTAAGCTGCTATTCTAGGGATACGGGTGGTGCTGTGGATTAAACCACAGAGCCTAGGACTTGCCGATCAGAAGGTTGGCGGTTCGAATCCCCGCGATGGGGTGAGTTCCCATTGCTCGGTCCCTGTTCCTGCCAACCTAGCAGTTCGAAAGCACATCAAAGTGCAAGTAGATAAATAGGTACCGCTCTGGCGGGAAGGTAAACGGCGTTTCTGTGCGCTGCTCTGGTTTGCCAGAAGCGGCTTAGTCATGCTGGCCACATGACCCGGAAGCTGTATGCCAGCTCCTTCGGCCAATAAAGCGAGATGAGCTCCGCAACCCCAGAGTCGGTCACGACTGGACCTAATGGTTAGGGGTCCCTTTACTTTTACCTAAGCTGCTTTCTTCTTCCTGTTTTTTAACCCTCGGAAAAGAGGACTCACTTTTCCAAGTCAGAGACACAAGTTACAGCAAGGGCAATGAGGAAATTTTGTCCTAAAATGTCCCACAACAGCTTCCAGGTTGGGGCTAGTTTGCAAGGAGAGAATCCCTTGGTTAGATGCTGGTGGGCGAAGGGACTGATGGCTGCCCAGGCCACCAGGGGGCGCAACACTTGCCTCGCCCCGGGCACTGGCAATCCATGCAGGTCTCTGGCTAAGAGAGCTGGTTAGATCTTTACAAGCGAATGAATTTGAACATCCCTTTCAACACATGCATTCCCCGCCACAACTTGTGAAAACCTAAGTCAGGGGTCAGCAAACTTTTTCTGCAGGGGCCGGTCCACTGTCCCTCAGACCTTGTGTGGGGCCAGACTATATTTTTTTGTGTGGGGGAGAACAAATTCCTATGCCCCACAAATAACCCAGAGATGCATTTTAAATAAAAGGACACATTCCACTCATGTAAAAACATGCTGATTCCTGGACCGTCCGTGGGCCAGATTGAGAAGGCGATTGGGCTGGATCTGGCCCCCGGGCCTTAGTTTGCCTACCCATGTCTAAGTTGTTAATGAGTGGGGGTTGTCATGCAAAACGTAAAATAAAATATACAATAGATGCATAGGATAACTCAAGAGGAGAAGTCGTCTGCAAGAGTTACTGGTGATGGAAGGTTTTGCTTGGTTGGGTTTAAGAGATCGTAATTTGCAGCACATTGAGCCTCATTAAGTGCATTTCTGAATGCACTTGTTCTTGTTCTTGAAAGGTAATACACTCAAAAAGTCAACATAGGCACTCGTTTTGTCGAATGAGAATTCAGAAGGGATGGGCAATTCAACCAGCAGATCATTCAGAGCATGCATTTGTTCTCAATGGTGTGGTGCTAAATGGGTTCCTCTTACTTTCCCTTCCGCGTCTTTCCTTTCAAACACCAACTCCCCACCTTCTGCACCAGACCAAGCCGGGAAACAGGAAAGCTGGGTGGAACTTCCTCCTATTCTCCTGGCTAATCTATGTGCCACAGATATGCTGAGGCCAGGCCCAGCGAAACTTCAAGGCTCTCCGTGAGAATTTTAACTCTTTGTTCTCACGAAGAAAGCTATGGTGAGCCTACCGATATCAGCTACGAATCTGCTCAGCTAGTGGAAACCTCAAACTAAGCAGGTTTGCAGCTGAAATGGTTCTGATCTTGAGGCTGTCCTTTGGGTTACTTCCATAATACAGTGGTAGCTCAGGTTACATATGCTTCAGGTTACATAGCTTCAGGTTACATACGCTTCAGGTTACAGACTCCGCTAACCCAGAAATAGTGCTTCAGGTTAAGAACTTTGCTTCAGGATAAGAATAGAAATCGTGCTCCAGCGGCGCGGCGGCGGCAGGAGGCCCCATTAGCTCAAGTGGTGCTTCAGGTTAAGAACAGTTTCAGGTTAAGAACGGACATCTGGAACAAATTAAGTACTTAACCCGAGGTACCACTGTACGATACGATATGATAATCTTTATTGTCATTGCCCCACACAGAACAACAAAATTGAAAAAATCTACATCAGACATTCAAAAACCAACAAACCTGCTATCCCAACTATCCCAGCCTGGTTAGCCCCTAAAAACTCTGATACCCCATAACTGAATACAACACAGAGACTACCTTACACTGCGTCTTTCCAAACTCAATTGCCTCCAGAAGGGGAACAGAAGGACAAGAGAAGGAGGCCCTCTTCTGCTCTCTAATCTTCCTCCTCTATCCACTCCCAGGTTTCTACTAGGGAAGGAGACCCTCTGCTAGGGCAGTGGACCTAAGGATAATGAAAATCAGCCTTTGAGAGCACATGCCACAAGGTTAAGGTATAAAAATAAACCCTAAGCCCAGGTCGTTGTTGGAAGGAAAGGCTTCATGGGGCTGGAGCTTTCACAATTTTGTATTCTTCTACCTTTCCGTGATCCTGATGGCAGTAGCAATCACACTCCCTGCTGCTACTGAGTGTGATGCGTTTCACCCACAACACAGTCATACCTTTGTTTTCGTACAGCTTAGTTCTCGAACGTTTAGGCTCCCGAATGCCGCAAACCTGGAAGTGAGTGTTCCGGTTTGCAAACTATTTTTGGAAGCCAAACGTCCAACGCTGCTTCTGTGGCTTCCGATTGGTTGTAGGAGCTTCCTGCAGCCAATCGGAAGCCATGCTTTGGTTTCAGAACATTTTGGAAGTCGAACGGGCTTCCAGAACGGATTCCGTTTGACTTCCAAGCTACGACTGTACTCTAAAATGCATAGATGTACAATTAATATTTCATAAATGACTGGGCCGCACCTCCTCGAGGTCACACCTGAAGGAAAGCCTTCTTAAACAAGAATGCCATCACATCTCTGCTTGTGGTGTGTGTTGTCTGTGTGTGTGTGTGTGTGTGTGTGTGTGTGTGTGTGTGTATACACCGGCACACAATTCATTTTGCCTTCCTAGCACGCATTTGGTAATCATCACATCAATAGCTACGGTGTAAAATGACACACTGGCCGATTAAAATGGTAAAACAGTTGCATCAGGCGTGACACCAGTGTGTAATAAATGCACTTGATTCTCAGCGGGCTTTACTGAGAGAGGCGCTTTATACATTGATTGCCTGGGATGCAACTGGCATCTGGTAATTTTCTACGTGGAGACTGATTATATCTGCAGCAGAACAGGATCTTTAAAAGGCATTACTGGAAGAGAAATGATCTTCATAACTAATTTATGATCAAAGTGGATTTTGAGAGAGATGTATGAGACCAAAGACTTCTTCCACCCACTCACCCGCAGCTTGGAATTAGCCTACTGGTTAAATATGTTGTTAAAAGAGAAGTGTTCCAATAATCAGAGAGTCCCCAACCCTGGGCTGTTCCAAGGCTCACATTGCATGCAAATGTCCAGTACACACACACACACACACACACAGGCATTCTGCCATCCTCACGGAAGCATCTCATGGCAACCATACTCTTCTCAACAGCATGGACAAAGCACTAGCAACAAAAGTACCGGCAGCAGAAACATAGTATCGCAAGAAGTGTTACCTTGGTTCTCAAACGCTTTGGTACTCAAACAACTTGGAACCCAAATACTGCAAACCCGGAAGTACCGTATTTTTCGCTCTATAACACGCACCAGACCATAACACGCACATAGTTTTTAGAGGAGGAAAACAAGAAAAAAATATTCTAAATGAAACAGTGGATGTATGATTTTTGTGGTTCATGCTGTGGCCACAGACATGTGATCTGACAGTGAGTTTGGAGTAGCCCAATGCAAAAATCCTGAGGATCCATGTGGATCCATGCTTTGTAACCACGTTTTTGCACCACTGTGACCCTAGGCAACAGTGGGTGCGTGATTTTTTTGGTGCAAGATGTAGCCATGGACATGCTATGTGATCTGATGGTGAATTTGGGGTGACCAATGCAAAGATCCTGTGGATCCATGCTTTGTAACCACGTTTTTGCACCATTGTGGCCCCAGGCCACAGTGGGTGCGTGATTTTTTTGGTGCAGGCTATAGCCATGGACATGCTATGTTATCTGATGGTGAATTTGGGGTGACCCAGTGCAAAGATCCTGTGGATCCATGCTTTGTAACCACGTTTTTGCACCATTGCAGCCCCAGGTAACAGTGGGTGCGTGATTTTTTTGGTGCAGGCTATAGCCATGGACATGCTATGTGATCTGATGGTGAATTTGGGGTGACCCAATGCAAAAATCCTGAGGATCCATGCTTTGTAACCACGTTTTTGCACCATTGTGGCCCCAGGCCACGGTGGGTGCGTGTTTTTTTTGGTGCAGGCTATAGCCATGGACATGCTATGTTATCTGATGGTGAATTTGGGGTGACCC
>JAXCMG010000071.1:3995694-4110954 GCA_034642415.1 Podarcis siculus | reverse complement strand
GATGGTGAATTTGGGGTGACCCAGTGCAAAGATCCTGTGGATCCATGATTTGTAACCACGTTTTTGCACCATTGCAGCCCCAGGCAACAGTGGGTGCGTGATTTTTTTGGTACAGACTGTAGCCATGGACATGTAATGTGATCTGATGGTGAATTTGGGGTGACCCAATGCAAAAATCCTGAGGATCCATGTGGATCCGTGCTTTGCCACCACATTTTAAATGGGGAGGGAAGGAAAAACACAGAAGGGACAAGAAGCACAAGAGGGGTGTGCGGAGAAGCAGCTGGCTAAGAATGCAGGGGAGGAGTTTAACGGGGTGGGGGGGAGGAAAGGAAGGCAAAAGTCCCCCCCCCCCAGCCAGCCCTCTCTCTCTCTCTCCCACCTGCATGTTTTTCGGCTGCCTGCGAGTCCCTAGAGCACGGAGAGGAGGAGGTGGTGGGCGGGAGCCTGCACGCAGTGTGACTAGGAAAGAATTAGGACTCGATCCTTTCCTTAACCCTCTGCTTGCCAGCAGGGCAGGGGATTCCCTGCTCTTTGTTGAGTTTGAGCAAACGCAGCAACAGAAGCGGGTGGGCAGTAAGACCCTGAGGCAGAATGCAGGAAAGCAGCAGTTTCCGCCTTTCCTCCGCCCGCCCGCCCGATCTTATTTTGCCTGATTTTTGCCTATTTTTGTCCCTGCGCTCCCCTAATCGGCTCCAGGGACCCCCCACATTCGCTCCATAACACGCACAGACATTTCCCCTTACTTTTTAGGAGAAAAAATCTGCGTGTTATAGAGCGAAATTTACGGTAAGTGAAACTTTTTTCAGAAGCCGAACGTGCTCCATTTTGAGTGTTACGCTTCTGTTTTGAGTGCCACACTTCAGTTTTGAGTGTTGCGCTGAGGTCTGTCTGTTTCTGCTATTTATTTTGCATTTTTGTTTTTGTGGCTCTTTTTGTTTTGTTTTTGTGACTGTGTGGAACCCAGTTCAACTACTGATTGATTGATTGATTGATTGTGTGATTGCAGTACATTGTTTTTGCTTTCATTTTATGGAACAATGGTCTCGTTAGATAGTAAAATTCATGTTAAATTGCTGTTTTAGGGGTTGTTTTTAAATGTCTGAAGGCTCCAGAACAGAAGAATACCCCTCAGCCAGTCCAACCTGAGCGTGGCATCCCAGAATAACAGAAGCCATCTCGGCTTCTGATTGGATCCTAGATTGTCTCAATCTGAGTGCCAAAGCAAAGACACTTGATTTTTGTCAATCAGCTACCTCATGCCAGAGCGTCAGACCCAATTTTGATAAGTGGGGTTTTGGAGGGTATGCAGAAGTCAATTTTGCAAAATTAGACTCCAAAATCTTCAAATCCGTTAAGGCCTTTGCTTCCACAGTGGTACTAGAGGAGAATGCTTCTAGTGAAGAACGAATATTCTTAAACAAATGTATATTTTCAGCTGTTCTCCTGAATGTGATTTGTGCCCCACTATGAGTTCATATGCAACTCTTTAAATGCAGTCTTGATCTATCTTCTTCGAGGAAAGACAACCAGAAGCAAACAGACAGGAATGCATAAGGAATGTCTTAGTCCCTCTAGACGGTTCAGCGTTGTCAGCAGTGACTCTCCAGGGCTTCAAGGAAAGAAACAGCCTTACCTGCAGACACCTGGGGCTTTTGCAAAGCAGTTCCTCTACCAGTGAGCTACAGCCGATTCTATCTTAAGTGAGTTATGATAAAGACCCCACCCAAACTAATGATTTCATTTCGGGTGCTACTTATTCCCTCCTTTTCAAGGGAAGAATATTACAGTGGTACCTCTGGTTACATACGCTTCAGGTTACATATACTTCAGGTTACAGACTCTGCTAACCCAGAAATAGTACCTCGGGTTAAGAACTTTGCTTCAGGATGAGAACAGAAATCGTGCTCCGTCGGTGCAGCGGCAGAGGGAGGCCCCAATAGCTAAAGTGGTGCTTCAGGTTAAGAACAGTTTCAGGTTAAGAACGGACCTCCAGAATGGAGAATGGAATGGTAGGCTAAATTTTTTGAGTATACAGAATTAGCTAAAATGACTTACAGAATTCGAGACTAAAAAGGGACAAAGTTTGAAGAAGAGTGGGGTAAATTTGTGGCATATATAAGAACTAACTGCAGAAGTTTAAAAACTATAGCAGGGTTGACATAAATCCGGTGATGTGTATAGAAGGTGAATAAGAATCTACAAGAGAAGATATATATTAAGAAAACCGAAGCGGGAAGGAAGGAAGTCTGGGCGTGAATACACGCAGCGTAAATAAGACGATATAAAATGATGACTGTAAAATATTGTTTTGTTTTTTTTATTTTTGTTTGTGAAAAACTCAATAAAAAGCATAAAAAAAAGAACGGACCTCCAGAATGAATTAAGTTCTTAACCCGAGGTACCACTGTAGTTGTGACCAGCTAACATTCAGCTGTTTTTACTGAGACATGCAATCTTACCTTAAGCGCATGTGACTCCTCTGAGTTCAGTGAGATCTAATTTCAGGTACGCATGCAGCCCTGTGACAAACCACAGCCACACGACTGTCACAAACTATAGTGTATGCCGCTTGATGGCTTTTCTAACAAGCAAAGGAAGTCACTTAATTAAGTGGCAAGCGTTTCATCTTCTTCAGCCTAGTCTGGATTTGTCAGCGTCAATAATTTTAATTTCCTTTTCCATGAAGGCGTACCGTGGCTATTAAAACTCCCACTTGAATGATAGAAATATACTGCTCTCGGTTTGCAAACAGATCCTGGCCTAAGCCACCATCATATAGATTCCCTTTTTTTGCACACCGCAGTTACCTCACAGTCTTTATCTGTTGTAAACAGAACGCACACTTAAACAGCCTGGATTGGGTGGTTAAATGAGAGTCAATTCAATACACGGAACCAAACTCACAAAGGACAAGGAATAAAATATGAGCTCCAGTGGGGGGTGGTGAAACCTAATGATGGCCATATGCTCTCATTATTTGCTCTTTGCCTTCCCACTGTTAGCCCCCCAACCCCCAGCTGCTTATAGTTCCGATTTTCCCTTTTTGCCCTTTCCTTAATGGCAAGACCCACTCAACGGTCACTTCTCATTTTAATAGGTTTTCCTATTCAGCTGTGCCCGGTGCTTCTGTTATTATCTTCATATTTAAACAACACACAACCACTTCCTGTGGTATTAAGCAGGGGCACCCTATTCAACACTACTATGAATAGTAAAATATAATAATAATAATAATAATAATAATAATAATAATAATAATAATAATATTTATACCCTAGCCACCTGAGTGGGTTGCCCCAGCCACTCTGGGCAGCTTCCAACATATAAAAAAAATATTTAACATTAAAAAACTTTCCTGTATTGGGATGTCTTCAGATGTCTTCAGAAGGTTGTATACTTACCGTATTTTTTGCTCTATAAGATTTACTTTTTCCCTCCTAAAAAGTAATGGGAAATGTGTGTGTGTCTTATGGAGCGAATGCAGGCTGCGCAGCTACCCCAAAAGCCAGAACAGCAAGAGGGATTACTGCTTTCACGGCACAGCAATCCCTCTTGCTGTTCTGGCTTCTGAGATTAAGAATAAATTTTTCTTTTTTTCCTCCTCCAAAAACTAGGTGCGTCTTGTGGTCTGGTGCGTCTTATAGAGCAAAAAACACGGTACTTATCTCCTTGGCTCAGGAGGTCACATAACTCCATACCCTCCGACATTTCTCTAATGAAAATAGGGATGTCCTAAGGAAAAGCTGGACATTCTGGGATCGAATAAAAAACTGGGGGCGACTTCTGCAAATCCTGGACTGTCCCTGGAAAATAGAGACACTTGGGGGTTCTGAAAGCTGCCTATACAATATATATGCCAAAGGGTAGCATCTGGGTGCAGTGGGCTGATTGAGCTCCCACCATTTTTCAAATCATGTGTGATAATTCCCTAGGTAGAATTATACCTCTGGTTATTATGAGCTAGGTAAAGGTAAAGGGACCTCTGACCATTAGGTCCAGTTGCGGACAACTCTGGGGTTGCGGCGCTCACCTCGCTTTATTGGCCGAGGGAGCCGGCATACAGGTCATGTGGCCAGCATGACTAAGCCGCTTCTGGCGAACCAGAGCAGCGCACGGAAACGCCGTTTACCTTCCCGCCGGAGCGGTACCTATTTATCTACTTGCACTTTGACGTGCTTTCAAACTGCTAGGTTCGCAGAAGCTGGGACTGAGCAACGGGAGCTCATCCCGTCGCAGCGATTCGAACCGCCGACCTTCTGATCGGCAAGCCCTAGGCTCTGTGGTTTGACCCACAGCGCCACCCGCGTCCCTATTATGTGCTATAAACGCCAAAAATGTAACCTTTACAATTTACGAAAAGAATACATTCAAATGCTCTTAATTTGTGCTGATTTACTTTTCTCTCCCCACACCTTTTAATACTGAAGAGTTGACTGTTGGTCTTGCTGTGGTTTTCGTTCCTCCCCACCCCCACCTGAAATGTTATTTCTCCTTTCATGACATTTCTTTTTCCAATAGGTGACGATGGGAAAGTGTGCACAGAATGCCAGAGATGGCTCTCTAAACCTGGAGACACTACGCAGATCAAGTCAGACACGGCACATCTGTGAAACTCAGAACTGCGGAACAGACTTTTGATTGCACTGTTGGCAAAACAGAGCAGAATACATTGACATATGCAGGCAAGGGAAGCATGGCTATGTTTCCAGAAAAATACAAACAAACAAACAAACAAACAAACAAACAAACAAACAAACAGGCAAAAGCACATCTACAAAGAACAGGAGCTTTCTGTAAAACCGAAATTCAGGGTCCTGTAGGATTTTTTGCAGCGGAAAAGATTGTACTCCTCTCAGACCCTCCAATTGTCCCTATTTTCCAGGGACAGTCCTGTATTTACAGAAACTGTCCCAGTTTCTGATTTGATCCTGGAATCTCCCACTTTTCCTGTTGGAAAAAGATGTCATGATTCCATCTTAGTAAACAATAAAGTAAAGATAAAGGGACCCCTGACCATTAGGTCCAGTCATGCCCAACTCTGGGGTTGCGGTGCTCATCTTGCTTTATTGGCCAAGGGAGCCGGCGTACAGCTTCCAGGTCATGTGGCCAGCATGACTAAGCCGCTTCTGGCGAACCAGAGCAGCGCACGGAAGCACCATTTACCTTCCCGCCAGAGTGCTACCTATTTATCTACTTGCACTTTGATGTGCTTTCGAACTGCTAGGTTGGCAGGAGCAGGGACCGAACAACGGGAGCTCACCCCGTTGCAGGGATTCGAACTATCGACCTTCTGATCAGCAAGTCCTAGGCTCTGTGGTTTAACCCACAGTGCCACCCACATCCCTAGTAAACAATACATCCAAGGGAAAAAATACCAGTCTGGTGGGGTTCTTTATTTAATTAATTGCCTTGCAATGGCTCATAACTAGCCTCTATTCAAGGAAAAGAAGGCAACTCTCTGCACCACCCATCGAACACCTCCATTTTCATTATTATTTTGTTCAAAAGGAGAGGGGAAACTAACAAGCTTCACTCTCTTGCCAGTCCACACAAGCATGTGATTAGAGATCAAGCTTTACCAGGCTTTTCTGTATGTGGTAGAAGTCTTGCACGTTTAACTGATGCTTCCTACCCTCAACCCGCAAATAGCAACATGGGACGGGCAGGTGTTGTCAGGGATGCATGAAGTCACCAAAGCCTTCCTCACCGTACAACCCCCCCCCCAAAGTGGAATGCTAGAGCCAAGGATGGTTCACACCAGCAAAGACTGCCCTGAAATTATGGTGAAAGTTTTAAGAAACCCAAGAACTATGTGAGAAATGAAGACCAGTGGCGTAGCATGGGTTGCCAGTGCCCAGGGCCACCTGGAGGCAGTGGGTGGGAAGGAAACGGACAGTGTATGAATGCACATCCAACTGCCTAATGGCATCCATGCCACCCAGGAGATCACAGCCACAGAGTTAAGAAAAGAAGAGTCATTCCGTTGTCCAGAGAGGTCACTTCCTGGTTCAGATGGAATGGGACCCAGCAACAGAAGTGCATAGCTGTATTGAGGCAGCACCAGGTGCTAAAATTTTGCGCCCCCTAACAATTTTGCACCCGGGACAACCGCCCCATGGGTCCACCCATACTACACCATTGATGAAGACTCGGACCAAAAGTGGCAACTGGGAGAACACAGGAATGACAATCTTTGGGGTTAGGAATGGACTTATTTCTGAGGAATAAAGGGGCAAGTAAGAAGGTCAATAAACCGAGAAAACAGCCAGCATGGATACACTCTCTGAGGGAGATTAGTTTCATCGCTTAAACTACTGTTCATTAGTGGTCAGGCTGACAATGCATTCAACGTGGTGCCCTGAGTTTTTAAGCAGTCATTCACCAGGTCATCTACAGAGAATAAGAAAAGCTTCCATGGAAACAGACAAGGAAGGTTTTTGAGGAGTTGCTGGGAATCAGAAGTGAGCATGCTGCTGCACTCAACTCCTGCTTGTGGGTTTCTCATATGCTGGGGTTCCTAAACATTCTCTCCTCACTGAGGCCCACCAGTCGCAAACTGTGGTGTTGAGGGCAGAGTCGGTCACAAAATGGTGGCAGGCAGAACTGGCAATGACTGACATTGCACATAATCCATCTTTGGAAATTCTTTGCCACAGCATTTCTTTGCCACAGCATTTTCCTTGTGGCAAGAAGTTCTATCATTTCCTCAGGCTAAGTACAGACATTGGGTTGTATCCAACTAAGTTATCCTCAGAGTAAAGGTAAAGGGACCCCGACCATTAGGTCCAGTCGCAGACAACTTTGGGGTTGCATGCTCATCTAGCTTGATAGGCCGAGTGAGCCGGCGTTTGTCCGCAGACAGCTTCCAGGTCATGTGGCCAGCATGACTAAGCCACTTCTGGAGAAGCCAGAGCAGCGCATGGAAACGCTGTTTACCTTCCCGCCGGAGTGGTACCTATTTATCTACTTGCACTTACATGCTTTTGAACTGCTAGGTGGGCAGGAGCTGGGACCGAACAATGGGAGCTCACCCCATCACGGGGATTCGAACTGCTGACCTTCCGATCGGCACCACAGCGCCACCCGTGTCCCTTATCCTCGGAGTAGGCCCTTGAAATAAATGGACCCAAATTAGTCATATAAATTAATTTCTGTAGGCCCACTTTGACTAACTCAAGGCCCGCTGATTGAAAAACACTGCTGTGGGCATCTGTTTAGCCACTGTGAGGACAGGATATTGGACTAGACAGACTTTGGCTTGATCCCGCAGGGCTCTTGTTATGTTCTTAAGTTAGTCAGAAATGATTAACACCAGGTAGCTTGTGGGCTAGTAAGAATTCTTATGGGCAAGTTATTTTAGTGGTTTGATTAGAATGCCTGTTTTTAAAAATGGCATAGCAACTGGTATGCAGTTGTCAGGGTCTGGGCAGAGGAGGAATGGTGGAGACCACCTCCGCAGCCTGACCCTTCCAGAGAAGAAGAAGACGACAGTTCAGAATTACAACAGGGGTTTGAGGGAGATTACAGCTCAGAGGCAGATGAGGAGGAAAGCTGGGAAATGATGAAAGAGGAGGAAGAACAAGAACCGGAGGGGCGACAGCTGACAGACTCAGTGTCTTTAGAAAGCATTCCAGACCCCCCTCTCCCAGAACCCGGCGAGCATTGAAAGTAGGAGAGCAGAAGGCTCAGAGGCAGAGGGTACTTCTCAGCACCCATAGTGATGACACATGAAAGGAGAGAGGGAGGAGGTGGAGACTCACTTGGGGCAATGCCATTATTCCAAAGAGGCTGCATTTCCAAGCCTCTCTCTGTGAATATTGAATCAAAAGCAGTTGGTAAGAACTTTTCCTTCTCTTATCTGTTCCTGGTGACCTGCTGTGGGGGTTGGATCTTCTGCCGCCTGACAGTAGTTCCCCAAGTGAACTACAGTGCAGTTTTCTACAGGTCTGTTCAGAAGTAAGTCCCATGCATTTATCTGGGGCTTGGTCCCAGGTAAGTATTGAACTGCAGCCTTAATCTCCTTATCCCCAACAAGCAGCGGTGATATGGGCTGTTTATAAATCTGCAGAGGGGATTTTTCAGCCTACTGTGTGTGTCCAGTCCATGACACTAACCCAGATGTAGACTGAGAAAATATATTTGCAGTGGTGGCTCCTACCATGATAAAGGGCGGATAGTTAAAGTTCTCCTTTTCTCCTCTTCCCCATTTTAAATGCTCTCCACATTTCTAAAGCCAATTGCTTTCTTTTTTTTAAGAAACCCATGAACATTTTAGCGCGAATTTCTCAGAATATAGCCGTTATGCAGTGTGGATTTCCCCTGATAGGATGCCCTTTTGCATGCTATTTGCACCAATGTATACATTTTTATGCACAGTTTGCCCTAATATACACATTTTGTACACATTACTTGGCTAAAAAGCTGCAGTGCAAAATTCAGAAATGTGAAAATTTCAAAAGATGGTAGTGTTCTGTTCGCAAACTGGAAAGCACAAATCAGTGCGCACTTAAATGGATTTCTCCTCCATACCCCAACCATGAGGCAACCAAAGCACACTCTGAATAACAACCAGGTGATCAAGGATCACTAGGAGGCTGAACCCTCTGCCCCCAGGAAGAACTCCATGGCAAGGGCAAGACCAGCTTGGGCCACCCATCGATCAGAAATGAAGCACCTTCAAGGAACTTGCTTCACCCTCTCTACCAGAAGAGCATTCAGCTGCTGCTGACAATCCCCTTTGGACAGCAGCATCAGAGGTAAACCAGCCAATCCACCTGAACAAAGACATTTAGTGGCTTTGGGGATTTCCCTGATGAGATTAGAATACACAAGAGGTACCAGCAACATAATGTTGCAGCATTGAATTAATTTGTTCAGGGTTCAGTACTTCATTTTGGGCACGTCCATGTGACCTTTTGTGTGTGTGCTGGTGTTTACCCTGTCATTAATTTCAGTGGGTTTACTCTGCGTAGAAATCAGTTGGATACTGATAGTTGCTTTTGTGTCCCTGCTTGGTTGACAAATCATAACCAAAAATCCATAATAGGGATAGATTGCCATTTTACTTCCTGTATCTTTTCTTCTCATCTAGTGGTTTATTTACATTCGCAAGCATTTTATGAAAACACTTGTAGGACTTTCTTAAGAATCATGTTCCCATTCTAAATCCATTGGCAGGTCCATCATATTCAGAAGTTAAGAAGGCTTTTTCTCCAGAAGGGTTTGCTTTACGGAATCTGGAAGGGAATATGCACTCCAGAAAAGTGGAATGAGTATTTATTATCTGAATAATCCTCGTGGGATGTAATGTCATCAATCTGTTGCCCCTGGCAATCAGTGTGCTTGTGTACATTTTTTCTTACCAGAAAGGCTAAATACAACATGCCCGTTCTACAAAGGTTATGCGCAGTTTCTAACGTGTGCGATTGTTTTGAGAAAATTGGTTTAATGAACAGATGCATTCTGCAAAGAAACAAAAAAACAAAACAGGCCCTGCAAGGCTGGCATTATTCCAAAATCGAAGATTTCAGTTTGCAAGTAAATAGTGGGATTTTCTAACTGCAAACCTAGAAACTCAAAGCAAGCTGGGAAGAAAGCTGTAATCCTTTGGTTTAATCATTATTGATCAGTGATTGCATTTTTGCAGATCTCTTTTTCCACACAAAATGAACAGAGTAAAGGAGGAAAATGGGCAACAATAGTTGAGATTGCAGAGATCCCATCTCTGAGGAAGGAAAGCATCCTTCTTACATGGGAGATATACTGTAGCTGTGGAGTAGTAAATATAAGCTGCTGAATCAATTGATAAAGCTGTTTTTCAACTGCAATACTTCTAAGCAGGTTTGAATGCTCCCCTATACAGTAGATTTCAAGCACATACAAAACAAGCCCGTTGTGGAGAACGATGCCTGACATGATACAATCGAGGAAAATCTTCTATTACTCTGATTATGCTGAATAAATAAATTGGCCCCAGTTCAGATGCTGAGATGATGCAAAGTTGCTCACGTTTTGAATTTCAGATCAAGACTTGTAGAATTTGCATTTGGAGCAGAGGAAGGCTTATCTTGAGTGAGTCATTCTTCGAGCTTCCTTAAGGGTTGAATGAAAATAGAAGAGTGCTGCATTTGCTTTCATGAGGACTGGAACTTTGACTTGACAGGGATTTGTTCCAGCAGAATGAGCTTTGGACTGACAAATAATGATGGACTGGTTGGATGCAGAGGAATGATGGGAGGAACCAGATGGGGAAGCACCAAGGGAAGAAGGTCAGAGCCCAAGGAGTGCTGAGACAATGATGAGTGGTCAAAGGGAGAAGACTGGGAAGAGGAGTTGTTGGAAGCTGAAGAGGTAACACGGTTTAGTGAGCTGGGAGAGTCTGTGGCAGAGAGAAGTTCAGAATCAGGGGCAGAAGCTGAAGCAGGAGGATGGGATGAGGAAGGCCAGGAGGCAGAGGTGGGTCAGGCTGGTGAAGAGTCCTGGGTGTCTCCCCCTACTGTTGTGACAAGCTCCCCTCCTCGCTTGTGTCCCAGAACCAGAAGAGGCATGAAAAGAGCAGTGGAGAGGTTGGCTGCATGCAGTCGCAGTCCCTGATTGCTTGAGGAAAGTCCTGGAGAGGAAGGGACTTAGACCAGGCATAAGCACGCTCGGCCCTCCAGATGTTTTGGGACTGCAACTCCCATGATCCCTAGCTAACAGGACCAGTGGTCAGGGATGATGGGAATTGAAGTCCCCAAACATCTGGAGGGTCGAGTTTGCCTATGCCTGACTTAGACAGCTGTGAGGAGGCAGGGAAGTTAAGTCTTGGCAACTGATTTTCATGAAGACCACCAGGAATGAGTTGCTCTGCTGATTAGGCCTGATGCTTAACCAACTCTGTGGAGGTTGTGGTTTTGCCAATAATGAGCTAACTATCTTTGACCTGTGTGATTACTGACCGGCACACTCCTATGACAGCCAGCCAACATGGTTCCCTACAGATGGTCTTAGATTCAAACTCCCATCAGCCCCAGCCAGCATGTAGACCCACAACATCTGGAGTTGGGTACCCCCAAGTCCTGCTCTATCATCTTAGTGTTATGCATGTTTCCTTAGGCACAATTCCCATCAAATGATCAGTTTAGTGTGTTTAGGCAAATCCTAAACAACTAATTCAACCTATTGACTACTGTAGATGGTGACAGCAGCCACAAAATTAAAAGACGCCTGCTTCTTGGGAGAAAAGCAATGACAAACCTAGACAGCATCTAAAAATGTAGAAACAACACCTTGCCAACAAAGGTCTGTATAGTAAAAGCTATTGTTTTCCCAGTAGTGATATATGGAAGTGAAAGCTGGACCATAAAGAAGGGTGATCGCCGAAGAATTGATGCTTTGAAAGTTTGGTGCTGGAGGAGACTCTTGACAGTCCCATCGACTGCAAGAAGATCAAACCTCTCCATTCTTAAGGAAATCAGCCCTGAGTGCTCCCTGGAAGGACAGATCCTGAAGCTGAGACTCCAATACTTTGACCACCTCATGAGAAGAGAAGACTCCCTGGAAAAGACCCTGATGTTGGGAAAGATTGAGGGCACAAGGAGAAGGGGACGACAGAGGATGAGATGGTTGGATAGTGTTCTTGAAGCTACCAGCATGAGTTTGACCAAATTGCGGGAGGCAGTGGAAGGCAGAAGTACCTGGTGTGCTCTGGTCCATGGGGTCACGAAGAGTCGGACACGACTAAACGACTAAACAACAACATCATTTCTTTGCTCAGTAGCTTTTACTTGTTGTGGCTGCTTTTAACACAAAGATGGACATCCTTGATTATAAACCCTCACGGCAGCCACATTTCCAAGGTGGACAAATACAGCCCATTCATATTGTCAAAACGGGCATCTCATAATTAAACAGTTGGTTTCAGAAATAGCTCAAAGCCATCTGGAAGGCTTAGAAAGAAGGAATCGGCTGGCAAACTCGCTGCAGGGGAAACAAATAAGGCTTCTCTCCCCCCATCCTTTATTGTTTTTCATAAGTTGCTAATGAGGGGGGGGGACCACACAAACAATTGAGCAACCAGATGACAAACTTGCGTAACAGTCACTGTAAAGAAAAATTAGACAAAAAAATGTAATCTAAGTCGTTTTGCTTTTAATGGTTATTATATAAGTATAATGAAGCCATTGTTTCGAAGATTAATAACTGGACCTCAGGCCCAATCTGAAGCTAGCAACATCTGCGAACGCCTGTCCATTGATTTTAAAGTTAGATAGATAAATCAGGCCCATTAATTTAAGAACAAAATTACTGCAAAAAACTGGGAGGGAGGGAGGAAGCCCCCTTCCATGCCTTGACTGCATCTTGTTTAAATGAATTCTTTATTAGTTAATTTAACTTGTGCCACACTAAGATGCCCTACAGTCGTCGCTAGAATTGATTATTGCTTTGTGATGCACATTAATCTCTTGGTCAAAAGAGAGGGAGGGGAAGGAGCGGAAAAGAGTAAGATTTAGTCATAGACAACCTCTGTAAAATTCTGCTGTTTGCAACAGTCCAATTTGATTTGAAACATCTCACATCAGCACCCATTGTTAACTATTGTATTTCAGCACCCTTTGTAGCCATGATGAGAGTGAATTACATTATCACTATAAAAATCAGATTTCTTTGTTGGAATGATGAACCGGTAATATATTTCACTTGGAGTATGTGTGTGTGCGCTAAAGGCCCCCCCCCCCCCACTTCTCATATTACTAAATCACTCAGCACATCACAAGAGGCCAAGTTTGTGTTTTTCTTTCATATTATATTCAAGAAGAAGAATTTTGGATTTATGCTTCACCAGTGTCCTCACATTTGATCTCCCCCCAACCTCAGTTGCAAAATTGATTGAACAATATTGTACGCAGCTTGAATTGGCAAAAATGATTTAAATAGCCTCTCTGTTTGAGGAGCCTGAGTGGAATTCAGAAGGGTAAAGATATTTTCTAGGAGGGCGTCGAGATGATTTCTCCACACATCCGAGTGCCGCAGTCTGAGTAAAGATGATGAGCAAATCGTTCCGGCGGAGTGGAAATGAACCAGGTGCAATGAATTCTGGGTCATCTTAGGGATACAAAAGACAAGAATAACAGACAGATACTTGTCTGGAATAAGCACTGGCAGAAGACAAAAAATGCCAAACACTTGCTATTTTTAGTTGTTTTGGAGAAAAATCCAGGACTGAAACATGGGTGCCTCCTTATCAGAGTAAGTGGTCCTGTTTATATTTATTCCAGATCCTACTGAACCTGGAGCAGCTGGGAGTTGTGGTAGTGGCAGGAGATGACCCCATTGTTCCTGAATAGGTGGCTTAGAATACTGTTGCATGGTTGGTTGGTGCAGGATTAGGCAAGCAGGGCGTGGAACAAAAAATTCCAATCAGCAATGGCTATAACCACCTGCCTCTTCCACCCCTGCTTGGCTTCCGCCCGTTCTTCTCTCGCCTCCATCTCCACTTCTCAGTCGGAACAAATCTCCTGAAATCTCCCTTCTTTGTGGTTCATTCCAACATATTCTGACCCAATAATAGTTTGGAATGTTTCCACTGCTCCAGTCCTGGAGAATGACAATGTTAGTATGCCGCACGAAGAAAAATAAACACAATAGCACCTTTAAATTAAAAGGGATACGGGTGGCGCTGTGGGTTAAACCACAGAGCCTAGGACTTGCCGATCAGAAAGTCGTGGTTCAAATCCCCGTGATGGGGTGAGCTCCCGTTGCTCGGTCCCTGCTCCTGCCAACCTCGCAGTTCGAAAGCATGTCAAAGTGCAAGGAGATAAATAGGTACCACTCTGGCGGGAATGTAAACGGCGTTTCCATGTGCTGCTCTGGTTTGCCAGAAGTGGCTTAGTCATGCTGGCCACATGACCCGGAAGCTGCACGCTGGCTTCCTCGGCCAATAAAGCACGATGAGCGCCACAACCCCAGAGTCGGCCACGACTGGACCTAATGGTCAGGGGTCCCTTTACTTTACCTTTACCTTTAAATTGCAAAAATAGGGAGAGGGACTTATTAGTGACAGAAATCAGGAATGAGGGAGGCAGCTTGAGCTTTAGACCTTTGGCCCTCCAGATGTTGATTTCCAGTTCCCCAGCATCATTCTTGACCATTGTGCTAAGCTGGCTGGGGTTGGTGGGTACTGGAGTCACCATTGCCTCATGGACAACTTACTAGACGGGTCAAAGATAAAAGTGGGGAGGACCAGAGATGTGACTCTTTGTACAAGAGGCTGTTTTTGACCTTTAAAGCCCTTTGTGGCTTAGGGCCCTCGTATTTACGGGACCGCCTCTCCTGGTATGCCCCGCAAAGGACCTTAAGGTCCATGAATAACCATAGTTTAGAGGTCCCGGGCCCTAAGGAAGTCAGATTATCCTCCAGCAGGGCCAGGGCCTTTTCAGTGATGGCTCCGACCTGGTGGAATGCTCTGTCCCATGAGACTAGGGCCCTTCAGGATTTAACCTCCTTCCGTCGTGCCTGTAAGACAGAGCTATTCCACCTGGCCTTTAATTTGAATTCAGCCCGATCTTTTATTTCCTTTCTCTACCCTACCCCTCCCCTTTTATGAAGATTACCCGCTCTGAGACCCCACAGCTAATTCTCCCCTAGCTTCCTCGCTGGCCCAAGTAGGACTAATTCAGCCAGCTAGCCCTGGTGATTATCTAATGCTTATTAGATGGATTTCTGAATTGATTTCTGAACTTTGCATTTTATTGTTATTCATGTTTTTATACTGTATTTTATGCTGCTTTTACAATTGAGTGTTTTAAATTTGTTGTTAGCCGCCCTGAGCCCGGTTTTCTGAACCGGGAAAGGCGGGGTATAAATAAATTATTATTATTATTATTTCAGTCATGCAAGAGCCCGGGGCACACTGCCCCCTCCATCCTTTATCCAGACAAGCAAGAAGCATTGTCTCAGGATACATCCTAGCTAGGCATAAACACTCCAGGAAAACACGGGGCAAGGCCAGTGAGGAGGGTGACTTGGGTTTGGGTAGGTATGTGTCAAAGGGAGGGTCTAGAGCAGTGTTTCCCAATCTTGGGTCTTCAGCTGCTGTTGGACTACAATTCCCATCATCCCTGACCATTGGTCTTGCTAGCAAGGGATGATGGGAGTTGTAGTCCAAAAACAGCTGGAGACCCAATGTTGGGAAACACTGGCCTAGAGGGTTAGTTGGACAGCGAGACTAGATATCCATATTTAGCTCCCGGGTCCACCAACATCACTAGGTAAGAGGAAGATGGCAATGATCGAGTCTGGTTAGTTTTGTGATGGAAAGAGAAATACACAACTAGTTAGGGCTCTCGGCTTTTCAGTTTCCCAAAACGAACCACTGTAAAACAGCAGCCTATGCCAAGCAAACTGAGACCCTCCAAGTATCCCTATTTTCCAGGGACAGTCCCAGATTTGCAGAAGCCTTCCTGGTTTCTGATTTGATCCTGGAATGTCCCCCCTTTTCCTTATGACGTCCCTATTTTTATGGGAGAAATGTTGAAGGGTATGGCAAGATGTCCCTATTTTCCTCAGAGAAATGTTGGGGGGTATGGAATTATCTGACCCCCAAGCCATTTGAAGGCAGCACTGTATCAGGAATTTTTTTAAAAAAAATGTTTACTGATTTATTATGTTGGAAGCCGACCAGAGTGACTGGGGCAAGATTTGTGGGGTATAATATAAATATAAAAATTATCACCATGGAATAGGATGTCCCTATTTTCATCAGAGAAATGTTGGAGGGTATGGAACAAGAGGTTATAAACATTGCTCCTGTTCACATTTTACATGTATGCTTGTTCTTTTCTGAACAATTCTGTGTTTATCTTTTGCACGAAGCCCACGAAAGGAAGTAATTGGTAGTCCAGTATATTTGATCAGGCCTTTTATTTTCCCCATGGGTGGTAGTTATTAAAACAAGCTGACAGGCATTACAGCTTAATCAACAATACAGAAAGAAATCAAAATGGTTAGGCAGAGACAGGAAGGAAATAAAATTATATGGTTTTAGTGAATTTGACCTTAACTCTTGACTCAGTAACTTTCCTCTTTCTTCCAGTCCACGCTTACTTTCACAGTTTGGGATTGCTCTGCATTATTTAACCTATGGTCACCCTGCTGGAGGTCATGGCCATTTCTTCAGGGAAGCTCAGAAGGGCTTCTTCCCTTCTAAAGATCTCTGAAAAGAGGTTGTCTGTAGCATACATCAGAACAAGGTCACCATAATTGCAGAAAGGGCTGCACCCGGGACCCCTGAGCTGCTGAACTGACAAATTAGCAAAACAGAGGGATAATGGTTGTGCAGCCGTAAATAATGCTGTAAGTAGACTGTTTGGTTACACAAACTGCCCGTCCTCCCTGTTTTTGTACTGCTTGGCATTTGACAGTGAATAATAGGATCATGATTAATGATCTGTCGTGGCCAAGGATAACTCCAAGCTTCTAGCATGCGGGTGACATCCCACTTGTTTCAGCGAGAAATGATGAAACAGTTGTTTGAAGTTTTGAATCCATGCTCAGATTACAGAGGTGTTATGTACTGAGCTGAATCCTAGAACGATAGGATCTAGAATGCAGCAGTCTGGTTGGCCTGCAGGAGCAGCCAATCAGGCTCCTGGATGAAGTGAATCAGCAACCTGATTGGCCTGCAGGAGTAGCCAATCAGGCTTCTGGAGGAGGTGAATCCGCAACCTGATTGGCCTACAGGAGCAGCCCGAAATTAGCCAATCATGCAGGGCCCATTGTTTAAATAATCGTGGTGGCAAGCTGGTGCACTTGTTCAACTTCATTGAATGTCCATGACTTCTAATGTTATGAGAGAGGGGGAATTTCTCTCTCTCTATCTGCTTCCTCCAAGCTATGCATAATTTTACAAACTTCTATCATGGCACCCCTTACCCAACTTTCCTGTCATCTAAAAGTCCCTTTTAACTGCAATCTTTCTTCATGGGGAGTTGCTCAATCCTCTTGAACATTTTGCTTTCCCTTTTCTGAATCTTTTCCTACTCAATATGCTTTCTGAGGCCACCCCAGAGATTTCTATAGTGACATTATGATAGTGGAAGTCTTATTTTCAATTTATTTTATTTTTATTTTCAATTTCTAAACTGCACTGATTCCTCCCCCCCCCCCCGAATTCCCAAGCAACACTGGGTATTTGTCTGCTAGTAAATAACAAATGAAGTTAGCTGGCAATACATAAAATTATGGACGCGGGTGGCGCTGTGGTCTAACCCACTGAGCCTCTTGGGCTTGCCAATCAGAAGGTCGGCAGTTTGAATCCCTGTGATGGGGGTGAGCTCCTGTTGCTCTGTCCCAGCTTCTGCCAACCTCGCAGTTCGAAAGTACACCAGCGCAAGTAGATAAATAGGTACCACTGTGGCAGGAAGATAAATGGCATTTCCATGGGCTCTGGCTTCCGTCACGGTGTTCCATTGCACCAGAAGTGGTTTAGTCATGCTGGCCACATGCCCCAGAAAGCTGTCTGTGGACAAACGCCAGCTCCCTCAGCCTGAAAGCGAGATGAGCGCTGCAACCCCATAGTCGCCTTTGACTGGACTTAACTGTTCAGGGGTCCTTTACCTTTTTACCTTTTACATAAGATAACATTTAACCATGAAATACAATACAAAGCAAGACTCACAGAGAGGAGGCAGATTCTTTACCTATGAAATGCAAGCAAAGGCTATGTGCTCCTCTGCATGAAAAGATTAAGGGCAGGTCAAAACTAGACCTTTGACACCATCTGCATAGTCTGAAGCACACGGGATATAGCACATATATCCTCTTCAAAGTTAATTGCTAGCTAGCACAATTAAAAGATAGGAGGAAGCTATCTAAATCAAGGAAAAATTTCAAAAATTCTACAGAACATCAGAACACTGAAATTAATTCCAAGTGTGAGATAAGGCATGCGTTTCTATACATCATTCTATACACCAACAGTTCTGTATATTTTGCTGTGGCAAAGATACCAGAGTATGGCTGTCTGCCTTCTTTGTTTTTTGATTCATGTGGGCATCTCGGCTTGTTTTATGGTTTTATTATTTTGTAGTTTCATGGTAGGGGAAATATCTGGTCTCCATCTCCTGCACCTGTTTCTCTTTTTTCTTTTTACTGTCTGAAGCCAAAAGGTTGGTACGTGTGCATTTTATTGCTTATCTGCTGCTTCACAGAGATGCTTGTGTCTAGAAAAGCGAAAGAGCCAGCTTTCATTCTCTGAGCAATAGTTCAAACTGACCAGAATTGGGCCGGGGAAAATGTTTAACTGGATCTGGTGCCTTAGTCACTTTGATACAGGAAGAAAATATTGGGGTGACAGGATTAATATTTTTCATGGACGAAAATATTGGGGTGACAGGATTTCCTCTACTTGCTCCACACACACCCTGCACACATACCCCTTCCAGCTCCAATCCCAGAGCCCATAAGAAATGATGTCAGAGGGTTTTGTCCAATCCCAGCTCACTTGTCACCCAGCAACCCTTTTACAAGTTTGTTTATGGGGCTTGTTGGGAAATGAAGTCCAAACATGTAAAAGAAAGAAAAGCAGAGATACCTATTATCTTGGGTGGGGGCTCAAATGCTTTATGGGGTGGGTGGGAGAAGGGAGTTGGCGCCTATGCTCTGATACAACAAAGAATAGTTTGTCCTTAACCTGCTACAGGTGTGCCAGGATTTGTATCGACCTTCTTTGCAACAGGTGTGTGGTGGTGCCCTGACCTTGGAAGGCCGTCTCCAAGGAGACATGCTTGATACCAGCTTTGCAATGACAATTTCAGTTTCTCATTTTCCCAGTCTCAAATTCAGTTCTCTGCAGCTTTGGAAATTAGCCCATTTCTTTTCCATCCTTCGCACGGCTTTGGTGCTTCTATTTTCAGTTTCTATTTTTATTGCTGCTTGGGTTGATCGAGATTGCATTATTCCATGGCTATTTAATTCTTTTTTTCCAGATTGTGAAGCGCTTTTGGAATGAGCAAGGAAAGTTCTAAAATGAAGATATATGTAAATTGTGCCATCACGTCGGAAGATTGTGGCCCACACCTGGGATACAGTTCCCACCTCTGTCTTTTTAAGTCAGCGTGGAAGGTACTGGGGACAAGTTGTGGAGCAGTGAGGAGATGTTTCCTCCATTGTTTGCTGTTATGTACTGAGTTGAATAAGATCCAAAATGCAGCAGTCTGATTGGTCCTAGAACAATAGGGTTCAGAATGCAGCAGTCTGATTGGTCCGCAGGAGCCACCCAATCCAACTCCAGGTGGAAGTGAATTCGCAACCTGATTGGCCTACAGGAGAATCCCTGAACTAGGCAATCATGTGGGGCCCATTGTGTAAATAATGTATATAAAGCAGACATTTCAGGGGAACTTCCATTCCTCACTACTATGAGCTGAATAAAGAGCATGAACTCCGAGTATATTTAATTTGCTGAGGTACATTTGTTCTATTATGTCACTTCATTTAAACTGATTATTCATACATTATTGTTGTCATCTATCAGTCTCGCGAGACAATGGAGTGCACTTCTGGGGGGTGAAGTCAATCCACTGCATTAGCTGTTAGTAAGCCTGGGCAGTGTGTATGGAGATCCTGGGCTACACAGGTAACAAGATCCCACCCCCCTGGCCTTGCTGATGTGGTCCAAAGGAAAGCAAAGCAATATGTTTGGCATCAGCTTGACCACAGGAGTTGCTGGAAGGTGGTGTACAAGGAGCTATCCAACTGTCTCAGGGACTCTGCTCTGGATTTATGTAGAGTTTGTTTACTTCCTCAACCTTGGCCCTCCAGATGTTTTTGGCCTACAACTCCCATGATCCCTAGCTAGCAGGACCAGTGGTCAGGGATGATGGGAATTGTAGTCTCAAAGCATCTGGAGGGCCGAGGTTGAGGAAGCCTGGTTTACTCCTTAGCCTTTTCTTCTCCTGAAGATACTCCGCAAGGCAATGAAGGTCTAGGATCATAGTTTACCTTCTCCTCAATGGGCTACCTTCTCAGGTTGGTGAGCCCCATCTGCCCTTCATGCATGTATGATTAATTATTGTAATCAGTCAAGAAGATCCAACCTCTCCAATCTGAAGGAAATCAGCCCTGAGTGCTCACTGGAAGGACAGATCGTGAAACTGAGGCTCCAATACTTTGGCCACCTCATGAGAAGAGAAGACTCCCTGGAAAAGACCCTGATGTTGGGAAAGATGGAGGGCACAAGGAGAAGGGGATACCAGAGGACAAGATGGTTGGATAGTGTTCTCGAAGCTACCAGCATGAGTTTGACCAAGCTGCGGGAGGCAGTGGAAGACAGGTGTGCCTGGCGTGCTCTGGTCCATGGGGTCACGAAGAGTCAGACACGACTAAACGACTAAACAACAACAACAAAATAGATTTCTAGGGTTGAGTGTGTGCATAGGTTCAGTGCAACAGCATACACCAGGGATGTATGCTTATACATCAGTGATGGCAAACCTGTGGCCCTGCTGAACTACAAATCCCATCAGTCCCAGCCAGCATGGTGTGGGATGTCAATGAGTTGTAGTCCAACAATATCCGAAAGGCCTTGTGATACGCAGTTCCCTGGGAATAAGGCCGCAATCATACATGCAGTTCCCAGAGAGAAAGTCCCAGTGAAGTCAAAGGGGCTTATTTATGAGTAGCCATAGAACTGTACTCCTAGTGACAAAGACAGTAAAGTGGTCCTCTCACACACTTTGGAATGACCTCCCTAGAGAATTTAGACTGGTTCCCTCCTTGTTGTCCTTCCACCAGCTGGAAGATCTTTTCCCCAGCAGGCTTTTGGGAACTGACAGCTTTTAATGCAGGGGGCTGGTGCGGTGCTGTTTTTATTGCAATGATTTGTATGGTTTTAATAGATTTTATATACTTTTAAATCTATTCATGTTTAATTGTTTGGTTTCTTTTTTTTAAAAAAAAAAGATTGCTTTTTTCCTGTGTTTATAGTGGTTCTTGTTTTTATCTATAAACCACCTTGAGTCCCGTTGAGGGAAAAGGCAGGGTATAAACAAATATATAACAACAACAATAATAAAGTCTGCTCTTGCCAATGTCAAACATCAAGCAAAATTTCCCTTGAAGCTCACAGTTTGAAGTGTGTTGGAACTCTTCCAGATAAATAAGATGTGCAGCCGATTGAGATATCACTCTCCCCTCCTCCTGGCCTCAGCTCAGCTACAATGGCTGAGTGCAAAGCTGCTACATGGTACTCGATTGGATGGAGAGAGAACCATGAAGAGGCTCAATTTGGGCTGGGTAACAGATGTTACCCAGATGAGAAGAGAAGACTCCCTGGAAAAGACCCTGATGTTGGGAAAGATGGAGGGCACAAGGAGAAGGGGATGACAGAGGACGAGAAGGCCGGATAGTGTTCTCGAAGCTACCAGCATGAGTTTGACCAAACTGCAGGAGGCAGTGGAAGACAGGAGTGCCTGGCGTGCTCTGGTCCACGGGGTCACGAAGAGTCAGACACAACTAAATGACTAAACAACAACAACAACAGATGTGGTATGTGGAAAGTAGGCCTGCCGTATTCTGAAGAGCAAAAAAGAGGACACATTCGTTGACTTCTACTTTTAACCAGTGCTGTCTTCCTGGGGGGATGCAGGGGGACGCATACCCCTAAATATTTTAGATTCAGGTAGGTAGCCGTGTTGGTCTGACGCAGTCAAAATAAATTAAAAAATTGTCCAGTAGCACCTTAGAGAACAAACACTCCAGCATTCCTGGGATGCAAGGAGGCCTCTCAACAGTTGGTGCTACTGCCAGATAAGTGGGAAGATGGCTATGGGCAGGGTCCAGGGTGGAAGAGAATCTCTTTCCCAGCTCAGATTTTGATCTGACCCAAAAAATAACTCAAGCAGCATATGTGGTGCTCGGCTTACTCAAAATTGGGCCACTTTGAATTCTGAATCGCCTCCTCTTCCTGAGTTTTGGCGATATCAATTTTGATTCCTCGCAGCCCTACCCACAAGGTCTCTTTTAGTCCCCACATGTAATCTTGTCTTTTGTCTACATGCACACAACTGCAAACCTCCACAAAGAGATTTACTTGTCAGACATCTCAGAAACACTGACATTTACAAGACAAAAAAAGTGTTTTTAATATAACTGTCATCACTTCCTGCAACTTGGCTTCAGTTCAAAATCTATAATGAATTGGAATGTCTGGCTGATGAGAATGTTTCTGAGACATTTTCCAGAATATGACAAGAAATCTATTTAATACCTTAAAAAAAACCCACAACACACAGCCTGGTGCTGGGCTTTCGCATTTGGATTTAGGAATAATTCCCCAATCAGTATGATTATTCATATCCAGCAACTATTCTTTTTAGTAGGTACAATTGAGCATACTGTCCCCAGATGTTTAGCCTCATAAAAGCAAATATTTGCACTGTGTGTAACTTAAAAAGGAATTAAATCGATGCTAAATTCAACTCCCCTCCATTCCCCCCAATTTACTGGCATACTATAAAGAGAATTCTAAAGATCCATGTTCAAATATCAATTGAAAAATGAAAGGTTTCTCTCTGACAAGGAAATTCAGACATTGCAGTACTAACTATAGTGAGCAACAGTGCCATCTAGTAGGTTAGTCTGCATTTCATGCATATTTAGGAAAAACAGGGAGATGTAGTCAGAATCATAGAACAGTAGAGTTAAAAGGGACTATGAGGGTCATCTAGTCCAACCCTCTGCGATGCAGGAATCTTTTGCCCAATGTGGGGCTTGAACCCATGACATATACATCCCAGCATTGTTAGTCAATCTGTGGCAGGCTGGAGCACATGCTTTGGATGCAGAAGGTCCCTGATTCAATCTCTGGTATTTCCAGGTAGAATTGTTGAAGACACCTGCCTGATACCATGGAAAGCAGGCATGAGGGACTTGAGATTGTGACTGAGGTCCAGTGCTGAGGACCTTCTGGCAGTTCCCTCGCTGCGAGAAGCCAAGTTACAGGGAACCAGGCAGAGGGCCTTCTTGGTAGTGGCACCCGCCCTGTGGAACGCCCTCCCACCAGATGTCAAAGAGAACAACAACTACCAGACTTTTAGAAGACATCTGAAGGCAGCCCTGTTTAGGGAAGCTTTTAATGTTTAATAGACTATTGTAGTTTAATATTCTGTTGGAAGCCGCCCAGAGTGGCTGGGGAAACCCAGCCAGATGGGCGGGGTATAAATAATAAATTATTATTATATTATATGAGATATTGTTGAACCCCATCAGCCTCAGGCAGCATAGCCAGTGGTGGGAATCATAGTCCAACATCATCCACAGGGCCACAGACTCTCCATCCTTGTCGTAAAACCCCTGTCAGCTGGTGAAGACAATGCTATGCTAGATGGACCAATGATATGATTTGCTATGAGGCAGCTATATTACTCCCTTGTTAGCAAAGTCACCTAAATAACATGGAGGCCAGAAAAAAAGGAAGAAGTCCCGATAGCACTTCACTGAGCCAACTGAACCAAAACAGTGTACAACTGCTCAGGATTGCAATACCTTAAGGACCGCCTCTTTCCATATGAACCTACTTGGACCTTGAGATCATCTTATGAGGCTCTCCTTTGTGTGCCTCCTCCTTGAGAGGTCTGGAGGGTGGTGGCACAAAAACGGGCCTTCTCTGCAGTGGATCCCCATCTGCGGAATGCTCTCCCCAGGGAAGTTGGCCTGGAGCCTTCATTATACACTTTTAGGCGCCAGGCAATAATGTTCCTTTTTAACCAGGCCTTTGGTTGATTTGATTGACATCCCATGCCCTTTTAAAATGTGTTGGGGGAGAGTTTATTGAGCTGTTTTTGTTTTGAGTATGTATTTTGTGGTTTTATATTCTGATTTTATTCTGTGAACCCTGAGACCTGCAGGTATAGGGCGGCATATAAATTCAACAAAGAAATAATTTGAGGAGAAAGCAACAGAGAGGTTTGGTGTTTCTTATGTCAGACCTTAAACATAGCAGGGAGACAGTCAACCAAACGTACAGTGGCAAAATAAAATAAAAAATACCCCTAACAACTGCACAGCCAATCAGGGCATGTGATACCTCAGTAAACATCACGCTACTCTGCCCGGTTGCTAAGCAACACCTCCCCTCCCTCCCTTAGTTGACTTTAACAGAATTATCTCTTAAGCTGCACACAGAATCATCTCTGCTGTTGTGTTTCCACCATCTGTCAACTACAGTGGTACTTCTGGTTACACACGCTTCGGGTTACGAGCTCCGCTAACCTGGAAGTAGTTACTCCTGGTTGCGAACTTTACTTCAGGATGAGAACAGAAACCGTGTGGTGGTGCGGAGGCAGCGAGAGGCACCATTAGCAAAAGCGCGCCTCAGGATAAGAACGGTTTCAGCTTAAGAACGGACCTCCGGAAAGAATTAAGTTCAAAACCCGAGGTACCACTGTAGTTTGGCACTTGCAGGGCAAAGACATATAGGTCAAAACCTGCATGTAGAATTGTTGTTAAAGATACAGTGGTACCTCGGGTTAAGAACTTAATTCATTCCAGAGGTCCGTTCTTAACCTGAAACTGTTTTTAATCTGAAGCACCACTTTAGCTAATGGGGCCTCCTGCTGCCACCGTGCCGCTGCTGCACAATTTCTGTTCTCATCCTGAAGCAATGTTCTTAACCCTTATTTCTGGATTAGCGGAGTCTGTAACCTGAAGCATCTGTAACCTGAAGCATCTGTAACCCGAGGTACCACTGTATTGGGGAAGATCTGCAAATAAAGTTCACAGCGGCAAAGGAGACAAATGTCTAAAACTGCAAGACAAAGCAGCCTTCCAGACTGGCAGATCGCACTTCAATCCTTCTTCTCATCTAACTGAAGATCAGCAAGGGATATAGACTGCTGGTTAATTGGAACAAATAATTTTAACAAGCCAACTGTCAATATGTAAGTATTCCATCAAATGAATGGGCAGAGGGAAATCAATAGAAGATCAGCAGGAAGCAGTTAGTAATTGGCAATTGGAGAGTTAATTGAAGAGAGGGGCTCTCCCTAAATAAGAGTCAGATCAGAGGATAACATAAAGAGACACACAGAGAGATCTAAGCCTTCCACTCTGCTTAAAAAACCTTGGAAGTTTTTTTCCTTTTAAAAAAAGCTTCTGCTGAGATTCAGTGGAGTCTTAACAACTTTGTATGGTAGGAAAGAAGTTACACAACATCAGTGCTATTTTTCTAGAAAAAGAGGGGCTGGAAATCACCACAAATGCCTCCCTTGTTCCCTTAAAATGGCAATGGTGGCCACCTGGCAGCGGGTGGAACTGAGTTCCAGTGAGTTCTGGCTAAAAAACCCACAACCCTGCATGATTAAGCTTCCTCCCCCATGGCCACAAATGGGCAGATCAAACTAAAGGAATTCTTACCAGTTAGTTTCTTTAATAAACACAGCTAAGGACAAAGAAAGCATCCACCCAGAATGGCGGTGCTCCCAATTAAGCTTACATCCGTTCCATCCTTATTAATCTACGTCACTCCTACATTTCATAATCTGAGCTTGTACCCTCTGTGCTTTCTGTTCTGAAACTTTCAGAGCTCTTCCTGACCTTGGGGAGATTGGAGGAATGCTGTCCAGCAACCGTGAATCTGTTAACCCTCTCTCTTCTGGTGTTTCTTCACCTAGCTGTTCCCCATCCAGTATTTCCCAGCTTCTGCATTCTGAACTATGTCCCTCTGCAAACCACTGTTCCAAATCTATACTGTTCTCCTGCTCTTGGGGAGATTCAGGATCCCGATCAGGATCGGGGGAGGGGGTGGCTCCCACCATGCCTCCTCAGTGCAGCCCTCCTCAGCACGGTCCTGGACAGCTGCCTAGAGGGGTCCCTTTACCTTTATATTCGAAGAGACGCAGGTGGCGCTGTGGGTTAAACCACAGAGCCTAGGGCTTGCCGATCAGAAGGTCTGCGGTTCGAATCCATGCGACGGGGTGAGCTCCCGTTGCTCAGTCCCTGTTCAGTTCAAAAGCACGTCAGAGTGCAAGTAGATAAATAGGTACCGCTCCGGCAGGAAGGTAAACGGCGTTTCCGTGCGCTGCTCTGGTTCGCCAGAAGTGGCTTAGTCATACTGGCCACATGACCCGGAAGCTGTAAGCCGGCTCCCTTGGCCAATAAAACAAGATGAGTGCCGCAACCCCAGAGTCGGTCACGATTGGACCTAATGGTCAGGGGTCCCTTTACCTTTATATTCAGCAAATAAGAGTTGCCTTGATTTGGTGCTGAACAGTGCAGTCGTAGGTGGCAGTGGACCTGCAGCAGTGATGCAGGTGCATGCAGTCAGGTAAGCATCACCAGCCGCAATTGAGAAAGTCTACCTGGGGTTACATATCTTTAGGTTACTGGCAAAAATATTCCTCTTTTCCAGTGCTTTGGCTAATTAAACAATCAATGGCCCTTTTAATTATGTAGGGGGCATTGATTTGGCTTGTTACTATGTTGTGTATTTTAGCATTTTTAAAAAATTGTAAACCACCCCACGATCCTCAGATGAAGGGTTGTATCATAGGCAACTCTATGGGGCTGAGGACATGTGAGCCCCCCCCGTGAAGTATGTGGGGACAGGGCTGAGCTCCCCAATTTTGATGGGCTGGGTTGCGGTGGTGATGGCAGGCCCTGTTGTGCTTCCCCACAATGGAGGAGGGCCCCACTGGTCCTCCATATAGGGGCAGAGGGCCCCAGCAGGCCTCACAGCCTCCTCCCGATGCACATGTAACACACACATGATGAACCTCCCCCCCCATGTCGGGTGGAACTCACAGCCTCTGGGTGGTATAAAGGTAAAGGTAAAGGACCCCTGACAATTAAGTCCAGTCGCAAACGACTCTGGGGTTGCAGCGCTCATCTGGCTTTATTGGCCAAGGGAGCCAACGTTTGTCCACAGACAGTTTTTCTGGGTCATGTGGCCAGCATGACTAAGCCGCTTCTGGCAAACCAGAGCAGCGCACGGAAACACCATTTACCTTTCCGCCGGAGTAGTACCTATTTATCTACTTGCACTTTGATGTGCTTTTGAACTGCTAGGTTGGCAGGAGCTGGGACCGAGCAACAGGAGCTCACCCCATCGCAGGGATTTGAACCGCTGACCTTCTGATCAGCAAGCCCTAGGCTCTGTGCTTTAGACCACAGTGCCACCTGCGTCCCTCTGGGTGGTATAGAAATCTAATAAATTCAATAGGTGCTCTTATTAATGCAATGAGAAACAGCTACTTTCCTCTAAAGGTCAGTGTAGTAATTGACAATATAGTCTTAGCAAGGTACTGTTATGGTCCCTGTGCCCAGGCCCCAGTGTCTCCCCCAGGAAAATTCGAATCCAGAGGAATCACAGGTCTCCCCACCCAGCTTTTGGCCCTCCTTCCTATACTGTCTTGGCCCAAGTACATTGCTTTCTCATCATCCTCGCGCTAAAGGGATGGTTTCCTGTCGTTTCTCCTATTCCACAATAGAAACAAGTGATTACAGATCTGGTTTCAGGTCCTTTAAGGATTACAGACAGAACCACTGGACTTGCCAACCTTTCTGGTCCTCTGTAGAGGAAACAGTGGAGTGGAGAACACTTGGAGCTGTCCATGGTCCTGCTCACTAGTCATCAGAACCTGATGTGACCAAGCCAAGCACTGCCTTGCTTTGTCTTCCCTTTTCATACCTAGACCTGACTCAAGTTGACTTTGACCTGACTCATTTGATCAGATGTAACTTACTGCGGAGACAGTTTTTGAGTAGCACAACCGGTTCAGCCACACTGGGCAAGGTCTCCTAGGTTTTCAAATGTTTTGGGTAACAGTGGAAATGAACTGGGAGAGAAAGGATTTCCTTTCAGACACAAATAGTACACAATCACTAATCTCAAACCACACATTTTACAACTGGAATTAGCAATACAGTAACCATGCAATCATCATATGTAACTCTTAAATATTCACTCCAGACCATTGTTTGGTTTTTAAAAGCCCTAGTTAGACTGGTTTTCTATTCTCTTAAGAGTTCTGTTCAAATCTGTGCCTATAAATACTATGTACAAAAAAAATCATTTGTCTAATTCTTACAACTTGCTGTTGCTTTGAATGCTGCATGTTTGATCTTTTCTTTTTAAAACACTCGCTTTTATACAATATTTATAGCAGCTTCTTATGAGGATATTGCTCAGCTTTCATATTGGCATGAATAAGAATTTGTTTCTTTAATTTATAACAAAAAATAAATAATGATGTGAGCCTTTAGATTGCTACTCCCTTAAGTGAACATTGGTATCAATATATTGGGAACTTTATATAAAACAGAGTTGAGAGCAATGGGCTTAAGTGCTCTCAAGTTTTTATTGGACCGTAGCCTGCAAGGAATAGCTTCATCCTGTTGGAAAATTATACTTGCTTGACATTATGATATTTTGTCTGGCAGCATTGCCATCTGCAGACATCAGGATGCAACATCTGTTGAGTGTATTAAATCTATTCACATGTTTTAAAAGAGCCAAGAGCCACCTGATTGTGCAATTAAAATATATCAGCAAGCAAAATTGCTAGATCAAATCTGTTGCCTCCACACCTAATTCAGTGCATTTATGTTAAATGTTTAAGGACAAACACATTGTTTCTCCAGGGAAAACAATCAAATTAAAGCAAAAACAAGCATTATTTTTTACAATCAACCCAGTAAATTTAATATTTGCACTGGCAAACCGAAGTTCGGACTCTGATCATCTAAACTGGACACTCTAGTTAATGGAAGCAACTGATTTCAACTCTTTTCATCACCTGTAAATTGACCAAAGGGATTTCTGTAATGACTTTGTTTTGCTAACTTCCCATTTCTCATTGTGTCAAGCTTTCCTGTGAGGGCTCAGGTTCATCTTCTTTCCTGCTTCTTGCTATTTAGCAGCTGCTGAAAAGACCAGATTAATAGAGAAGGCAAGCAAAGGCGAGTCTACTGCGTTGGGCAACACATACTGTGTTATGTGTTTTCCTTCATAGTAAGCCAAGGGGGGAGCGTTTATATATTTTAAATGAGCTCATGCAGATAAGAAATTGACTTAGCCAGACCAGTTTCAGTTCTTGGGGAGTAAACACATTTCCAGAGGAAAGGCTGAGCGTCAACAGCCTTTCACGTGATGAAGGGATTAGTTTGAGACCTTGGTAAAGTGGTAAACATAGCCCTAGAATATAGAACAATAGCAGGCAACAAAATTCCTAGATACTATCTTTACCTTGTGCTACTGATGTGCCATAATGTATCCACGGGTCAATTATTGCAGGGGATTGAAGTTTCAGCGGATTGAAGATAATGTTTGTTTACAGAAAGTGGCTTTGTGTTTTTATATAGCGGACAGATGAGGAATCAGAAGGCCTTTACTTTCTGAACCTTATTTTTCTATCTTTCTCTTTCAACCTCTATTCTTTTCTCTCTTTTCTGCCTTCTCTATTCCACCCCCCTTTTGTGTTTTTATTGAATCTATATAAAAGTCTTGGTTTGTTTTTTTAAAAAAGGGAAAAGGTATTAAGTTTTGTATTTTTCTCTATAAACCTTAATAAAATTTATTTTAGAAACAACAACAAGGTGGCATTTGGACAAGGGATGTGGCTCACTGGTGGAGTATCTGCTTTGCATGCAAAGGACCACAGGTTCAATTCTTGGCAGCTCCAGGTAGGGCTTCCTGAAACCCCGGAGAGCAGCTGTCAGTCAGCAGAGGCAACAATGAGCGAGGCAAACTAATGGTCTGATTCAGCATAAGGCAGTTTCTTGTGTTCGTATGCACATACTCCTATGTTCACAGGGGGTGAAACTGGAGAGGCAGTTTTGCTGAATATTATTTAGGGTAGGACAGAAATTCTCAAATAGTTCAGGAAAAGAAAAAAGAAAAAAAGACAAGACAAGAAAAGGGAGGAGAGGAGAGGACCAGAACTTTCCCAATAAATGCAGGCGAAGCCTCTAAACCAGGGGTCAGCAACATTTTTCAGCCATGGGCCAGTCCACTGTCCCTCAGACCATGTGGTAGGCCGGACTATACTTTGAAGAAAAAAATGAACGAATTCCTATGCCCCACAAATAACCCAGAGATGCATTTTAAATGAAAGCACACATTCTATTCATGTAAAAACACCAGGCAGGCCCCACAAATAACCCAGAGATGCATTTGAAATAAAAGCACACATTGTACTCATGTAAAAACACGCTGATTCCTGGACTGTCCACGAGCCAGATTGAGAAGGCGATTGGGCCGCATCCGGCCCCTGGGCCTTAGGTTGCCTACCTCTGCTCTAAACCAAGTCCTTATTGCAAAGCACGTTATTTTTCTTAGTTGTTTGCTGTTTCAGAGTCCATGCTCTCTTCAGGACAAAAATTCAGAGTGTTAGGAAAACGTCGGTGTAAAGTTTACATGCACTTTCTGTTGTACAAAGGTCAGGGAAAAGGGATCCTTTGCATGGTTTACTTCCCCGTTCTCACTAGATTTCTAGAATTTAAAGCATGAGCCGCTTGGATTCAGCAACTCAGAAGCAGCCTCTGAGGAAACTGTAATAGCCAACACGAACCACACATGCAATTCCTTGCAATCTTTCAAAACAGGAGACATCCTAATTAACACAATCCAACTTTTCTGGCAAGAAGGCTCTTTGTTCCATTTTTAGAAAACTCCTTTCCGTGGCAGCTAGGATAATGCTCCTTCCACAGCTCTGTCTTAATGGATCTCAAACAGAATGCAATGCTATTCAGATCGACCCCTCTCTGACACGTCCCTTCCACAAGTACACTTTCTCCTTTAATCAATCCCATCATTTCCACCCTAAATTAATATTCATGGCTTATAGCTCGCAGTCTAAATCAAATTCATTTACAGAGCACAGAGCAGTATGACACCATAATTGCCCCGTGCATATATTGGCGAAGCTATTGTCCTTTGAACTGTTATGCTCGATTTCAGCTACCTCGCGCTTTTGAGTTTGTCCTCAGTGATTCAAAGGAAGTTTATTCAATCCCATTTCCTATGTTGCACATACAAATGACTATATTTCTGAACAGCACGAAGAGCACTAAACATGTATCCGACTTCATTTTCCTATATCTTGCTATTAGAAGATGCATGGTGACATGGGAGACTGCATATTATGTAAACCTAAAAGGCAAATACAAAAGTCAGTATAGTTAAAGCTATGCTTTCCCCAGTAGCGGTGTATGGAAGTGAGAGCTGGACCATAAAAAAGGCTGATTGCTGAAGAATTGATGCTTTTGGATTATGGTGCTGGAGGAGACTCTTGAGAGTCCCATGGACTGCAAGAAGATCAAACGTATCCATTCTGAAGGAAATCAGTCCTGAGTGCTCACTGGAAGGACAGATCCTGAAGCTGAGACTCCAATACTTTGGCCACCTCATGAGAAGAGAAGACTCCCTGGAAAAGACCCTGATGTTGGGAAAGATTGAGGGCACAAGGAGAAGGGGACAACAGAGGATGAGATGGTTGGACAGTGTTCTCGAAGCCACTAACATGATTTTGACCAAGCTGTGGGAGGCAGTGGAAGACAGGAGTGCCTGGCATGCTCTGGTCCATGGGGTCACGAAGAGTCAGACACGACTAAACAACAACAAAAGGCAAATTACAGTTTAAAATCAAATACTTGGGAATAAGTGTGGGGGGGGGGTGAAAAGCAGCTCTGGGAGGGAGTGATTTTGAGCAGAGGAATGTCACATCAAGAGGGGGTGCTTAATCCTTTCCCCACCAGGCATTCTGTTCAAAATGGACAAAGCTGTGTTTGGGCTTGCAGGGTTCTAAATGTACTTACATTCTTGAAACACTGCAGGGGGGGTAGCCAATATGGTGCCCTTCAGATGTTGCAAACTACAACTCCTATCAGCCCCAGCCAGCGCAGAAGCCAACCAAGGATGCTTCTTGCTCAGAGATGGAAAGAAGAAGGACCGACCAGAGAAGAGTGGCAGACCAAGCTGATGGAATATGCAGAAATGGCAGGACTGGCAGGAAAGATCAGAAATCAGGAAGACTGAGTATTTTTAAAAGACTGGAATAACCTTCTAACATATCTGAGAGATCACTGTAAACAGTTGAAATCACTGGCAGGAATACAAGGACACTTGTAACGTAACATGGATTTTGGATACTATGATTATATAACGGATAGAAAGATGCATGAATAAAATTTAGAATTGGAACCCATGGGGAGAAGGTGGGAGGTCTCAAAGTTCGAAAGAACCCTTTTTTAAATGTGTGGAAATGTTATATTTATGGTGTACAGTGGTACCTCAGGTTAAGTACTTAATTCGTTCTGGAGGTTCGTACTTAACCTGAAACTGTTCTTAACCTGAAGTACCACTTTAGCTAATGGAGCCTCCTGCTGCCGCCTCACCACCGGAGCACAATTTCTGTTCTCATCCTGAAGCAAAGTTCTTAACCCGAGGTAATATTTCTGGGTTAGCGGAGTCTGTAACCTGAAGCGTATGTAGCCCGAGGTACCACTGTATAACTTTTATGTAAAACTAATAAAAATTATTTTTTTAATAAAGCATGGAAGCCAACCAGGGAAGATGATAATTGTCATTCAACGTCTGAAAGACACCATGTTGGCTGCTATAAAGGGGAAAGCAGCCCAAGGTGACAATTTTGTGTGAGAAAGTAGTGGGTAGGCAAAGGATTAAGCAGCACCTCTTTCCTCCAGGCTGCTCCTCCCCTCAAATCCAGCCCCCCTGAAGATGCTTCTCTTTAAAAGGTAAAGCTGTTGGAGCTTCCATTCACCTTTGTGTACATGGCATAAAGTTTGGCTCTGACTGTGAAATTGTTTTGCCCATACCAGTGTTTCTGGTTTAATTTCTCGTGATCTTTGCAGACAAACTTGGTGACTACCAAAAGGAGGAGGAAATCAATGCATCTCCCCTCCTGCCCCCACCCCGGAAACTTCCTTACAGCTCTTACAGAATACAGTGGTACCTCTGGTTAAGAACTTAATTCATTCTGGAGGTCCGTTCTTAACCTGAAAATGTGCTTACCCTGAGGCACCACTTTAGCTAATGGGGCCTCCCACTGCTGCCGCACGATTTCTGTTCTCATCCTGAAGCAAAGTTCTTAACCCAAGGTACTGTTTCTGGGTTAGCAGAGTCTGTAACCTGAAGTGTCTGTAACCCGAAATACCACTGTATGACAATTTAGCTTGATGCCTCAATATTACCAAGTCAGCTGAATTCCAATTTCTTACCTACTTCGTCTTTTTCATTGTGCAGCATAATGCCGTATTGTTGCTGGATTAACTTCACCAGAATCCTTTTAAAGACATTTACCATGCAATCTAATTCAGAACTAAGCCCCGATGAATCCAATGGGGTTTAGTCCCTGGTAAGCATGCCTAGGGCTGGAGCCTCAGTCTGTCATCTAAAGGCTGGGGAAAACAAACCACCATAACAATATTACTTTGCAATTATATGGCAGAAAATGCTCAATTTGTTTCACTTTACCTCAGTAATCTCCATATTATCCATGGGGACTGAGGTTGAGTGCCAATGGCTTGGCAAAGTTTAAAGCCACTAGAACACAGGGAGATGTTGTTTTGTTTTGCCTTGCCAAAGAGGCTGTTCTACAAAGCAATCTAGTTCTTCCTTCCAAATTATCATCATTCTGCAACAAAGGAAGAAGAAGAAAACAATCTGAGCTTACCAAACACACTCTTTTTATTCTTGAAAAAGCTCTTGCAAGACTGTGGCTCAGTGGTACAGCCCTTCCCCATACCCCCCAACATCTCTGCATCTTTCAGTCAGGCAAGCAAAAAGCTTGCGACTATGGATTCTCTTTGGGCATATCACTGCGGGGGCATCACAATAAGCTCCCCCGCTTCAAAATTTACCACAACATCTCTGGCATTTAGGACTGGGAGGTTCACTGATCCTTCCTAAGATTCCCTTCAAAGCCTAACTTGGAGTCACGTTCATAACCGACAGCAGTTGTGTGCCATAGCTTATTTCAGTGGATTTTCAACTAAAGGAGAAGGCTCAGCTCTATATCAGCACCGGCTGAACTCTCCACACAAAATGATTTCTTGCCAGGCAACATGATGGAGAGCTCAAGCTCAGAATTTTATGAAGCTCCAAGCAGAGCATCCATAAAGGTACCATTGCCCCAATGACCTGACACTCAATGTTTTTTGATGTATCTCAGTAGCGGTGCTGGACAGTAAGTTCAATTCAGACATTAGCATCCCCTTGCTGCACTTTTTGATGTTTCTGTCATGCTTAGCAGATGATTCCTTTTGTAATCTTGCACCCGCCTTTCTGGAAGAATGCTTGGTGCACGGCCAAGCGGTTTATTTGTTGTAGCTCTTTACTTTAAAGCTTTAGAGCTAACAGTTTCAACATATTTGTTGTAGAAAGATAAACACTTTTAAATGAAAATGTTCATAAAGCAATTTGGGTTCGGGTGCTCTGGCTGTGAAAGTGGGAGGGGAGAGGGAGTGGAGCCTTAAATGGTTATTTACATAATCTGCCATTTGTCTGTTATCGGGAACATTTTCTAAAGCAAAATCGTAGAATTTAAAATGTCATCTCATGAACTCATCTTAGCCAAATGAAATAAGTTCCACTTAGCTCATAGTATAAAGCAGCCAGCAAAGCATACTTTTAAAAGGCAAAATTGCATTTTGTTTTGAGGTCACCCTGTTGGTTTACCTCTCGTATTTGAAGCTTGTGTGCTATATACGTGGAAACTACTTAGAATTGTTATTCATGCTTCCTTCTTTCCACCCTGAAAACATATGTGATATTCTTGGCGAGTGTTTTCACCACTGGTGTGAACCTGTCTGCTCACCTTCCCTGGTGGGTGATGTTGCAGCCGGGACCTTCCAGTGACTCAGCTGGAGGGTGGAGGGACGCTGCCCGTATCCTGGGGACTCCCCGCCATGTCACGCCCGCAGCTGTCCAATCGACACAGCCAGGGCATGGCCCCAATCTGTTTAAACTGTGGCGTGGCCAAGGACATCCTCCTTTTGCCTCCTCACCAGATCTCCCAGCCCATCCGGTTGCTATGACAGCACCCTTACTATGGATATACGTTGGCCGCCATATTGATGGGGCCAGGTAGGAATTTTTCCACTTGGCAAATTGGCACCAGCCATTTGGTTTTCGTCTACTTTTTAACAATTGTGAGGTCAGGCATTGGGTAAGCCTTTGTTTATGGGAAGGGAGGTTGTAGCCTCCGCCTGCCCCTCCTTGATAAGGGTATCCTGTTAAAGGGATCTGGTGGTATAAAAAGGTAAAGGTACCCCTGCCCATACGGGCCAGTCTTGCCAGACTCTAGGGTTGTGCGCTCATCTCACTCTATAGGCCGGGAGCCAGTGCTGTCCGCAGACACTTCCGGGTCACGTAGCCAGCGTGACAAGCTGCATCTGGCAAGCCAGCGCAGCACACGGAACGGCGTTTACCTTCCCACTGGTAAGCGGTCCCTATTTATCTACTTGCACCTGGGGGTGCTTTCGAAGTGCTAGGTTGGCAGGCGCTGGGACCGAACGATGGGAGCTCACCCCGCCACGGGGATTCGAACCGCCGACCATGCGATCGGCAAGTCCTAGGCGCTGAGGTTTTACCCACAGCGCCACCCGCGTCCCTAGCCTGGACATGAGCCACGGCCATGCCACGACCCCATCAGGGACCCTGGGGGTGCCCCAATTTGACGTATGTCATAGGGCTCCCCCTACTGGTGGTTTACCCTTAGTGAGACTCCCTGCGGATGGGCAGGAGTTGGGATATAGTTTCACCCAATGCCTAAGCCAAACTGCTCACATCTATAACCAATAAAGCTGTGGCCTATTTTATCCCATTAACCTAAAATATTCGTGTCCGTGTGTTTATTATATAAGGGAACTGTGAGGCCCGGGGCTTTGGCATGCAATTTGCATGGCACATGCAAGTTCTATCAAGTCCAATGCTGTTTCATGCGACTGTGTCAAGATTTAGGTGGGCTGCCTGCCTTTTTATTTTTATTTTATTTTTAAGCATCATATATGAGCCCTTTCATCACCCTTCCCTTTATTAGAAAGCCCCCAACAACATGGATATATACATATATGTTCAGAAAGGCTGTAAAACATCTTCAGGAAATTTTGGAAATGACATTGGTTCTAGCCAGATGGCACCATTCAGAACTGACTTTTGCTGCAGTTTTATCCTGCTGATTCCCTGCTTCTAATGACTCCACAATGGAGATAGAAATGTAGTGAAATGTGATTCTTCTTCACCTTCGTTTTGATTTGGAAATGGCTTAGCAAACTATGTTGGCAATATAATAGAGACAGGCAGGGCTTCCCCTCTAGAAAAACAGGTGCCTGTAATTAATTAATAAATAAATAATAATAATAATAAATTTTATTTATATCCCGCCCTCCCCAGCTGAAGCCAGGCTCAGAGCAGCTAACAACAGTAAAAATAACACAGTTTACATAAAACCACAATCAATTAATTGAAATACATATAAAATCAATTCAGAGTCAAATTAATGGCAACCATTGTGCTAGAGTTCTATGAGGATTACAGAAGGAGAGAGGAGGACAGACTGTGCCTTGGCCAAAGGCCTGGTGGAACAGCTCTGTCTTAAAGGTCCTGTGGAAAGATGTCAAGTCCCACAGGGCCCTAGTCTCTTGTGACAGAGCGTTCCACCAGATCGGGGCCACAGCCGAAAAAGCCCTGGCTCTGGTTGAGGCAAGCCTAACCTCCCTGTGGCCCAGGATCTCCAAGATGTTTTTATTTGAAGACCGTAAGGTCCTCTGTGGGACACACCAGGAGAATGTATGTACTCACCATGAAGTTGTTACAATAAGTGCCATACTTTTAAATGACAAAGGAAGAGGTGCTGGTACTGCGTACCCTGGAGTACCCCTTTAAAAAGTACGGGAGATGGGAAATTCTTAAAGCAAAACATTTCAGCTTCTACTTTCTTCAGTAGATGCTATAGTCAAGGCAGCAGTTACACAACACCGAGGATGGGATACAGAAAAGAGTGGCATTTGCTGTAGACGAATGATGTCAAGAATTAACCCACAGGTTGAAGCCACACAGGGTAAAGCTATCAAGCCTATAGTTTCAGCACTTATCTTTTGTTCCCAATCTTCTTGGTTCAGATGGCATTTTCTGTTGCAATAACTGACCAATAAGAGAGACCATGATTAAGAGATAGACCCCTTTCCCACTTCTCTTCAAAAAGAGATGGTATTCCTTTCTTTTGCGATATTAGAAAAACTGAGAAGCAGAATGATGGTTTTCTGAAGAGTCCATGGGACTACAAATCAATGTATGACCTTAGAAAAAAAGTTGTGCCACCATTTCTCCAAGTAACCGAACACCACCTAAATATAACCACCTTCCATATACCTTCAGTTGTAAACGTAAGGGTTTTTCTTCCCCGGACCATTAGCTTGCAGTTTCTTTGTTGACACTATTCTCATAACTTATTTTCACATATGCAATCATAGAAACCATGGGGATGGAAAAAATATGTTGACTGGAAGGGTTTTTTCTTTCAAAAATAAAGGAAACAGCACATCCACTGGTAATTAAAGTTCCATTAATCTAAAAGTGATTTAGGCACTGCTTTCAGCTTCAGAGGTGTGAAGTATTAAATTTATGGTTTAAGATGATAATATCCACGTATTAGGAAATTCATCTCCCTCTTTATTACCTTCAACCTTGAAGTTTACTTTTTACTTTTATTTTTTATATATTAAAAAGTGAAGCCTAAAAAAAGGGGGGGGGGGTATCTTTCACCAGGCAGCCATCGCTATTCTATTTCATTGCAAGACTTTTTGTTGTTGTTAAAAAAAAGGCTGCATGTCACTCCTACAGGCTATTATTGTAATATATCACCAGCAAAAGGGCTAGCTGAAATGTTCTCTTCCATTATGGACCTCTTTCATAAGTTTTATTAAAAAGAAAAAAATATATATAATGGAAAAGTTGCTCTGGGAGTTTGGCAGAGCTATTAATAGTCTATATAGACCCATAAAACATTTCAAACAACATGGGCAATTTCTTTCTCTCTGGAAGTAAAATACATTTAAACATTTTAATAGTGGTGGAATATGACTGCATTTCAAGTAGCTGGTAACCCCAGTGGATAAAACCCCCCACATTTCCTAGTCTAAAATACCACTGGGGGCAGGAGTTCTAAGGCTCTTTCCAGGTCTCGTTCTACCCAGGGGTTGGAAAGTTATTGCCACATTTTACAATGCATTCTGCCCACCAAACCAGGTTCTACTGAACTGCCCCATCTATACCACTACAGTGGTACCTTGGGATACAGATGCTTCAGGTTACAGATGCTTCAGGTTACAGACTCCGCTAACCCAGAAATAGTACTTTGCTTCAGGATGAGAACAGAAATCACGTGGCGGCAGTGGGATGCCCCATTAGCTAAAGTGGTACCTCAGGTTAAGAACAGTTTCAGGTTAAGAACGGACCTCCAGAATGAATTAAGTTCTTAACCTGAGGTGCCACTGTATATGTCCACAGAGGATATAATCCAGTTCTAGCAGTATGCAACACCTAGGCCACATTTGTATCAAACATTTAAAGCACTATGATCCCACTAAGAGGATACCTTTGAAGGTGACGCGTAAACTACAACTAATCCAGAATGCGGCAGCTAGACTGGTGACTGGGAGTGGCCACTGAGACCATATAACACCAGTCCTGAAAGACCTACATTGGCTCCCAGTATGTTTCCGAGCACAATTCAAAGTGTTGGTGCTGACCTTTAAAGCCCAAAATGGCCTTGGCCCACTATACCTGAAGGAGTGTCTCCACCCCCCATCGTTCATCCCGGACATCAAGGTCCAGCTCCAAGGGCCTTCTGGCAGTTCCCTCCTTCGCGAGAAGTGAGGTTACAGGGAACCAGGCAGAGGGCCTTCTCGGTAGTGGCGCCTGCCTTGTGGAATGCCCTCCCATCAGATGTCAAGGAAATAAACAACTATCTGACTTTTAGAAGACATCTGAAGGCAGCCCTGTTTAGGGAAGTTTTAAATGTTTGATGTTTTATTGTGTTTTTAATATTCTGTTGGGAGCCTCCCAGAGTGGCTGGGGAAACCCAGCCAGATGGGCAGGGTATATATTTTTATATATGTGTACACAAACACATAATTATTATTATTAAACAGTCATGGCTTCCCTCAAAGGATTATGGGAAGTGGTTTGTTAAGGGTGCTGAGAGTTGTTAGGCAACCCCAAGGAGATCCCAGAGCTACAATTCCTAGAGCAATTTAACAACCAATCACTTTCGTTGTTGCTCTGTGAGGGGGAAAGGGGTCTCCTACAACTCTTAACAAACCACACCTCCCATAATTCTTTGGGGGAAGCCATTACTGCTAAAAGTGGTATCATAGTGTCCTAGCATCTCCAGTTAGAGCTCTTTCCAAATGGCACCCAAAATTATCTACCCTTTTGGTGGGATTGGGGGGGGGACCATTTCACTGATTTTCCTCAGATGCAGAAAAAAAATCCCCAACAGTTTTTTGGCGGGGACAAGGGACGGGAAATAACTTTGGTTCAGTTAGAATTTTAATGTCAACCTAGCTAATTCACACTTTCAGAAACAATATATGAACCAAAACACAGCTGTATTTCAAAATCCACCATCCTCTGAATTTTGTAAAGCAGTTTTCAAAGCAAATTATGTGTACAATGCAATGAGTACTGCTAATGCAATGGGGCTTCCCTCCCTATTTTCCCACACCCCCTATACCTCTCAAAGTTGGCTTATGGAGGGGGGGGGGAGAACAGGAGAAGCACCAGAACAGAGTGCAGAAGGAGAGGGGAGATTATTCTGTCTCGCTGAAATGCTTTGGCTGACAGAACTTTCGTAATAGTGCAAAGCTGAATTCTGTTATATTGGGAGAACTTACTTGCAAAAATGTGTATATTGGGTTACATTTTATAAAAGTAATTTGTATGTTAGGAGAAAGATACACTAAAATATGCTGGAAAGTTTCCATGAGGATTTTTTTCATAAAAATCACAAACTGATGCAGAAATGTAGAATATTAAATTTGTGACTGGAAAAATGAGAAACAAAAACATACAGGCTCAATATCTAGGTGGGAAGAGTACAATTTTTCTCCCTTGCCCAAGAACAAGGTCAAGAACAAACATCTGCACTTCTCTATTTTCAACAGGCCTTCCACTCCAAAGCAGCACTTTTCATACAACTTAAGATGGTAGTTTTAGAAAGGTAAAGGAGCCCTGGATGGTTAAGTCCGGTCAAAGTCAACTATGGGGTTGTGGCGCTCATCTAACTTTCAAACTGAGGGAGCCGGCGTTTGTCCACAGACAGTTTTCTGGGTCATGTGGCCAGCATGACTAAACCGCTTCTGGCGCAACAGGACACCGTGATGGAAACCAGAGTGCACTGAAATGCTATTTACCTTCCTGCTACAGTGGTACCTATTTATCTACTTGCATTGGTGTGCTTTCAAACTGCTAGGTTGGCAGGAGCTGGGGCAGAGCAACAGGAGCTCACCCTGTCACGGGGATTCGAGCCGCCAACCTTCTGATCGGCAAGCCCAAAAGGCTCAGTGGTTTAGACAACAGTGCCACCTGTGTAAGATGACAGACGGGCTGCTAGCACCTAATCTTACCTACAAAAATAAAAGTAGATGTGTTAAACCCCTAAGAAACTTCCCAAAATCCACAGTGACCAAATCAAATTTCTGCCCTATCCCTCTCTGGGACAAAACTCAACCATCAAAGAGTTGATATTTTACACATGTAGTTTCAACATCCCAGACTGCAGTGGAATGAGTAACTTTCCATTTCATTATGCATTTTCATTGTCTCAGAGGATTCATTTCTTCAGAAGAAACTTGAGCTATCTGATGATCAGCCTTACTTCAATGTGGGACTGCACTACCCCAAGGGGGTTTCATCTCCCAGAAATCTTAATTGGAGTTTTCAGTAATTGACATCCAGCTAATCTGCTACATCTTCTTCCTCTGTACTTATGAAAAATTTCAGAACTGCTGACAAGCTTCTTGCGCATGGTAAATGTGATAATTATGGAAGCTGGGCTTTCATATAATGGGCTTTGCTTCGTTGGTAAGATGGAAAATGATTGCTGATCATAACCAGAATGGAAAACTTTAATATTAGGAATAAATGTGCACAGGCCTGGTACCCAGCTGGTGAAAACCAGCACATTAAAAAACAGATCTATATTGACTTTAGCCAATAATGATATTACAATAATTTATTATTTATGTGCTGCCCATCTGACTGGGTTGCCCCAACCACCCTGGGCGGCTTCCAATAAATTAAAGCACAGTAAGATATCAAACACTAAAAACTTCCCTAAGCAGGGCTGACTTCAGATGTGGGTGGGCCTTCTCCCTGTAGGTAATGACAAACATAGCCCTACCCCTGTGTGCAAAATCACCCTTTCCTATAATCTCTGGGGCACCCACAGCCAACTCTTCCCCTGCTACCTTCCCCTGCTCCTCAAAGAAGTAAAGGTAAAAGGTAAAGGAGCCCTGGAAAGTTAAGTCCAGTCAAAGTTGACTATGGGGTTGCGGTGCTCATCTCGCTTTCAGGCTGCGGGAGCTGGCGTTCGTCCACAGGCAGCTTTCCGGGTCATGTGGCCAGCATGACTAAACTGTTTCTAGCACAATGGAACAGTGTGATGGAAGCCAGAGCTCATGGAAACACTGTTTAACTTCCCGCCACAGCGGTACCTATTAATCTACTTGCACTGGTGTGCTAGGTTGGCAGGAGCTGGGACAGAGCAACAGGAGCTCACTCTGTCACGGGGATTAGAACTGCCTACCTTCTGATTGGCAAACCCAAGAGGTTCAGTGGTTTAGACCACAGTGCCACCCGCATCCCTCAAAGAAGTACCACCCTATGAGCTATATTTGGTGGTAGAACCGTGAGCAAGGTCTCTTCTGCAGATGGGCTAGCCACCAATGGGAGAAGAGTCCTTGCAACTTTCTATGACTTGTTAGAGTGTCTCTCTGGCTCTTTAGGAACAAAGCACAAAAGTTGGCATTGCTATTTGTTGTGATGCGAATGTTAATATGAGCATTGGGTTTGCGTGTGCCCCATGTTACTCACATAGAGAAAGCAGCATCTGAAGACAGCTTTAGTTTTCTACAACCTGTTCTCCCTCTTGGAGTCCACACTCTGGGTCCCTGAGTCTCCTTTTGATAACCTAGTCTCATCTCTTGAGGTGCTATGTTCACATGGGTCACCCATAACCAACTCCCAGAAGGCACTGGCGCTCAGGCTGCAAATTCGTAACACAAATATACAACTTTTCAAAAGGAAAGTTTTGAAAGGAAAGATTCTTTGGGCCTTCCAGCAACGAGATCGCACAGACATCTGAGACTACATTAAATGGGAAAATTGAGACTGAAACCTCAAAATGGTGGCTCAGCAGGCAGCCCAATTGACTGGAATTCAGGAAACAATTCACTCCTTTCCCTCCCACAGCCCAAATTGGAAGAGAGCTAAAGGCATCATAAAGCAACAATATCAGCCTTCCCATGGCACAGATAACACCTTTTAAGAGCAAGAGAGCAGATTAGACTCTGCCTTATCACAAAATCCCCGTTAAGCAAACTGCAGGCAAGTCATGGTAGATCAGCCTAGCGGGCAGCTTTGAGCTATTAGGTGGTAATTTGCACTGACACCACAGACACTGATAAAATTCTCCAGATGTCTGAGGAGGAGAAATTATAAATTAGATATACAGAGGAGCTCTGCTGTGAATGTGTTCACTGCTAGTAGGTCTGGGGAAAAACAACACAGATGGGTCAGGAACATCTGTGGCATCTATATAATGGGCTGTGTCGCCTCAGAAAAGAGCAGTGATGAAGCTGTTTCCGTAAATTGCGATGCCACCATGTTTTGTATAAGGATTTCATGACATACAAAATGGGAAGACCACTGCTTTTGGAAGGACTTAACATCCCACCTTATTCTTCTAGAATTGACCTCCTACGACTTACGTTGGGTTTGAGCCTCAAAACAAGTTAAATGAGGAGACTAGAACTTTGCAGAAAATCTTATCACAATAGAAAGGGCTCAATTGGCGGATAGGCATTGGGTAAGTCGAGGTCATGGTTGGAGGGAAGGTTGTAGCCTCCACCAGCTGCTCCACATGTAAGGGTTTCCTGTTAAAAGGATTTGGGAGGAGTGGGTCCTGTCTAATGCCCAGAGGGGACTAGGGCCATACCAATCCTCCAATGAGGACCACTTGGGTAATGCCCCGATTTGACATAGGTCATAGGGCATCCCTTCTGGCTGGCTTTACCCTTAGTGACACTACCAGCAGATGGGCTGGACTGAGATATGAAGTTGTTTACTCCAATGCCTAGAGCCCAGGGGTCAGCAACCTTTTTCAGCCGTGGGCCGGTCCACTGTCCCTCAGACCATGTGATGAGCCGGACTATATTTTTGGGGGCGAAATGAACGAATTCCTATGCCCCACAAATAACCTAGAGATGCATTTTAAATAAAAGGACACATTCTACTCATGTAAAAACATGCTGATTCCCAGACAGTCCATGGGCCGGATTGAGAAGGCAATTGGACCACATTTGACCCCCGGGCCTTAGCTTGCCTTCCACTGCTATAGCCAAACCTTCACATCTGTGACCAATAAAGTTGTGGCCTTATTTGATCCCAAACCAATATCCCGCGTGTTGCCTAGTTATCTGTACCTTAGGGAACAAGGGGGGGGGTCACGGGGCCTCAAAATGCATTTGACCTCCTATGAATTATGCTGGGTTTAATCCTCAAAACAGTTAAATGAGGAGACTAGAACTTTGCAGAAAATCTTGCAACAATAGAAAGTTTTCAAGTGAAACTGCTGACAAAATATTGGAGCATGGAGTGCACCTACTCGGGGTTCCAGTTGGCCAAGCACACCTTCCTTTAGGATACCCCACTCTAGCCCCTCCAGCTTTTTAATTATTTTTATTTATTTATTAAATTTGTATACTGCCCTTCATCTGAAGATTTCAGGGCAATTCCCTTGTCAATAGCCATCTTTTCATTCTCACTGAGCATGCTCAGTCCTCATTGTGCTATTCTTTGGCTTACTTCCCCAGGGTTTTCCTTGTCCTAAATATTTTGTGTACTTCTGCAAACTTGTTGATACCTCCCTCTTGTGTGTGGATGGCACTTTCTTACAAGGATCCGCGCTTGGAGAGCAAGTTTGCTATGAGTATTTGCCCCTTCCCCACCAGGAGGGTGTAACTTGCATCTTTATCACAGTGCTGGGCTGGGTGTAGAAGCTAAACATTGCAATGGGAATTTATTTGTAAATGGCCATAGCTTAGTGGTACCCCAAAGTGTCTCCTAGGTTCAGTCCTTGGCATCTTCAGCAGAAAAGACTCTTTTCTGAAAAGATTGAGGTTGAATCCTGACAAGACAGAAGTACGGTTTTTGGGGGACAGGAGGCGGGTGGGTGTGGAGGACTCTCTGGTCCTGAAAGGGGTAACTGTGCCCCCGAAGGACCAGGTGCACAGCCTGGGAGTCATTCTGGACTCACAGCTGTCCATGGAGGCGCAGGTCAGTTCTGTGTCCAGGGCAGCTGTTTATCAGCTTCATCTGGTACGCAGGCTGAGACCCTACCTGCCTACAGACTGTCTTGCCAGAGTGGTGCTTGCTCTAGTTATCTCTCGCTTGGACTACTGCAATGCGCTCTACGTGGGGCTACCTTTGAAGGTGACCCGGAAACTACAACTAATCCAGAATGCAGCAGCTAGAGTGGTGACTGGGAGCAGCCACCGAAACCATATAACACTGGTCTTGAAAGACCTACACTGGCTCCCAGTATGTTTCCGAACACAATTCAAAGTGTTGGTGCTGACCTTTAAAGCCCTAAACGGCCTCAGTCCAGTATACTTGAAGGAGCGTCTCCACCTCCTTCATTCTGCCTGGACACTGAGGTCCAGCACTGAGGGCCTTCTGGCAGTTCCCTCACTACAAGAAGCCAAGTTACAGGGAACCAGGCAGAGAGCCTTCTCAGTAACGGCACCCGCCCTGTGGAAGCCCTCCCACCAGATGTCAAAGAGAAAAATAACTACCAAACTTTTAGAAGACATCTGAAGGCAGCCCTGTTTAGGGAAGCTTTTAATGTTTAATAGGTTATTGTATTTTAGTGTTTTGTTGGAAGCCGCCCTGAGTGGCTGGGGAAACCCCGCTAGATGGGTGGGGTATAAATAATAACTTATTATTATTATTATTATTATTATTATTATTATTAAACCCTAGGACATGCAACCAGTCACTATAGGATAGAACTTGGGTCTCCAGCGGGTTTTTGACTACAATTCCCATCATCCCTGACTATTGGTCCTGCTAGCTAGGGACGATGGGAGTTGTAGTCCTAAAGCATCTGGAGGGCCAAGTTTGGGAAACCCTTGTGTAGACAGTACAGAGTTAGGTTGTGTCAAGCCATGGGTGCATTCTAAATATCAAGTCTTGTTTTGAATTTTCTGGTATTCAGTGTGAAAATGGACATAAATGGGCTATTGAAGACTTACCGGTATAGCAGAGATATCAGCCAAATTTGATTTGCCTGCTTTATGTCAAGGGAATGATGGAAATATTTAGGTTATCACATCTGAGCAGTATCCGCCTGAACAGTATTGCTACCAATAATATTGCCTTTCTGGACCAGTAATATGGCTGGATGACTTGCAAAAGTGCTACCAAGATCCTATTATAAAATGGCAGCTGGAACATTCAGGTCTGGCAAGAGAACTTCATGGATGGCCATACTGCTTGCGACGTGAATGTGGAATTTATTCTAATAGCAGTAGATCTTATTTTGACGCTCTAAAACGAAGGCTGCTGTTTTGGCAAGGTGGTATCGAGTGACATATAAATGTACAGGGAAAGTGGCAGATGAAGGGAAAAATATGAGAAACCACAGAACAAATGATGTGGCTTTTTATTTTAAGTGAATGCAATTGGATTAGATTGCTGAATAATTGGCTACCCAGTAACAGGTGAGATAGGCCTACGTTGTAAAATTGTGTCAATGCAGAAATACATCTTTGAGGCATTTGAGGGTACCAAAAATAAAGTATTTCTCCCTGCAGTTAGTGATGAGTCCCTTTTCAATTCTGACACATAGAAATGTAGAAACACATTTATTCTGGAGAAGCATTTGGGAAATCAAAGGATGTATTTATGCAGGAAACATGAATCTCCATGAAGGCACCAGGAACTGAAATTTATGTATTTATTCACATTACTGAAAACTCTATAGAAGTTTTCTAAGGCCCTGTGCAGTCCTAGCACTCTAAATCTAAGGTGAAGTTCTTGTAGCGTAGGCATAAAAGGGGAGGGGGTAGAGACACTTTGCGAAGCTCAATTTAATGCTTTTTCCGTAAGTTAAATTATAGACTAGTTAGACAGAACCCAGCAATAGATGGTTATATTAATAGGCCCAATAGAAGGAGGAATAGATCTCTCAGGGACATCAGGTTCTACAGTATTTTTAATTACATAGTTCTGTCAATTTCAGACTAATTACCAAATGTCCCATTGGAAGTAAAGAAAGGAAGTGCAGTCTATCCATTTATTTCAAAAAGTCTGTATCCTTTCAGGGGTCCACATCTCCCTGCACCCAATGTTAATAGGGAAGAGAAGGCAAAGCAAAGTGACAGACAGACCATTATCATGCTGAAATTCGATTGTCTTCTCCATCCCTGAGTTTTGCTTGAACTGCCTAAGAGATATCATTGGCAGGATTATTAAAAACATTGGCAGGATTATTGCAACAACCTGCAGTTTCAAAAGAGTATATATTTGAAGAAGATGAATAACTGAGCAAATTAAGTTAATTTGGATACGCAGAAGATATTAAAAACAAATTTAAGGAATCGCAGAAAGAGGGGGAAGGAAGTCAAGTTTTGAAATGTCAAAATGATTGCAAAATTGGTGAAATGTATAAAATTAGTGAAATGTATAAACTTGACAAGTCTAAATAAAAATTCAAATATTAAAAAAGAGAAAGGGTAAAGGTAAATGGACCCCTGCCCATTAGGTCCAGTCGTGACCGACTCTGGGATTGCAGTGCTCATCTCGCTTTATTGGCCGAGGGAGCCGGCGTACAGCTTCTGGGTCATGTGGCCAGCATGACTAAGCCGCTTCTGGCGAACCAGAGCAGTGCACAGAAACACCGTTTACCTTCCCACTGGAGTGGTACCTATTTATCTACTTGTACTTGGACGTGCTTTCGAACTGCTAGGTTGGCAGGAGCAGGGCCCGAGCAACGGGAGCTCACCCCATCATGGGGATTTGAACCACTGACCTTCTGATCAGCAAGTCCTAGGCTCTGTGGTTTAACCCACAGCGCCACTCGTGTCCCTCCAAGAGAAAGGGTAGCTTGGCTCCATTTGCTGAACTGGAGCAGTCAAAAAGGACAGGAGTGGAAGAGGCTTGGCAAGGAGGATGCATGTTTGCCGGTTCTGACTTGTGACCCTCAAGAGATGCTTTTTTTGTAGGCACAAGAGTTTTCAGAAGGAAGAAAAATAAAGTCCAATGAATCAAGAAAATTCCATCTTGCAATCTTTGAATCCAAGCTGTCAAGGTTCTGCTTTCAGGGGAGGGGGGAGAGACAGGAATGTACAGACAGCCTCCTCCTCTGTTGAGCAGCTGCACTTTGTCAGAGTCTGGGGAGGGGGAGCTTTCAGGAAATGAGGCGTTCACAAAGTAAAGGAAGAATTGAACTCTGATTAATAAGAATACACACAGAGGCTTGAACCAGCAAGACTCTGGGAAGGGTGCGTATAATAGTCTCTGACTCTCTGTCCCTCGGCCCAGGTCGTTTTATTCACAAAAGAACTTTTACAGAGTGTTCGTAAGAACCAATCAGATTTCTTCTGAGCATTTCAACAAACCCACGTGGAGACAAAGTTAGATCAAAAGAAATTATTTTCACTGCAAAGACTACTCTGAGCATGCATACATAATCTGAGAGTAAATAAAAGAGGACTAGAAAAACTCTGGAGATCATAAACAGGAGTAAACAGGAGAGGATGGAAGGAGGATAGGGATCTTTATCACCTTCCTGTGAAACTATTTCCAGATCAACATCCTGAGATTAACATATCAGAAAAGCTACATCAACGAAACTTGCCCACTATCTTTAATGACCCAGGAGCCTGCCTGTCTAAGCAACTGGCAGTGTACGTGACTTGTGAAGCAAGAGAGATGAAACAGGGATGCAGAGGTGTAGAGTGATCAAGAATCATATCAAAATAGTTTAAACCCAGTCAACGCAATGCTTTCATTGCTGACACTGATGGCTTACTCTATATTTGTTATAATTCCTCATAGCAATCCCACCTGATCACTACAAGGAGACATGGATGACGACAGAAAGGGGGGGGACGTTGCAAAGGCTCGGTCAGGCTGAGGGGAGCTAAGACACCTCTCCCAGGGAAGTGGATGTGCCGCTTCCGTCACAGTTTTCGCCAGGGAATTTCACGTAAGGAAAAAAGGTGGAGAGGGGGTTTTCCTGGGCTTTTATGCTGGAGGGCAAACAGGAAGAAGGCACTTCCGGAATCTGCTAGCGATTAAGGCAGATGTGGTTTTTGGACTTCTGTACTGTACATAAGTTTTTGCACTCAATAAAACCTCTAACGACAGGCCGAAGTCCTGGCTGTTATCTTCGTGAGCACCTCACACAAGCCATTTTCTTTCTCCCTAACTACCCATCCCTTCATCCACAGCCTGTCTGCCTACCCATCAATAACCTGAAACAAGCATTAAAAATATCCATAAAACATCAGCACAGCTGATAAAACCACAGCAGAAGCAGCAGTATAAAAATACCGATAGTTATAAATGGGGAAACCTAAAGCTTGTGGAAATCTAATTTTAAGCTATTTAGATCATTAAAAAACAACCCCCAAAAACTATGCCAGTGGGATCAGCCTATTTCATTCTCCTTTCCCCCATGGTTTAATTTCAACTATCAAGTTTATTATCATTGCAGTAAGGGATGGAAAGTTGAAACAACAATAGATGCTACAAAAGGTAGCAGATAAAAGTGTTATCAGTGTTATTCGTATGTTAACTTAGAAAAGGGTTATTGTTAGTTACATCACTAGGAGCACTGATTGCATGGTATCTTTTCCTTTGTGCGCTGCAGAAAAAGCAAGAGTGAGTCTAATGAAGCAGCTATGCCCATTGCATAATAATTATAGAAGGGGAGGTGGCTAAACAGTGATTGGTCAGCCATATGCAGTTCTGGACAAGTTTTTTTAAAAGGTTTGCAGAGAGCGAAAAGGATATTAAGCCATAGTTTGCAGTTGGCTTAAGATCATAGCTTGCTCCAAAGCCGGCAACTATAGTTCTGTGGTGCAGGCAAAGTGGGAAACTGGTTAACTGAAGGCTTCTTGGTTTATTTTTTTTAATTGAAGCTCACTGCAAAGGGAGGGATGAAGGGGCTGCATACATGAGGAAAAGGCTTGTACATATTGTGGTTTAATGAGGTGAGATAAAAGAAACTGCAACAGTTCACTGTGTCACTTTGGACTTGCCTTTTGCCCTGCTCTTTCCAGGCACGGGTCTGTGCTTTAAAGCTCCAGAGAAAAGTTCGAAGTGTAAAGTTCGAAGTGCTAATTTTGAATTAGTTTGAAGCTCTAACTTTGAATTAGTTTGAAGCTCTAATTTCGAATTAGTTCAAAGTTCAAATTGGTTCATAGCTCTAAGTTTGAGTTAGTTCAAAGTTCGAATTAGTTCAAAGTTCTAAGTATTGCAGTCCTGAGCCACTTAAGGCTTTATAGGTCAAAACCAGCACTTGGAATTGCACCCAGAAACTAACTGGCAGCCAGTGCACTTAGGCCAGGATTGGTGCTATATGTTCAAGACATCTTGCTCTGGTGAGAATCCTGCCTGCTGAATTCTACATCTCATTTCTTAAGGCACAAAATAGCATCTAAGATTAAACGCTGACAACTCCGGTTGCTGAAGACAGACACGACAACAGCCCCCCTCCCCACAATACTAGATTAATTGTTGTTTGTTTGAAAAAAGTTTTGTGTACCTTCATTTTTAATTGCATTTTTTATCATCATGTACCACATAGGCCACATTTCTAATTATGTCACATGTAAAAAACACATTGTAAAACAATACACACAACCCGATTTAAGTTTTATCAGCTTGGTGGTGTTTAAAGTTCATTGTATATTTTTATTTGGGTGCCAAAGCCCATTCAAATGAATGGGAGAGCAAAGATTCTTGATGTGTGCTTGAGATTGTTGTTATTTTGTTGTGCAGGCAGCTCCTCTACTTCTGTCTGTAGAAGCAGGTGCAACTGAAAGCATTCTTCTTCTACTTAATATTAGATGAATATTAGATTAGGAGTTAAGGGGCTTTGAAGATCTGTTTATTTCTTGTCCTCCAAGGTGCTTTGAAGAGGTAGGGACTGCAAAGAACAGAAGGGATGGGACTGAAACTCAGTGGTAGAGCATATGCTTTGAATGCATAAGGTCTTAGGTTCAATCGCTGCTAAAACATTCAGGAAGCAGGGTTCCTGAGAGTAGACCATACTGGGTTTCTATGGACCAACAAATCTGACTTGGTATATAATCAAGCATTATGAAGTCTCATTACAGAACCAGTGATTGCAATTTTCATTCCACCAAGTCAAAGCTTTCGGACACCGTTGAAATGAAGTCAGACTTGCCTCCACTTATTTCGTAATTGCTAAAGGTAAAGGGACCCCTGACCATTAGGTCCAGTCGTGGCCGACTCTGGGGTTGCGGCGCTCATCTGGCTTTATTGGCTGAGGGAGCCGGCATACAGCTTCCGGGTCATGTGGCCAGCATGACTAAGCCACTTCTGGCAAACCAGAGCAGCGCACGGAAACGCCGTTTACCTTCCCGCCAGAGCGGTACCTATTTATCTACTTGCATTTTAACATGCTTTCGAACTGCTAGGTTTTCAGGAGCAGGGACCGAGCAACGGGAGCTCACCCTGTCATGGGGATTTGAACCGCCGACCTTCTGATCAGCAAGTCCTAGGCTCTGTGGTTTAACCCACAGCACCACCTGCGTCCTGTTACAGACCCGCGTCAGGTTACGGACCACCGAAACCCAGAAGTACCGGAACGGGTTACTTCCGGGTTTCGGCGGTCGCGCATGCGCATAAGCGCTAAATTGTGCTTTGCGCATGCGCAGAAGCACTGAATCGCAATCCACGCATGCGCAGATATGGGTTGTGAACGCTGCGGGTTGTGAATGTGCATCCCGCATGGATCATGTTCGCAACCCGAACATCCACTGTAGTTGCTTCATGCTGCTACCTAAGACTCCTACAAACTAAAACCAATAGTCCAGTTCTAAGAGATCTCTTTAAAACTGTTGTTCTACTCATTTATTCTTCCCATCCCCATGTTTTTCATAGCACAAGGGGGGTGACTTGTTGGCCCTGACTTCCTGCCTACAGCCCCTTGTGTACATCTGCTGAATGTCTGCTTCAGGGGAACCTTCTTTGCTCAATTAAACTCCCTAGATGACGCAGAGGCAGAAAGGGGCTATAGATGCTGGAAGGGAAACAACACGGGACATTTTCAAAAAAATAAAAATAAAATCTTGGCGGGTTCATGCAGCACCGCCGCTCCACCTATAGGTGTGGAAGCTTCCAGATGATGCAGATAAAAGGTGAAAAAATAGAGATTCATATAATGGAAAGGGAAGGAGGGCAGAAACCTTTCTTGTCCAGTCTAGCGATCTGCAAAATAACCTCAATTTGGGTGGCAATTAGTTGCACATTGTGAACACCATTGTCAAAAAGCTTGAAAAATATCCAGCTTTTCTTCTGAGAGTTCTCAGCGTTTTGTTTTCATAACGATGCCCGAGAATTTCAGTGCATGGGAGTAAGCAGTGCTATTCTTTTGTGGAAAAAAGAGGTGCTGGAACTGAGTTCCGGCAAATTCTGGCTGAAAAAAAATCCCTGGGAGTAAGAGAAGCCAGTTCAATTAATCAGGTATGGCCCAGGAGGATTTCAGGACCCTGACTGATCACATTGCCTCCAGGGAAAGTAGGCAGCCGTGAAACATGAACCTTTCTGGAACCTCCAACAAAGTCTCTTGGTAGCAGGGCTCAAACTGGACCGAGAGCTGTTACAGATCCACACACAACCCCAAAACAGCATGTGGCATTCCCAAGCAATCAATTGGCAATCAAGCCAATTGATTGCCTCAGAGTTAAAGTATTGGTTCTGTAAATGCATTTCCATTTTAAAATTCCAGGCCAGTTCCAGCAATCAATGACCATTTCAGTCAAGAGTAAGGGGTTGAAGTAATCAACTTTTGTCCAGCTTTGGAACCCTAGGGTGGTATTCACCCCATTGAAGTTAATGACCATAGCTAAATGAGGCCCACTCATTTCAATAGGTCTAATTCTGAGTAAAACATAGTCAAATGCATGATGAATGCTGAGCACACACATTCAGAATTGACACATATTTGGGGAATAAATCTTCAACTACGAAGTGCAGCTTTCAGTATCGCTGAGTATATTCATGTTTTTGCTATGTTCTTTTTTTCAGAATTCAGCACAGCAATCATCTGAGGCAGCAGAAGCATCAGAGTTAGATCCCACGGGCTATCATTCTGGAATACTCTCCCTGGGGATGCTTCCCTGGAGCCAATGCATTATTTTGGCAGCAGACGAAGATATTTTTATTCTCTCAGGAATTTGGGCAGCAGCTTTAGCATTGTGGTTTCTGTGGCCATTTTGGCTGTATCTTAGGGATCATCTTGCTGCTAAGAATGGCAAAGAGTATTTTATTTCTAAATTGTTTTTTTGTGGATCAACACTTTTAGCTTGCAGTATTATTTTTAAACGGTGGATTTGTGGCAATTGTGGTATTTTTTTATTGTTTTGAAGTGCCTGGAGTCTTTCCTTTGCTGGCAGCAATGAACAAATTCAGTGAATGAATAACTAGTGGATTTCCCCTGAAAAATAAACCCTATTGATACACTCTTTGGTATGGAACATGATTTGCAAAATAATAATAATGGCAATAATGATAATTTGATTTCTTATGCACCCTCCAGCATGACGTACCTAGATGGGTTACAGGAATTTAAGAATACAATATCGAAAACAGTTTGAAACAAATTACCGCCAAGAATTGGGCGGCTCCTCTATTTACACATCTCTGGTGTCTTAGGCCAGGGCAGGCATAGGCAAACTCGGCCCTCCAGATGTTTTGGGACTACAACTCCCATCATCCCTGGCTAACAGGGATGATGGGAGTTGTAGTCCTAAAACATAGGGAGGGCCGAGTTTGCTTGTGCCTGGGCCAGGGTAAAGAGGCACACTTTCAAGCAAAGGATGGAAACTAAACAATGAAGGTGCCAGACACACCTTTGTGGAGAGGGAATTCCATACATTAGGGCTGGCACAGAAAATTCCCACTCCTAAGCTGCCATGCGCTGAACTTCTGAAGGGTTGAAACTACCAAGAAGGCTCCCTCTGCTGATTTTAACACCCAAGAGGGTCTGAGGGAAGGAAGTGGTAACTGAAGTAGAAGTCTGACAAGATAAGGCAAAAACAAAACCCCAAGTTTGGCTCCACATTGCAGAGAAGCAACTATATTTAGAACACGTCACCTTTGTCATTTCTCTTTCTCATAACATCCCTCTCTGTTCCTTGTCTTTCATTATGTCAGGCAATTATGAGGACTGAGGAAGACCAGCACTAAATCCAAATGCCAGGACAACACTGCATAAATTGGAAATAAATACGTCACCTCACTTGGTCTGACTTCTTAAGAAGATGATGTATGGAGCACATTCTATCCAAAACTTGAACCCTGGACTGTGAAGGGAACGGCTCACAACATTTGGATGACAAAGAGAAACTTCCCATCCATATTTGCTGTCAAGCAGATCTCCAGTTCTGTTTACTGTCAGAATAGCAACATGGGAGAAACACAACACATTTACTTCTCTTCTCGTGATGAATCTAACCATTGATCCCTCTAATTCAGAGTTGTGTATCATGGCCCTACGTGAAAGTGCTGGGTGATAAAACCTGAAAAGCAGGCAGTCTAGCAATGGATAAGAGATGGGGAGAAATTCAGTTCAATTCGCATTTCACGGAGCACCTGCCTAAATCACAGTTTGTGAAACAATATGATAACCCAAAGATAGACTTTCTTCAAAATTCGCTGCATTTTGAAATGTAGTTCTCCAGCCAAGAAATACCTAGAAAAAAATGTGCATACTGGGGCAGGGTGTTCATAAAAATGCCTGATTTAAGTGAACACAACAGACAAAACAAATTCAGTACATTATGGGAAATTGCTCTGCAAAAATGTGGGCATTGGGCAAAACTGCAGGCAAGCATTCACATGTTTGTAGAAATTCACACTGAAATGCTGGTGAATTTTCACAAGGAGCTAAATATATAGATAGATAGCGAACTGGAAATGTGGAAAACTGAAGACAGGAAAAATGAGAAACTGGGAGAACTCAAAATGGACAGGTTTGCCCATCCCAACCACAAGCTACAGCACAGGATTCAAAATTAATGCAAAAGCTCTGTATACTTCTTCTTCATCCCACTGTCTCGTTTTCTATTTGTTTATCCTACACATTTTAAACTCAATCTTGCTCCTAATTGCCCTTTATAGGAGATAGGGAATACAATGACGTAGGAGTTGCTCTGCTGCTTCTGCCCGCGAACTTGGGTGCTCTCCGTTTTAAGTCGCATCCGATTAATTTGTTTCTCGTTCACAAGGTATTTTTAGTACAAGGCCGTCAAGACTGATGGGAGCAGATATAAAAGGAGGCAGGTGTAGACGTTCCTTTGCTCCCATCCCAATGCTATCCCTGATCACTCCACCAATGGTGAAAACAACAGCCAATCATCCCATTTTTGAAAAAGGTTCCCTCCCCCCCAATACCCTTGGGAAAGGATGTTTGTATGATTAATAATGGTCATGGAAAGTTCAGGATATTGAACCAGCCCTCTCCCCCTTTCCCCCTCTCTCTTGCTGTTTGGCTCTGTGAAAAGAGGAGAGATTCATTACACCAGTGGCGGGGGGGGGAGCAGTGTGTGTGTTTGTGTGTGTGTGTGTGTGTGTGTGTGTGTGTGTGTGTGTGTGTGTGTGAGAGAGAGAGAGAGAGAGAGAGAGAGAGAGAGAGAGAGAAATTATTGGAGGTGATTTAACGCCGTCTTAAAAATGTAAAGGGACCCCTGACCGTTAGGTCCAGTCAGGACCATCTCTGGGGTTGCGGCGCTCATCTGGCTTTATTGGCCGAGGGAGCAGGCGTACAGCTTCCGGGTCATGTGGCCAGCATGACTAAGCCACTTCTGGCGAACAAGAGAAGCGTACGGAAACGCTGTTTACCTTCCCACTGGAGCGGTACCTATTTACTTGCACTTTGATGTGCTTTTGAACTGCTAGGTTGGCAGGAGCAGGGACTGAGCAATGGGAGCTCACCCCATCACGGGGATTCAAACCGCTGACCTTCTGATCGGCAAGTCCTAGGCTCTGTGGTTTAACCCACAGTGCCACCTGCGTCCCTAACGCCATCTTAGGGTTGCTTTATTGGATAACTTCACTCAAAATAATTGTCTGGATTTAATGCTGATTAAGGGAGCTTTAAGAGAGAATAGTAAAGTATCATGAGTCATTGCTGGGTGAAGCTCTTTTAGCTTTGGGGATGTGGGTGGCGCTGTGGTCTAAACCACTGAGCCTCTTGGGCTTGTCGATCAGAACATTGGCAGTTCTAATCCCCGCGATGGGGTGACCTCTTGCTGCTCTGTCCCAGCTCCTGCCAACCTAGCAGTTCCAAAGCACACCAGTGCAAGTAGATAAATAGGTACCACTGCAGCGGGAAGGTAAATGGTGTTTTCATGCGCTGCTCTGGTTTCACCAGAAGCGGCTTAGTCATGCTGGCCACATGACCTGGAAAAACTGTCTGCGGACAAACGTCGGCTCCCTAGGCCGGTAAAGCGAGATGAGCACCGCAACCCCAGAGTCGTTCGTGACTGGGCTTAACTTTCAGGGGTCCTTTACCTTTACCTTTTTAACTGAATTCTAGATAATTCCCTAGTAGTTCTCATGTGATTGGCTAATGATGGTCACATGGGAGGTATCTAGTGAAAGAAAGAGTGCATTTTACACAAAGCAAGATGACTGTGTTTTAGAATCCACTGTGAACACTGCTAAGTTGAACAGAGTGTTGGAGTGTCTCTTCTCTTCCTGAAAGAAAGAGAGCAAAACTGCAGGAGTAGTTAAAAGTGGAAATCATAGGCACTGCAAGGCATGGCTTAATTGAGATACAGAAAGCTGAAAGTGCTGAGCTCTGGAAAGAGGGGAAACACAGCTGTTTGGAAGTTAGAAGAGACTGAGCCCAGGCTTGGAGAAGCGTGTGACCATAAAAACCATGCTTTAATGAATGTATAAAAAGGTAAAGGGACCCCTGACCATTAGGTCCAGTCACGGCCGACTCTGGGGTTGTAGTGCTCATCTCGCTTTATTGGCCGAGGGAGCCAGCGTACAGCTTCTGGGTCATGTGGCCAGCATGACTAAGCCGCTTCTGGCAAACCAGAGCAGCGCACGGAAACGCCGTTTACCTTCCCGCCAGAGCCGTACCTATTTCTCTACTTGCACTTTGATGTGCTTTCAAACTGCTAGGTTGGCAGGAGCTGGGACTGAGCAACGGGAGCTCACCCCGTCGCGGGGATTTGAACCGCTGACCTTCTGATCGGCAAGCCCTAGGCTCTATGGTTTAACCCACAGTGCCACCCGTGTCCCATAATGAATGTATAATGTTACATTAAAAACTTATATTTGCATTCCTCTCTTCCCCCATGGAATACATAGGGGTTTCCCATATTGTGCTCACATCACCCCTGTAAAGCAAGTTAAGCCAAGGCAGAGTGGCTTGTTCAAAGATACCCAAGGAGTTTCTTGTCTGAAGTAGGATTTGAATCTAGTTCTTTCTGGCCCAGGCTGACTCATTACATGATGCTGCCTCTCAGATGCTGCCTTCTGGCCAATAATTAATATCCTTATAGCCGTAGCTTGTGAAATAAAGTACATTTGTCAGGCCATTTATCTTGCTCCCCCAGACCGGCCATGATAGCTATTGTTTATTTGGACTTGTAGACATTATATTAGGCACCTGAGACATAACACTTCATTGTTGTCCCTGTCCCTAATGTTTCCTAGCCGTTGATCACGTTCATTTTTAGCTCCTAGCTCCTGTGGGCTTGTGTGGCATGCATGCTGACTCCTTAATTAAAATTGCATGCCAGGAAGCAAACCGACAGCTGAAGCCTTACCTCCTACTGTTGCATTCTGGCAGTTCAGGGAATTTCTTTTCTTTCATGTTTCTTCCCCCCCCCCCCCCAAAAAAAGAAAGAAAATGTCAACTGCTTTCTCGGAAATAAGATCTGAAAATGTCTAGAAAAATGCAGAGTAAGGGATTCAATCTGGGATGAAAAAGAGCACATTCACGGATCCAGCTACGGGACACAGACTAAGGGAGGAAAGATACAAGGTTGCATCGTATTTGTTTATTTACATGGTTTATATACCGTCCTCATACCCTCCAACATTTCTCTAACGAAAATAGGGATGTCCTGTCCAACAACAACAACAAAACACACCACTCATCTGGCCGGGTTTCCCAAGCCACTCTGGGCGGCTTCCAGCACATATAAAAGCATAATAAAACGTGAAATATTAAAAGCTTCACAATACAGATCTACCCTCAAGTGGGTGCCACTACCGAGAAGGCCCTCTGCCTGGTTCCCTGCAACTTCACTTCTGGCTGGGAGGGAACCACTGAGGAGGTGGACCTCAGCATAGGAACCAACTCGAGGGGGCTGTGGGTTCCGGGGCACTCACAATAATATAATTGTGGGGACTGGGCACCCACAAAGTCAATGAGAAAAGCTGGCAGGCAGTAGTGGCGCTGCCTCAGAGGGAAGCAGTTCAGCTCTGCCCTCAGCAGCCAGCCCGCGAGGCACCCTTTTCTGGGTGTGGGTGGGTGGGTGTGTCTGCCTCCACATCCAAGCCCCTCACTGCAGAAAAGGGTGTGTTATGTACTGAGTTGAATAGGGTCCAAAAGGCAGCAGTCTGATTGGTCCTAGAACAATAGGATTCAGAACGCAGCAGTCTGATTGGTCCACAGGAGCCACCCAATCCAGCTCCAGGTGGAAGTGAATCCGCAACCTATGCCTATGCCTACAGCCAATGCCTACAGGTGAATCCCGGAATTAGCCAATCATGTGGGGCCCATTGTGTAAATAATGTATATAAAGCAGACATTCTGGGGAAACTTCCATTCCTCCTCCTCACCACTATGAGCTGAATAAACAGCATGAAATCCACTCTCGACTCTGAGTATACAGTGGTACCTCGGGTTCCATACGCTTCAGGTTCCATACACTTCAGGTTACAGACTCCACTAACCCAGATATAGTGCTTCAGGTTAAGAACTTTGCTTCAGGATGAGAACAGAAATCGGGCTCCGACGGCACGGCGGCAGCAGGAGGCCCCATTAGTTAAAGTGGTGCTTCAGGTTAAGAACAGTTTCAGGTCAAGAACGGACCTCCAGAACGAATAAAGTACTTAACCCGAGGTACCACTGTATTTCAGGGTGCCTCACTGGCTGTGTAGAGGAGGAAAAGGAGCCGGCAGCATGCATATGTGTGTGCAGGCATGTGTGTGTGAGACGGCGCACATCCGTGTTGCGATGGTGAGCCCCCACAATCCTGAGGGCAAGACGGCACTCCTGGAACTCAGTGTCTGGGCTGAATGATGGGGGTGGAGACACTCCTTCAGGTATACTGGGCCAAGGTATGCAGGTTTACTGACCCTTTTCTTCACCTTTTCCAGCTCTAACTATTCTTTTGGAGGACAGATTAATGTCATTCCTTTCCCTCCCTGGAACTGATGTCGGCTAGTTTCAGAAAAAGAGCTCATGGCAAGGTTATCAACAATGGGAGCTGGCAGATTTAATTTTTATATCTATATATCTTTTTTATGTCTTCGTGACTGGACAATTCTAAAGCTAGGGACAGATGGTTATTAAAATGTGCTCTCAATTCTGCTCCTTCGCTCTTTAAAATATCATTTTTCCTATATCATATGATTTTCACATTGTAAAACCTGGGCATGAGGAACACAATTAGAAGTCTCTTTAGCTAGAATGGAGTTTAATCTTTGCAGTGGACAGAAAAGTGATGGTAAAATCAGCGCTTTCTCTTAACGTGGAGAAATGGGCAATGCAATGAGTCATGCCTACTTTTAAAATTATAGCTCACAATTCTGGGAAAACATAGATGCCTTTCCTCCATTATATCAATGGATTTATGGATTCTGTCTCCAGAGATCCAGTCTGATTTTCTGTTGCGCCTCTGCACTGTAACACTGTCAATGCTGTTGGCTCTATTACAATACAGAAAAAGTGAGCTGTAAAAATATACTTTTGCTTCATACACTGAGAAGTTTTATTTTCAGACTTGCAACAATGCAACACAAAATACTTTGAGGATATGATCCAGTCTTGCATTTGAAAGTCCCACTCACTCCAATGGGTGACAGGAAGGAGGGGCTTAATTTTCCCCAAGAACAGATCAGAAAGCTCAGCAAATCTTTTCAACATCTACATGAAATCGTTGGTAGAAATTATCAGTGGGGTTGGGCTAGGTGTGCACCAACATGCAGATGAGACCCAGCTCTTCCTCTGTTTTAAATCAGAACCAGTGGAGGCAGTGAACGTCCTGTGTGAGTGTCTGGAGGCGGTTGGAGGATGGATGGCGGTAAACAGATTGAGGTTGAATCCTGACAAGACAGAAGTACTGTTTCTGGGGGACAGGGGGTGGGCAGGTGTGAGGAATTCCCTGCTCCTGAATGAGGTAACTATGCCCCTAAAGGATCCTGGGAGTTATTTTGGACTCACATTTGTCCATGAAGGCACAGGTCAATTCAGTATCCAGGGCAGCTGTCTACCAGCTACCATGCTGGCTGAGACCCTACCTACTTGTGGACTGTCTTGCAAGAGTGGTAAATGCTCTAATTATCTCCTGCTTGGACTCTTGCAATGCACAGTATGTAGGGCTACCTTTGAAGGTGACTTGGAAACTACAAATAATCTAGAATGTGGCTGCTGGACTGCTGGTTGGGAGCGACCGCTGGGACCATATAACACCAGTCCTAAAGGATCCAGTATGTTTCCAAGCACAATTCAAAGTGTTGGTGCTGACCTTTAAAACCCTAAACACTTTGGACCCACTGACCTGGAGGAGTGTCTCCAATCCCATCATTCAGCCCGGACAATGAGGTCCAGCTCCAAGGGCCTTCTGGTGGTTCCCTCACTGCGAGAAGTGAGGTTAAAGGGAACCAGGCAGAGGACCTTCTCAGTAGTCACAACCGCCCTGAGGAACGCCCTCCCATCAGAAGTCAAGGAAATAAACAACTATCTGACTTTTCGAAGACCTCTGAAGGGAGCCATGTATAGAGAAGTTTTTAATGTTTGATGTCTTACTGTGCTTTAATTTATTGGAAGCTGCCCAGAGTGGCTGGGGCAACCCAGTCAGATGGGTAGCATGTAAATAATAAATTATTAAAGGTAAAGGTACCCCTGCCCGTACGGGCCAGTCTTGACAGACTCTGGGGTTGGTGCGCCCATCTCACTCTATAGGCCGGGGGCCAGCGCTGTCCGGAGACACTTCCGGGTCACGTGGCCAGCGTGACATCGCTGCTCTGGCGAGCCAGAGCCGCACACGGAATGCCGTTTACCTTCCCGCTGGTAAGCGGTCCCTATTTATCTACTTGCACCCGGGGGTGCTTTCAAACTGCTAGGTTGGCAGGCGCTGGGACCAAGCAACGGGAGCGCACCCCGCCGCGGGGATTCGAACCGCCGACCTTTCGATCGGCAAGCCCTAGGAGCTGAAGCTTTTACCCACAGCGCCACCCGCGTCCCAATAAATTATTAGTCGTATTATTTATTAGGAAATGTCTAGGTGCCCGTGAAAGGAGTGAGCAACAGCATATTAAGCAATAAATATAAAGCAAATGATTCTAATGTACTGCAGGGTGTATGGTAGGATTACAAATGTCACACTGAAGAGCTGGCATGCTGTAATTATCCAGGACTGTGAAAATTAGTTCCATGGATAATTACCTAGCACAGCTAAGGTCCCAAATTGAGATTATGGGGTGAACATCCAATCAGATCAGGGGCCAACTTGAACATAGCAATGAAAGGCGTATAGGGAATACCATATAACTAGAAACAGCATAAAACCTATCAAAACACCAGGGAAGAATAAACTGTGCTGTAGCTGCCTCAAAACTTCAGACAAAAAAAAAAACAGAAGAGTAGATCTTTGTGAAGAGCAGCCTGCAGTCATGGGACCACTTGGGGAAAATACCAGTTCTGGGCATTTCTCTTCTGAAATGGTTCTATAACACAACTGTTATGTACTGAGTTGAATAGGATCCAAAATGCAGCAGTCTGATTGGTCCTAGAACAATAGGACCCAAAATGCAGCAGTCTGATTGATCCTAGAACAATAGGATTCAGAATGCAGCAGTCTGGTTGGTCCTAGAACAATGCAGCAGTCTGATTGGTCCGCAGGAGCCACCCAATCCAGCTCCAGGTAGAAGTGAATCCACAACCTGATTGGCCTACAGGAGAATCCCGGAACTAGCCAATCACGTGGGGCCCATTGTGTAAATAATGTATATAAAGCAGACATTCTGGGGGAACTTCCACTCCTCCTCCTCACCACTATGAGCTGAATAAAGAGCATGAAATCCACTCTCGACTCCGAGTATATTTCAACAACCAAGATGATTAAAAAAAATAAAAATAAAAAATACCATATTGAAACCACATTGTAGCAGGTTTATAAATCTAAAGGAAAGAGGTCATTCCATATTTGAAAATCCAAACTGAGCAAATAGTATCTTCCAAATTCGTGCTCCAAACTGAGCAAATAATATCTCTCTTATTCCAAATTCATGCTCAAACCATCTTGCCTCAATAAGCAACCTGGCTGCTGAATTCTTCACCAGCTTAAGTTTCCAAACCGTCTTCAGAGGCAGCCCCCATCCCCGTCCTCAAGTATCAGGAAGTGATGTATTGCTACTTTACCATCTGTACATGCCTCTTCAGGGTGATTAAACAAGCCACACAAGAGTTTCAATGCAAAACCTTCCCTATTTAAAATATTAGCCTATAAAAAGACTCTGATAGGTACACACGGCTGTCCTGACAAGCACATTAATTATCCGTCTCTGGTCTACTACTTAGCAGCTTTGATTAATAACAGTGGCATTTAAAAGACTCAAGGCAGGCCATTTGCACCATGCTCTTGCTCTTAGAAGCATGTCAGAGTTCGGATGTATTCCGGTTGTAGCTGCCAGATCAAAATATGGGGAAATGTGGGCAAACGGTGACATCAGGGAACTGTGCTATTTGTCAAACAGATTTCAATGGAACGGCATCATTCAGAAAGAAAGATTCTCTGTTGTCTCTAACCAGACAGTGATAGCATGTAACTATATTTCTATACATAGATACATAGAATTTCTAGATACATAGATTTCTATACAGTGGTACCTCAGGTTAAGTACTTAACTCCTGCTGTTGCCGCGCCCCAGAGCCCGATTTCTGTTCTCATCCTGAAGCAAAGTTCTTAACCTGAAGCACTATTTCTGGGTTAGCAGAGTCTGTAACCTGAAGCATATGTAACCTGAAGCGTATGTAACCTGAGGTACCACTGTACATAGATATCCCCACCTTAGCATTTTCTTCCTTTGTGTGTACTTTCCACAAAACTCGGAACCTGCCAAGGCCTCCTTCTTCTGCTTGCATGGTGCTGTTTTGGCCACATAATGATAGCCAGAGTGCTATTTTTCTAGAAAAAGAGGGGCCAGAACTCACCATGAATTGTTATCTTATGCAGTGGTACCTCAGGTTACATACGCTTCAGGTTGCAGACTCCGCTAACCCAGAAATAGTGCTTCAGGTTAAGAACTTTGCTTCAGGATGAGAACAGAAATCATGCCCTGGCGGCACGGCGGCAGCAGGAGTTCCCATTAGCTAAAGTGGTGCTTCAGGTTAAGAACGGACCTCCAGAACGAATTAAGTACTTAACCCGAGGTACCACTGTAATGGCAATGATGCTAACCTGAGAGATGCCGGAATTGAGTTCCGGAGAGTTCCAGCTGAAAAAAAAGCTCTGCTCCTGAGGCAACGAGAGGAGTGGTGTGTCCCTGTTAACGGCCATGAAATGCTAAAGGGGATGCGCAAATGGCTATTTACATAGAGTAACAGATGCAAAAGGGGGCTTGGAAAAAGGCCCAGGATCTCTGCCTCAAGGAGCTTACACACTACCAACAACAACAACAAGTTTTATATGCCACCTATCTGGCCGAATTTCCCTAGCCACTTTGGGCAGCTCCCAACGGAATATTAAAAACACAATAAATCATGCAATTCTAGGGATGTTTACTCAGAAATATGTTTCACTGTGGAATGGAGCTTTCTTCTAGGTGAGTGGTTATAGGTCAGGTTACCCAAGTCTTACTTTTGCAAAAGGAACAGCGGTGGGGTGAAAATGGTGAAAGGGAGAGGGAAGATTAAAAAGCGATAAATGAGAACAAATCTCATGGAGTGAAATGACCGCTAATAAAAATTTTAAGGATCTATCACTTTCTGCCGCTCCACTGTATTCTATTACATCTTCTAATAAGAAGAGCCAGTTGTTTTGAATTCTCTCTACATGACATCAGTAGTATTACCCAAGGCAAAGGCGGCCATTAAATTAATGTTTGTGTTTTTGTGTATTGCTCAAGGAAAGTGGGAGGAGGACGGGGAATAGTAAAATGTCAGCAAGATAGCAGACAAAGACCCAAATATATTTACTGACCTTTATTCCCAGAGACGGGTTTGTATCCTGATAATGCTAGAGATGCTCTCTTAAATAATGTAATGTTATTGTCTCATGCTTAGGGCCAGCAAGCACTTGGTACAGCTAACAAGAAAGATACAAAAAAGAAAGAAAGAAAAAATGTCCAGAAAAAGCAAATAATATGCTCCCACGGTGCATTTATGCATTTTTTATTTGCTCCAAGCTGAGGATGCCCAGTCTCTAACTGTAGAAGAAGAAGAAGAAGAAGAAGAGTTTGGATTTGATATCCCGCCTTTCACTCCCTTTAAGGAGTCTCAAAGCGGCTAACATTCTCCTTTCCCTTCCTCCCCCACAACAAACACTCTGTGAGGTGAGTGGGGCTGAGAGACTTCAGAGAGAAGTGTGACTGGCCCAAGGTCACCCAGCAGCTGCACGTGGAGGAGCGGAGACGCGAACCCGGTTCCCCAGATTAGGAGTCTACCGCTCTTAACCACTACACCACACTGGCTCTCTTATGTAGATGGGGCCTATAGTTTCAAAAGTTTCAAAATGGCACCATTCACTCACCCTTCTTCTCTGGGGTACAAGTAGGTTCCTTCTTCTACAGCAGGCAGGGAAAGGAAAGCAGGCAAAGTCAGTGGCTGTTGCAGAACAATTTCTGCCATCTCTAAGGCGACCAGATGCAAAAGAATGCAGGGCTGCTCTGCCTTTAACAGCTGTGTAGAATTTCAGCATAACAAGCCGCACCTGATGAAATCCCAACACAGCCATTAAAGGTGCAGGAGTCCTGCTCTAATTTCATACCCTCCAATATTTCTCCAATGAAAATAGGAAAGTCCTATTCAGCAGCAGCAGCAAAACCAACAACTTTATTAGTTATACCCCACCCATCTGATTGGGTTGTTGCAGCCACTCTGGGTGGCTCCCAACATATATAAAAACATAAGAAAACAATAAACATTTTTTTAAAAAAGCTTCCCTATAGAGAGCTGCCTTCAGATGCCTTCTTAAGGTTGTATTTATACTTCTCTACTTGGCTTGGTAGGACGCGGGTGGTGCTATGGGTTAAACCACTGAGCCTAGGACTTGCCGATCAGAAGGCTGGCAGTTCGAATCCCCGCGACGGGGTGAGCTCCCGTTGCTCGGTCCCTGTTCCTGCCAACCTAGCAGTTCATAGCATGTCAAAGTGCAAGTAGATAAATAGGTACCGCTCCATCGGGAAGGTAAACGGCATTTCCGTGCGCTGCTCTGGTTCTCCAGAAGCGGCTTAGTCATGCTGGCCACATGACCCGGAAGCTGTACACCAGCTCCCTCGGCCAATAAAGCGAGATGAACGCTGCAACCCCAGAGTCGGCCACGACTGGACCTAATGGTCAGGGGTCCCTTTACCTTTTACCTTACTTGGCTCGGTGGCTGCATAATTCCATACTCTCCAACATTTCTCCAGTGAAAATAGAGGCATCCTAAGGAAAAGCGGGACATTCCAGGATCAAATCAGAAACTGGGACGGCTTCTGTAAATCCGGGACTGTCCCTGTAAAATAGGGGCACTTGGAGGGACTGCAAGCAGCCTCATGGAGTGTGGGGAGTTTCAAAGCAGGGGCACTCCATGTGAGAATGCCAGTCCCTGATGGTTCTTTGCCTAATGCTCACAAGTGGGGATGGCTGGAGGGCTTCTCTGGATATTATTTTTGTTTGTTTTAAAAATGTACACTTGCTTTAAATCCCCCGCTGCCGCTGACACGAGATAGCTGGGATGATTGCAAAAAAAAAACCCAGCTTTATTCATGTGGCAGCAATTGGTCTTTAGGTCCCCAGATCCCACGTTATACAGGCCTTTCCTTTATAAGAAAAAGCCGCCATTTGATTTATGCCAGCCTTAAAAGCAAATCCACTTTAAAGGTCTACATTTCCTATGGACAATTTTAACAAGGTGGGCAATTAACAGAGCCTTGTTCATTTCACATTGATCTAACCTGAAATATTCCAGGGCTTTGAATTATTGAGATTCTGTTGAACCTGTCCCACTTGGGAATTTGCCATGTACAGCAAGATATTTTTCCTCATTTGAATTCTGCACAGCCGAAAACTTTGATATATTTCCCGTCATTGCTGCATCCAGTCTTTTAGATTTCTCTGGGCTACAAGTCGACTCCTTTTTCTACAGCAGGCAAAAGACTTTTTTCTTTCTGCATTATTATCCATCGTGATGTTTTAATGCTTTATGGGTATTTGATCCATTTTGCCCTCTTGCTTTCTAATGTTCTGCCGACACTAACACCACAAAAACACTCCTTAAATGTCCTAGCGGTGTCAAAGTAGGGCTTGATGCTTGTAAATGCGGAATTGAAGCAGTTAAGTTAAAAAAAAAAAGTAAAAAACCCCCTGCACTTTTCATCATGACACAGATGGAACAACAAATTAATGGACAGAAAAAAGAGATGTCACTTTATTTCACTGACTGGGAATTTAATGTGCTGAGAGACTTGGTTCTAACAGCATTTTCTCACTCTTGCAAGAAGGGAACGTGGCATGCAGCCTGATTCAGCGTTTGATGATTTGGAAGCAGACCCTCCAAGTGTCCCTATTTTCCAGGAACAGTCCCAGATTTACAGAAGCCATCCTGGTTTTGGATTTGATTCCGGAATGTCCTGGTTTTCCTTGTTGTTGTTTAGTTGTTTAGTCATGTCCGACTCTTTGTGACGCCATGGACCAGAGCATACCAGGCACTCCTGTCTTCCACTGCCTCCCGCAGTTTGGTCAAACTCATGCTGGTAGCTTCGAGAACACTGTCCAACCATCTCATCCTCTGTCGTCCCCTTCTCCTTGTGCCCTCCATCTTTCCCAACATCAGGGTCTTTTCCAGGGAGTCTTCTCTTCTCATGAGGTGGCCAAAGTATTGGAGCCTCAGCTTCACGATCTGTCCTTCCAGTGAGCACTCAGGGCTGATTTCCTTCAGAATGGAGAGGTTTGATCTTCTTGCAGTCCATGGGACTCTCTAGAGTCTCCTCCAGCACCAGAATTCAAAAGCATCCATTCTTTGGCAATCAACCTTCTTTATGGTCTAGCTCTCACTTCTATACCTCACTACTGGAAAAACCATAGCTTTAACTATACGGACCTTTGTCGGCAAGGTGATGTCTCTGCTTTTTAAGATGCTGTCAAGGTTTGCCATCGATTTTCTCCCAAGAAGCAGGAGTCTTTTAATTTTGTGGCTGCTGTCACCATCTGCAGTGATCATGGAGCCCAAGAAAGTAAAATCTCTCACTGCCTCCATTTCTTCCCCTTCTATTTGCCAGGAGGTGATGGGACCAGTGGCCATGATCTTCGTTTTTTTGATGTTGAGCTTCAAGCCATATTTTGTGCTCTCCTCTTTCACCCTCATTAAAAGGTTCTTTAATCCCTCCTCACTTTCTGCCATCAAGGTTGTGTCATCTGCATATCTGAGGTTGTTGATATTTCTTCCGGCAATCTTAATTCCGGCTAGGGATTCATCCAGCCCAGCCTTTCGCATGATGAATTCTGCATATAGGAGACCCCTATTTTCATTGGAGAAATGTTGGAGGGTATGCTTCCTTTCCTGTCAAAATATAGCTCGCTGACGAGTCTCTTCTACCCATTCGTCCATCACAGATCTGTCATAACACTATTTTGATCCACTAATGGATTGCTCATTTGAATATTCAAGTTGAAGCAGCCATGTGTCCCTTGGGAAGTTCTCCTCTCCCCTAGGCCAGAATGGAGGGGGAGTGGTGGGCCAACTGGCATGGGCCTACAGTTTTGAAGGGGCCTATTCCAAGTCCCCCTGGTAGAGACAAAGGGGTACCCTTTGGTAAATATTATTGAAATGTGGTTTACATTTCCCATCTAGCCTGGGCCTATTACCAGCTTTGCACAGTCCTGCCCTCTCTGCCTTTAAATGCTGCTGCTGCACCGTCAAACATGTATAAAAACATGGCATGTGCCTTTGGTGTACCCTGGCATAGTTTCTCATTATGCTGCTGTAAGTCTGAATTTTGAAGGTGGAGGTGAACATTGCATGACAGCCCGAAGAACAGATTCAGTTGTATCTCCAACACAATTATGTGCAGAGTGCAACTTGCAACTTGAAATTCCTTGGATTATGCTGCCCCCGCTACTAAATTTCTTTCTCTTACCTTTCCAACAAATTTAACGGCTTGGCTTTCTTCTTTTTTTTTAAGCTGCAGTACAAATTGACTCATTAGAACCGGGCAGTATATGTCAGCCATCATTTCTGACAATTCTATGTTCCTCATATTCATCAACTTAAACGTGAGCTGGTGTTTGGCTGCAAGCGTGACGAGTTTTCCATGACTTCAGTTGTATGTTCAAATGTCCGTTTTCTTTGTGAAAGCATTGGGAGGGAAATAATAGCGGCAAGTGAAGGAAGAGGGGAGGACAGAAACAGCAGAAATGAAGGAAGGGACAGAATTGCAAGGATTATCTTAATCAGCATTGTCCAGCGCAGGGCTTTTCCCAGCGGGAACTTGATTCTGTCCCCTCTCAGGTGGGTGCCCATTGCCATTATAAGAGAGCAAGGGAGATGTTCATGGTGAGTTCTAGCACCTCTTTTTCTAGAAGAAGACCACTGGTCCAGGGTATATTTCTTCTCATATGATATCACGGATTGCCCAAAGCCATTTCACACATGAGATCTTTGAGGTGCACCCATAAAATGTTTTGTTCCCAGGCATAGGCAAACTTAGCCCTCCAGATGTTTTGGGACTACAACTCCCAACTGACCATTGGTCCTGTTAGCTAGGGATGATGGGAGTTGTAGTCCCAAAGCATCTGGAGGGCCAAGTTTGCCTATGCCTGTCTTATGCCATAGAATATATGGAAACACAATGCATGAACACCACCAACCTGTATTTAAAACGTTGGGTATTATACAGCAGGGTCAGGGAACGTCTGGCCCTCCAGATGTTCTTGGACTCTAACTCTGTTCATCCCATACCATCACCCATGCTGGCTGAGGCTGGTGGGAGCCTGACAACATCTGGAAAGTCACAAATTCACTATCCCTGCTAGGTAGTACATTTACCGGAGAACTGGATTGGCAAACACAGCTTTTGATGAAGGGCAGGGCTGTCTTACCCATAGGCGCTAGGGGTGCGGGGCACCCGGGCGCTGGGCTCTCAGGGGCGCCAGGCCAAGAGCCTGGGGCCTGAGAGTTGAGTCTGGGGAAGAGCCCACTCGTTGGTCGGAGCGCTGTGGTGGGCTCTTCTGCTGTGGGCAACTCTATGCCGTGAATTTGGGGGAGACCAAGCCAGCAAGATGCAGAGGTGGCCAGCCACCTCTGCCCTCCTGTGCGCCTGGGACTGGGCAATCTGGGGGGTGCATTTGAAAGACATTTGAAAGGTGATTAAAGTCAAGGGTAGCTGGAAAGAAAAATGACTTAGAAAGAAAAGAAAAGAAAGCAAAAGGTGGCTATTGCACAGTTGATGCCCAGTGTGGAAGCAGCCCTGATTATTGCAATTTCAGTTCAAGCTTTGCTGACCTTTTCCTGAGTACCAAACTCCCTATCGATCTAAAATCTAGTCTTTGCTCAGTAAAGTTTACCGGCTTAGGGACTGAGTTGTGAAGTTATGGAACTGAGTGGCGGCTGATCATGGTGGTTTAATTTGTCCTTTCCCAATGAGATAGCATCAGAGCCTCCATTATTTCCCCCATATGGGTAAGCAATCAGAGTGGTTATAAAGGAGCCTACAGACCTACGTTAAAGCCCTGCTTTCTGCTGAGGCCACACAATCTAATGTCAGAGACCGAGGGAAACATTAACAAATGTATCATTTATGGACATATTTAAGTATGTCTCTGATCTTCTGGGGCAGGTTAATAGTTCATCAGTTGGATTGAAAGAAGCCTCCAAATTAGTCAGATAGTAAACCTAAATGAGAAATCCACCATACAAACGACTCTATCTTTCACAAGCTGCTTAAAAGCAATACGTGTTGAAATTCTCATTAAGGGTGTGAGCTGACGGACATTATCCACATTTTACTGCATTTGTTTCAGGGAAGTAAAATACCTGGCTGCCCATGTATGTGGAAATATCTTCATGTGATGGAACACTGAAAATATATTGTATATCTTGCAAGACAGTATGTCAGCTGGGGACACTTTATTCCCCTGCCAGACAAATCTCATTTAAAAAAAAAAAATCAAAAAAATCAGCAGTTATTTGTTTAAAATTCTGCTCAACGGGATTGCCCGTTGAGATAACGATTTCATTTGGGTGATGACTCAAGAGACGAGAGATATGCTTATATTTTTCACTGCCAGGAACTATCTAGACAAACAACAACAATAATAAACATACAGAATAATTTGCAGGATGAAAGAAAATAACAGTTGACATTATACCATCCCACTGTGGGTATTTGAGGATCTGCTGTCTGCTTTGCAGGCCCTTTCCACCTGGCCTGGGAATGTGGAGCCCTAACCATAGGGGCTGTTGGGGCATCAGTTCCCACAATAAAACACTTGAGGGGGCCACAAAGTTGATGGGCATTCCCATTCAAATCATGTGTGTGTCATGTGATCAATTACCTAGCCCCCTACAATATTTTATTCAAGTTGGCACCCCTGGCCATGACTGACTCCAGCTGCAAAAAGTTTAGGTGGCAGATCAGGCTCTTGGGTTGGGGTATTGATTGACAGGGCATTGTTGTTGGGGGGTTGCTGTTTTAATTGCCCTGTTTTAATTTAAAATGTTTCAAATGAGAGCCAGTGTGGTGTAGTGGTCAGGAGCAGTGGACTCATAATCTGGTGAACCGGGTTCGATTGCCCGCTCCTCCACATGCAGCTGCTGGGTGACCTTGGGCTTGTCACACTTCTCTGAAGTCTCTCAGCCTCACTCACCACACAGAGTGTTTGTTGGGGGGGGGAGGAAGGAAAAGGAGATTGTTAGCCGCTTTGAGACTCCTTAGGGTAGTGACAAAGCGGGATATCAAATCCAAACTCTTCTTCTTCAAATTGTTTTTCAACTGCTTTTAACTTGTGTGTTTTTAAACTTGGGGTTTTAGTTGTTTTTACATTAAGGGATGTAGGATGTTCCTGGGAAGAGAGGAGATCAGAGGTAACCTTGATCACAGTACTTCTGGGCAAGGGGAGGTATGGTGCGGGTAGGGGTGGAGCAGGCTGGGTAAGGGGCAGTGACTGCGCTGTGTGACAGCCCCTCTTCCAATCTGGGGAATTGTGGTTGTTCTATCAGCCAGCTCTCAGGTCTGCAGCTGCTGTTGCTGAGTGCCAGGTCAACTCAGAGTAAGACCTCTCTCATCCATGATCTGATTATGGATTGCCAGTCTCCCCTTCTTGGGCAAGATGGTGGTGTGGACATGGACCAGATCCAGCCACCCGTGCAGGAAACTGATTTTCTAGATCCATTTCAATTGGGGTTTAGGCATGGAAACTGCTTTGGTTGCCCTGTATGATGAGCTCTCTTGGGAAAGAGACAGGGGAAACGTGTCCTTGTTCATTCTCCTTGACCTCTCAGTGGCTTTTGATACCATCAACCACAATATCTTTCTGGAGTGGCTGTCCAAGTTACTGTGGTTCTAGTCTTACTTTGATGGCCATTTCAGGAGGGTGATACTTGAGGAGTGCTCTTCAGCTCCATAGAACCTTCAGTGTGGTGTTCCTCATGGTTCAATTTCATCCCCTATGCTGTTTACATCTACATGAAACTGCTGAGTGGGGTTATTTGGAGTTTTGGAGTACGTTGTCAGCAATATGCTGATGACACACAACTCTTCTTCTCTTCTACATCTGCAGGTGCGGCAGTGGCTGTGCTGGACCATTGTTTTTCCTCAATAATAGACTTGGGCAAAACCCCCAAAACTGAAGCTCATTCCAAACAAGACTTTTAGTGGGTGGTTCCCTAGACCAAATGGATGGGAGGTTTCCTGCTCTTGATGGGGTTACACTCATTGGTACTTATTGCTTTGCTTTTGCTTTTGTTCTTGTTTTTAATATGCATTTTGTGTCCCATTATGTATTTTTATGTTGTGAATTGACCCTGTGATTTTGGATGAAGGGCAGAATACAAATTTAATAAAGAAGAAGAATACACAATAATAGTAATAATAATAATAATAATAATAATACACAACACCCTAACGACGGGTAACAACACATTTCACTTGAATTTCCACTTTTATTGTCAATTATAATTTGCTCTGTTCATAAAGGTAAAATGGCACATAAAACACTATCATACCCAAACAAAACAGTCTGTGAAAATCCTCCCCATTGCAAGTTGCAAGTTTGGTCCATTATAAAAGCCCAAGTGATACAATAGGACTTTCTGATATGACCTAAGATGACAATGATAAAGGGCTCCTGTTGTCTGTGAACTCTTTTACCTGGTGCAAATTAGCCGGAGAGTTGCAAGATTAAAACAATTTGAGTCCACAGTATTCAAACCACTTCTTCTCAAACAGTGAGGTCAGGGTGTACACAGATGTAATAATAATAATATTAGCAATAACAATAATAAAAATAAAAATATTCACATGCATGCATTATTCCACACACCACATCTTTGTTGCAGAAAACACCAGTGTGATCTTGACATCAGTTGCAATATGAAGTCCTGCCTTGACTGCCTTGCAAAGATAGAGTCCTATGGGGACACAAAAGCTGGTCCTGATTCTGACTCTGATCCAGGTAAGCAGAGCCTCAAACCAGAGATGCTTCACATCTGCTGCAATGCCAACACCCTCGTGTATTGAAAGCTACACTTCTCTTTGCTGCCTGCCCCATTAACAGTGGATCAATCTGGTCCACCAATCCCATTTCCCACGTCCCCCATACTACTATATGAATGCTTTGCAGAACAGCCATCTCTGCTAAGGTGCCTTACACCAAGTTGGACCAAGTCGATATTTTCTATTCTCCAGGGTTTTCAACAGGTGTCTTTTCCAACCCTAGCTAAAGAGGTTGAGGGATGACCTTGGACTTTTTGTGAGTAATGTATGCCTTTGCCTCTGAGCGACAGCCCTTTCCCATCATTATGGAGGCAATAGAGGGGAACCAGTCTAAAAAATGATACCTGGGCAGGTGATGGATAGATACAGTATGTGTGCCCTACCCTACTTGGCTTTTCTGTGGCTGGAATGTAGTCTACAGTACAAGGGTAAGTGCCACATGAATTGCTGTGCCCACTTTGGGCCCCCTCCCCCCTTCACTGACATGTTACCCACAGCAGAATGTGCCCCTCAAGCTAAAAGAGGTCCCACACCCCTGGAATAATAGAAAAGGTGCTTAATATTTAGCTCAAGAAATACAGCAATAAGGATCCTATTGTCTCACGCTTTGGCACATTTATTACTACGATTGATTCTGGCAGAACTAATCCAGACAGAATCAATACAATGTGGTAAGCTCTTCTGGTTTTAAAATAATAATATATAAACTCCCCATTGGATCATGATGGTTTCTCTCATCATCTCATGCCCACGACTGGGTGCTGTGTCTAGCTTCCAGTGCAGAAGATGCTAGTTACCACACCTAGGTCTTTGTCACTTAAAAGAGTTTAAAAAGTTTAAAATAGATTGCAATGAGCACACACGCGATTCCCAAACCCACATAACCCAGCAGCCGTGAGTGGTATGGAGGCAGAGATGCAAGCTGCCTCTTCTCTGGCCGATGGGTAGTTCTTCCCACAGCATGATCATCTGAAATTTCAGTCATTCATTGATCGTCTTGGAAAAGATCTTCCTATCAGATTCCAGCAGCAACCATCCCCCGGCAAGTAGGCTTACGTGGAACAAGTGTATGGCACAACATGCTCCACGTGAAGTGATCATGTAGCTTTGACTTATAAGGCACTCATAGAATGCTTCAGTGCACATGTTGGGACTGGAAGACACATTGGCCGTAAGCTTAAAATAATGGCCTTCCAGCATTTTAAAATCTATTGATCCAGCTATCTGTCCACCCACCCACCACGCTCTTATCCCAGCACCCATATAGTCATAAACCTACATTATTTGGTGACCCTAAAAACAGGGGCCAATCAGCATTCATAATGAATGTGCGTAACCGCCGTTGCAAGCTTCCCAACCCTGATGAGTGAAATCCAAACTGATGGGACACTTGCACAGACTCGCTTGCCATTGCAGTATCGAGACTGCAAGAGTCTTGGTTTACCGTCTTCAGTGCAGATGTGTCGATCCTTGGGAAGAGTAAACAAGAAGCACAGCATGGGAAGGCGGATCGAGAAAAAGAAGCTGCTACTCCATTCTTAAAGTCCGGTTCTGTTAGCAATAGCAGGTGCCCAACTAGGATATGTATTGAGTTGAAACATGGGCACCCCCCATGTCATGACAGCAAGCATGACAACAGCAACTCCGATGATATTGATACCCAAACCAGCTTTTACCTAAAAGAAAGGGGGGAGGGTAAGGAGAGAAACAATTGAATCAGAAAGCCCCAATTTGATCAAGAAATTTTGCAAAATCACAATTTGCACAGTTACGATCTGCAAACTAGAAAATTCCAGGTTCAAATCTCAGAGTGGTCACGAACCCATCAGGTGGTTTTAGACAAGCCACTGGGTCTCTCATGAGGCAAGGATGTGATACAGAGGATGTCCTACAGAGCCAAAAGGGTTCTACACCCCTGGATCAGAGTGATGGACTAGTATTACAGAGACACGAGTTTAAATTGTACCCAACCATGCAGCTTACTGAGTGACCTTGGGCTGCCTAAACCTCAGCCTAACCTCCCTCACAGGACTGTTGTGACAAGAGGACGAGAGAAACAGTGGCATGCAGTGAAATTTTCCGTAGGGGAACAGTTAGGGTCAGAGGTGCCAGCTTGCAAGTGCAGTTGTGGTGGTGGTGGGGAGACGTTGCGTGTGAGCATTGCACCTCCTTCCCAAAGCTGGACAGACTTTGAAAAGGTGGCAGGAGGGCTCTTGGATCCTCTTGGAGCATCGCACCTCCTTCTCTACTCTGATTTACTGGGAACTTTTAGGGGACTAGCCTAGTCCACTGACCGCAAGCCACTGGGGAGAACCATGTATTCTGCCTAGAGTTGCTTGGAGGAAAGGTGGTGTGTGTTAAGTAAATAAACATCCTAGATGGTTTTGAAAGAGCGTTAGACAAATTCACAACAGATGGGTGTATGAGTGGCTGAAAGTCATGATGGCTGTGCGGAACCTGAATACTAGTTTCCGGACAGCAACAATAGGAAAGTAGCTTTCCTCATGAGCTTTCTAGAGGCACCTGGTTGGTGTCTGTGGAAAGCAAGACACTGGACAAGATAAGATTACTGGGCTCTTCTTACTTCCTTAAGAATAAGTGAGCTGATGTATAATAAGGGTTCTGAGCACTCTGGAAAAGGATGCTATTATTATTACAAAAGAAGTCAGCATGGTGGGGTTTTTTTGCCCTCGACTTACCATGTCGATAACTTTCAGGTGACCATATGCAAATACAATGGCATTGGGCGGATTTGCTACGGGTAGAAGGAATGCGAACGAAGTGCAGAGGGTGGAGGGGATCAATATATACAGGGGGTTCACATGGATGGCTTCAGCCTGTTAGAGGAAGAAACAGAAAGTCATGGTTCACATTCACAGAAAGAAGCACATATCTGAGACAGAATTAAAATGCAAGCTAGAGCCAAAGGCTGCGATCACAAAAGCAGACATGGGGAACCAGGTGGTGCTAGACTACAACATCCACCATTGCCCTTGGCTATTGGCTATGGCTTCTGGGGCTGTCAGGAGCTGGATCTGCAGGTCCACAGGTTCCCTGCATGAACACATAATGTTAACTGAAGTATTTAAAGGACCCTGAACATATATACATATATTCCTCCACTTTACTAGGCTGAGGAGCAGAGCACCTTACAAGAGCCCATAGCTAAAATAGCCACGATAACCCTATGATCTTTGGAATTTAAAGTCTTTTAAAATAAAATTGGTTTATAGAGGCAAAGTGAATGCAGGCATGCAGAAAAGAAACCCACAACCCTGAACACATAAAGATCCACACAGTATCACAGTTTGTGCACTGGGACACATGCTTCCTTGAACGCAGTGGGACATAATTACTAATGCTTTATATTCGATGTATTGCTATCCCTTAAGATCCATAGAAGATATGGATCTTTTATTATTATTTCCTTGCTTCCATAGAACACCTATACACAACATCATACTCTTTAATCTAGAATTAACTAAACTACCACTCTCTGGTTCGATATTCCCAGCTCACTAAGTCAAACACACAGACACCCAATTAGAGCACGTTTTAAAAGGGTGGAAACTCCATCTTTTTACTTATCTTTAACCACTTTAATGGAGGGACGCGGGTGGCGCTGTGGGTAAAAGCCTCAGCGCCTAGGGCTTGCCGATCGAAAGGTCGGCGGTTTGAACCCCCGCGGCGGGGTGCGCTCCCGTTGCTCGGTCCCAGCGCCCGCCAACCTAGCAGTTCGAAAGCACCCCCGGGTGCAAGTAGATAAATAGGGACCGCTTACTGGCGGGAAGGTAAACGGCGTTTCCGTGTGCTGCGCTGGCTCGCCAGATGCAGCTTTGTCACGCTGGCCACGTGACCCGGAAGTGTCTCCGGACAGCGCTGGCCCCCGGCCTCTTGAGTGAGATGGGCGCACAACCCTAGAGTCTGTCAAGACTGGCCCGTACGGGCAGGGGTACCTTTACCTTTTACTAACCACTTTAATTGTGAACAGGCAAACCAAACCAGTTTCTTAGAAGGGTTACTCACCAATGGGGCTAGGATAGGCAAAAATATTGTGATAGTGGCAGGATTGCTGGCTACTTCAGTTATTGTGGTGACAATCAGGGATGAAATGAGGATAGTCAACCATATGGGCAGTGATCCCAAAGGAGTTAATTTACTTCCTATCCACTCTGAGAGTTTTGAGACCTGTGAAAAGGAACGTTAGCACAGTTATCCGCCAATGTAATTTAATGCATACATATTTTTTCACAAGTACGGCATTTGCAGAATCTGTTGGCCTATCAATACACAGGATCGATACGTGTAAGTAACTGAACTCTAATAGGATTCCAGGCCCCCTCAATGTGTTTTCCTCCATATTAAACACATGCCAAGATGCTCAACTTCTGGCAGATAATACATTTCCACCATGTAAATTGGGGCTAGCCGACATAGTGCCATCCAGCTGTTGTTGGATTCCCATCAGCCCCAGCCAACGTGGCCAATGGGCATGAAAGATGGGAGTTATAGCCCAACAACATCTGACTACCCTTGATATAAATGGCTATGGGTGAAAGCCTATACACATTTACTATGGAGTAAGTCCCATTGAACTAATTGAGGTTGGCTTCTGAGTAGCACAACCATGGATATAAGTAAGCTGCATTCATGGTCAACCATGCTTTAGTCTTATGTCTGAACTTATTGTTGATTTGTGAGGGGCTGCCAAACAGGATATCAAGCTACAGGCTGGAGCTGGTGAGTTTGTGCCAACTTTGGTTTGCTGTTGTGTCTGAATTCACAAACCATTGACAAAAGAGTTGAGGCGGGTGTTCAAAAGAGGGCCCTCCAGACCGGTATTTGTTTGTTTGTGTGTGTTTTTGCAGATGTATTCTGTAACATGCCTTTGACAGAATAATAGTGCATTAATGGTGGAGACTGTTTTATTAGTTCTGCAATGCTTTCCCAATGTTACCACATTATTTCCATCTGAATGGACACTCTTGCACTACAGAAGTATCAGGAAGTTTTTTATGTTTGATTATGTTTTTATATGTGTTTGAAGCTGCCCAGAGAGGCTGAGGCAACCCAGTCAGATAGGCGGGGTATAAATCATAAAATTATTATTATTATTATTATTATTATTATTATTATTATTATTACTACTACTACTACTACAGGGAAACAATGCTGGTGGACAACAACAGAGGTTTAAATACACTATCAAGGCTAATCTTAAAAAATGTAGTATAAACACTGACAACTGGGAAACATGGGCCTGTGAGCGCTCCAGCTGGATAACAGCCTTCACCAAAGGTGTCATGGACTTTGAAGAAACATGAAGTCAGGACAAAAGGGAGAAACGAGCTAAGAGGAAGGCATGGAGGACAATTCCTCACTGTGATCAAGTCCCGCCCAGAAACCTATGTCCCCACAGTGGAAGGATGTGCGGATCCAGAATTGTCCTCCACAGTTACTTATGGACAAACTGTTAAGACCACATTCATGGAAGACAATCTTACTCAGCTATGAGTGATTGCCAAAGAAGAAAAAAAAGTTAATGGATTTTAAAAGGAAACTATGGGACATGCACTACTGCAAAAAAAAGCAGCAGTCACTGCCCCAAAACATTTTGCAGGAGCAGATGGTATTGGAAGTGTATAACCACCCTGAAAACATCATAAGCACAAATCATATTAGCCATAGTTCCCATTTGTAGTTATGGTTGACTATGGCTTCATGGCCTATTTGGTTGGTTGCACAAAGTGAACTGGGAGCAGAGGGGCTACATGTTTGTGCAAGAAGCTTGTCATTATCTTGGCTTGTGAAGCTACCTTTGTGCTGTGCTCATGGTCCAAGTAAGAGGCCACAACCAAGTCCACGCTACACAAACTCATCTTGAAGAGAAGATGACATGTTGTAGGACCAAGGCACAAACCCTTCAGATGCTTGCTGAACTATAAGCTCCATGAGCATTAGTCAGGCTAGTTGAGACTGGTTGGGAGCTGGAATCCAACAACATCCAGAAGGTGAAACTTAGCCACCCTCGGTATAGGAGATGGTCCTCTAAGCTACAAACAGCCAAAGCTGTTTGCCCAAAGCAGTTGAGACTATTCTTGACTTCATTGAATAAGGCTCAGCACACCACACTTCTGTGCATAATTTTTCTTTTTTTAAATCCTGGTCCGCACCTGGGTAATTTTATGGTCATATTTAAGAACAGTTTTATTTTAATGCTGCCAATTGTTTTTACAGCTGTTTTAAATCTTGACGTGCTAATGCTTTATTTTATGAATTTGTAGCAAGCGGCAACACACTCCAGAAGGTGGACTAGGAATCTATTTAATGATAACGGTGATAATAACAGTCAAAACGGAACTGTTCTCAGAGACAACATTTTACCAAGCAAAGGAACTAACCCTCCGAATTCCCCCTAACTTCACGAACAATTCCCTTCAATTTCTCGCCTAACTGTTGTTGCATTATAAGATAAATATTACTAGTGGAATAACAGTGGACAACTTTTCAGCTCTTCCTCTGCAATTTTCTTGCAAACCAGCTACAGCTTAAGAATATTGTTGTTATTATTATTGATTGAATATGTTGCAAAAATCTGTATTACCTCGCAGCCATCTGCCAGCGCAAACCCTCCACCAACGAGGATGGCAATTTCCCAGGGCATGCAGGCTTGAAATTCTTTCCAAGTTATCAGTGGAGTGTAATCAAAAACAACTAGAGGAGGGGGAATAAAAAAAAGAATGTCTGTAAAGATCTGAGGAGGGAAAGCCCATTGCACTGTCTTTCTACTACTGTTTCACACAGAGATATTCTGAGTCATTTGACTTTCTCATTGCCTTTGCATTGCAGGAGCTGGTTCGTGTGGGGAGAGTGCTGTATTTGGGCTTCCCATAGTCATCTGGTCAGCCACTGTGAGAACAGGATGCTGGAGCAGCTGGGCCATTGGCCTGATCCAGCAGGCTCTTCCTGTTTTGGAATTGGTAACCATCATGGAAAATGAATGAAGAACTCTCTTCTACATGCTTATTAGAAAATGGGACGTGGGTGGTGCTGTGGTCTAAACCACAGAGCCTAGGGCTTGCCGATCAAAAGGTTGGCGGTTCAAATCCCCACAATGGGGTGAGCTCCCGTTTCTCGGTCCCTGCTCCTGCCAACCTAGCAGTTCGAAAGCACGTCAAGTGCAAGTAGATAAATAGGTACCACTCCCGTGGGAAGGTAAACGGCATTTCCGTGCGCTGCTCTGGTTCACCAGAAGCGGCTTAGTCATGCTGGCCACATGACCCGGAAGCTGTACGCCGACTCCCTCGGCCAGTAAAGTGAGATGAGTGCCACAACCCCAGAGTCGTCCATGACTAGACCTAACGGTTAGGGGTCCTTTTACTTTTTACATGCTTATGAGAGCTCCGTGTCTGCTCTGCAATGTACGCAGAGCTTGGATGCATCGGGATTCTGCCTGTAATTGTTTTCTGGAAGCCAATTCTTTTCTCCTGCTCTGGAAAGTAGGACTCGAACCAATGGCTTCAAGTTACAAGAACTAAACATTGGGAAGAACTTTCTGACAGTAAGAGCTGTTCAAGAGTGGAACTGACTCCCATAAGAGGTGGTGGACTCTCCTTCTTTGGAGGTGTTTAAGAAGAGGTTGGGTGGCCACCTGTCATGGATGCTTCTGCTGAAATCCCTGCATTGCAGAGAGTTGAACTAGATGACCCTCGGGGTCCCTCCAACTCTACAGTTCTATGATTCAAGCCCACCCATCCAACAGCAGAAGTCTGGATGACTTTGAAAAGAAGCTCAAAATATCACCATGTTATAATCTGCTCTCAGTTATAATATTAACTTAGGGTTTATATCCACACTTCCTCTTGTCTCGCTACTTCCCCCCAGGGAAAACTTCTCTTTAGTGTTCAGTTGGAGCAAATGGCAATTCGGGTTTTCAATTTGTTCCAATTTATTGCTAAAGAGCAGGTTTTTCCCTGGGAAAGGGAGAGAGGCTGGGGGAAATTGCTCATACCCATGCTTTCTAGGCACAGGTTGAGCAGGAGTGTGGATGAGCCTTTATACTTGTGCTAAAGAGAAAAAAGTCAGGGGTGTATACTCAACTGTTTTCTCCATTTGAAGTTCTAGACAATGTTTTTGCTGGAATGATGAAGAAGAGGAGGCCAATCATTAAGGCAGCTGTTGAATCGGTAGCAAATCCTGGGTATCTGGGGAAAGAGCCAATGTTTCAGTTGGTCCACAAATATCACCCTAGAAAATTCTGATTCTTTAGCAATAATATCAGACATTACCAGTGTTTGGAAAGATATTTTGAGGTGACGGTAAACACATTAAATTTCTATTTGGCAGGGATGGGAAACATCTGGCCCTGCAGATATTGTGGGGCATGTTTCCCCATAATTCCTTGCCATTGGCAGTGCAAACTGATGAACTGTACTGTGACTCTCTAAGCCATGGTCTAGTAGGGTGGCACTGATCCAGCAGAAAGGCAGATTAAAGCTTCCCTTTAAAAATAACTATACAAACATTAATTTCAAATGATATGCCAATTTGCAATTATATTTTAAAATAGCAATGATGAACAGAGCATGAATTAACCATGACCGTAGTTTAAATTCAACCAAAGTATGCTTAATCTATTTATTTTTGTTTTCCACATTTACAAATAATGCTCAATTTGACTAACAATAAATAACCCAGCAATAGCACAATAAAACCATATAAAAATAAATAATAGCAGGTTTTATTCTGAAAAAAGACAGGCAATTAATACACAATAAAAGCAAAAGAGATGAGATCAAAGCACAGAGTAGCTGAGAAAAGCAAGTCACCTCAGTGGCCAGAGGTTTAAATAAATAAATAAATAAATGAGGGGTCGCCTATGGGTGAAAGGTCACCATGAGCCTTCCTTGGTAGGGAATTCCTATCTGAGTAGCGTTACTGAGAAGGGGGTTCCTTGAGATCAGATTGGGTGGGCCAGAGAGAATAACCTCTCCAGAAGAACTCAACACCTGTGCAGGTAATATAGGTGTAAAGGTAAAAGTTAAAGGACCCCTGGACAGTTAAGTCCAGTCAAAGGCGACTATGGGGTTGTGGCGCTCATCTCGCTTTCAGGCTGAGGGAGCCAGCGTTTGTCCACAGGCAGCTTTCCGGGTCATGTGGCCGGCATGGCTAAACCACTTCTGGTGCAACGGGACACCGTGACGGAAACCTGAGTGCACGGAAATGCCATTTACCTTCCTGCCGCAGCGGTACCTATTTATCTACTTGCACTGCCATGCTTTCAAACTGTTAGGTTGGCAGGAGCTGGGACAGAGCAACGGGAGGTCACCCTGATCGGCAAGCCCAAGAGGCTCAGTGGTTTAGACCACAGTGCCACCCGCATCCCATAATATAGCGGTAGTTGACACTGGCTTGAGGTCAAAAACCTCCTCCTTTCCATATCTGAGGCTCAACAGGAGACAGAAGTGATCAAATGCAACCTTCAAGAGGGTTAACGAACTGAAGGACATTGTCCTCTTTCTATGTTGCTCCCGATGGAAACATGCTGATGGGGACAGATACACCCCTGCTTTAAGCCGTTTATATAATGTATTCTGTTGTACAGTTGTACCTTGAGTTGCAGATGCTTCAGGTTACAGACTCCGCTAACCCAGAAATAGTACCTCGGGTTAAGAACTTCGTTTCAGGATGAAAACAGAAATCGCCCGGCGGCTGCGCAGCGGCAGCGGAAGTCCCCATTAGCTAAAGTGGTACCTCAGGTTAAAAACAGTTTCAGGTTAAGAACGGACCTCCAGAACAAATAAAGTTCTTAACCTGAGGTACCACTGTATATTATTTACTACAAAGCTTGATGACTAAGACTTTTGGGGACGAAACGTCTGATTACTGGAGCGGCGTCCGAACACCGAACAACTGATATATCACAAGTGGACTCTTTATTACTGCGTTTGCAATTATTTAAGATAAAATCTATTTTGGAAAGAGAGAAAAACGAACACCGAACCACTGATATATTACCAGAGGGCTCTTTATTTACAATTATTTAAGATAAAAACCTATTTTGCAAGGAAACTAACTTTTGCCATCTTATGGGTGTTTATTGTTTGTTTACAGATAGTTGCCTTGGCGATATTATCTTGCGTCTATTGCAGTGACATAAAGTTAGCCGAAGCATTTGTTTTTAATGAGTTAATTCTAAATGCCCACAAGAAACAGGAGCTGTGGCAAGCCTCACGTGAACTATTCTGTTCAGGTTCTTACCATCTCAAGTGTTGCTATGGTAACTCTATACTTTACAGGAGTAAATGTAAATAACATTTAAAAATGAAATCAGCAAACGATATGTTTGTGTGTGATGTTCTTAATCAGATTTAATAATATATGGAAATGTGCCAAACATTTGAATGAACTTTCCATTTCCATGCAAAACTTTAGCTTGACGAAATTTAAAGGGTATTTACACAGTGAGGCTAATAAAATGAAAGCTCATTTAGATATTTTGAGGAAAATTAAAAATGTTAAGTGTAACCACGGGCATATGGATGCAAACAAAATCTAAACAGCAAAAAAGAAAAAGAAAGGAAATGTCCATTTCTTATATCTTGGCATCATTTATTTATTCTCTTGCATTTATTCCCCATCTATAATGGAACTCAAGGCTGCAAACATGTGCTTTCTGGGTGAATACCAACTCAAATACTGCCCAGGACCAGATTTCAGACTATGCCCTAGCATTATAATTAAGTGTTTCTGATTTTATCAGGTTAGGCTGGATATATTATGCTATAAAAATGGTTTATTTTAAAGTAGAATGATACATGCTTACGATTAGTCCCAAATGAAAATGGACTTGGGGAAAACATTGGCGTAATATATATATTACGGTAAAAATGGACAGAATGCAATAATAAATATCTGCTTTTTCATATTAGCAGCATCTGTTTCGTTAAAGCCCATTTACCATGAGAGCTTTTCGCATCCATAGTAAGCTACAAATGTTATGTGAGATGACCAAGTCAGTGACTTCTTTGATCTCAGAATAAATCACTAGGACTTCTCTCTAAAGGCTCTGCTTTATAACAGGCGAGGATCGTACACCTCCCATACGGCTTTGCTCTTACTTAGCAGAAATGAAGATAGAAGATAAAATAATTGCAATGCGCCAGTCTGTGTGGGTTTTTTTATGGTCCCTAAATAATTCACTGATACTTAGAAATAAGATGGCAACAGGTGCTGAAATCCATTCTGTTAGGCCTGAGAACCAGCAATTGCAAACTGAAGAGAAGATGGGTTTGCCCACTGAGAGAATGTGTAGCAATAAACGGCAACAAACAGAGACAATCTTCTATGCTTCCAAGAAACAAGCCATAAAATACATTAATTTCTGTTTGTCCGTCCCTCTCCTTGTGCCCCCTGCCCCCTGCCCAGAACTGCTGCAGAAGGTTGGGGGGAAACCCAGAAAGTATTTAGGGGGCATGGGGGAGGTATATGGGGAAAGAAGTATGAGGGGAAGTTCTATTCTGCAGACAGAAATTCTTGAGGTGATGGAACTATTCATTGGTGTCTGCCCTGACCGACAATATAGGTAAAGGTAAAGGGACCCCTGACCATTAGGTCTAGTCATGACCGACTCTGGGGTTGCGCCGCTCATCTCACTTTACTGGCCGAGGGAGCCGGCGTACAGTTTCTGGGTCATGTGGCCAGTATGACTAAGCCGCTTCTGGCGAACCAGAACAGCGCACGGAAACGCCGCCGGAGCAGTACCTATTTATCTACTTGCACTTTGACGTGCTTTCGAACTGCTAGGTTGGCAGGAGCAGGGACTGAGCAACGGGAGCTCACCCCATCAGGGGTTTCGAACCGCCAACCTTCTGATTGGCAAGTCCTAGGCTCTGTGGTTTAACCCACAGCTATCAAATATCAAAATGCCCAGCTGGAGAAGAACAATTGGAGCTATTTCTCTGTCACCTCTTAGGCAAAGTGCTATATCCTGCCTCAGCCACTTTCCCCAGCCAATCATTAGACTCAGCTGAGAAAAGTTTCAGCCATGACGGAGCAGAAAAGGGGAAACTGTTGAAGCCTTCCCCTCTTATTCAAAGGTTAAAACTTTTTCAGGCCAGAGTGGCTGGAATGTTATGCTGAACAGCAAATATGTTTGAGCACTGTAGTGTCTCCCAGCTCAGGGTGAATCTACACACGGGAGTCTGGGTGGGGGAACCTGCTATAAATACTGTAAGCCATAAATTAAATCGTTATAACAAAAGGTAAAAAATGCTATGTAAAATCGCACAGAAAAGTTTTGTGCTGCGCAGCGCCATCTGGTGTCGCATGTTTGCAACTCATTCAAAACACTGTTTTTTGACTAACGTAGCTGAGTCCTCAGTAAGTGCAAGAAATACAGTTGTACCTCGGGTTACATATGTTTCAGGTTACAGACGCTTCAGGTTACAGACTCCGCTAACCCAGAAATATTACCTCGGGTTAAGAACTTTGCTTCAGGATGAGAACAGAAATCGTGCAGCGGCGGCACAGCGGCAGCGGGAGGCCCCATTAGCTAAAGTGGTACCTCAGGTTAAGAACAGTTTCGGGTTAAGAACAGACCTCAAGAACAAATTAAGTTCTTAACCTGAGGTACCACTGTACAGTCAAACTACATATATAGTAATGATAAATTTGGTACTGCAACTTCCTCACAGAAGCACTCAAAAACAGTCCTGCCCAATGACTGTAATATCTAAACAGCAGGTATTTGAAACAACTGAAGAAGTTATGTGTGCTACCCAAGCAAACATTACAATAAGACAAGAACTGAGGATATTTGAAGGTGTGATTTATGCTCCAACCCCGAATAGGTTTAACTTGAAGTAGAACTGATTTCCACGTACAGAGTGGAGCCTTAGGCACACATCGCTGTTCATTATTTGAGGTACGGCTTCTTGGGTTTTCAAAAATGAAATATAATGGTGCTTCATTATATTTCGGGTTCATTATGGATAAATAAAAATCTGTCCTCATGAGAAGTGGTGCACTAGTTGTGAGGCTGAGTGGGGATGGCATAGACTGAAACAGATATCAGATATAACCACCATGGCTGTGGCTGACTTAGGTAAAAATAGTAGGCACCATTTGTTATGTACTGAAGTTCTCACGCTGGGCCAGCAGGGGGATACTGTAGATAGTTTTCACTCAGGTCCACATATGCAAATAAGGGATTGAAATGACGTTCAGTGATTGGATAGCTACAGAAAATGGTTACTGTTGCATTCTAGTGGAGCTCTATATAAGCAGGCTGGCTGAAGCCTTCAGTTCAGTTCTGTTCTGGCCTGTGAATAAACAAGAACTGTTTGAAGAATCACTGTGTCGTCTGATATGTTCACCCACAACTTAACACTATTACTGATTGTGGTGCTGGGTGGCCTAAAAAGGCCCACTGGGGGTTTTTTCTTTGTGGGTGATACCTCTGTGTGGTGTTTGTGCTGTGTGTTATATGTGTATGTGAGCATGTACATTCATGTGTGGAATGTGGAGTAGCCAATGTCTAATTCGGGCCCGCCGCAAATTCCTCACTGCTCTGCAATTTTGCAGCTCTTCCTACTCTGTTACTCAGGGGAGTCTGTATGTGAGCATGCTGTATAAATGTGTGTGTGTACAAGAGAGAATATGGGATAGCCCCCCCCCCCTGCCAATTCTGGCCCCGGCCATTTTTGTTGCAGTGCTGTTTCGGTGCATTGAATACCCTCCAACATTTATTCGATGAAAATAGGGGTGTCCTGTTCCACCACAACTTTATTATTTGTACCCAAATGACTGGGTTGCCCCAGCCACTCAGAGGCGGCTTCCAAAATATATGAAAACATAATAAAGTATTTTAACCTGAAGGAGCGTCTCCACCCACATCGTTCTGCCTGGACACTGAGGTCCAGCGCCGAGGGCCTTCTAGCGGTTCCCTCACTGTGAGAAGTGAGGTTACAGGGAACCAGGCAGAGGGCCTTCTCAGTGGTGGCATCTGCCCTCCCATCAGATGTCAAGGAAATAAACAACTATCTGACTTTTAGAAGACATCTGAAGGCAGCCCTATTTAAGGAAGTCTTTAATATTTGATGTTTTAGCGTGTTTTTAATATTATGTTGGAAGCCATCCAGAGTGGCTGGGGAAACCCAGCCAGATGGGTGGGGTATAAATATGTTGTTGTTGTTGTTGTTGTTGTTGTTGTTTATTTTAAAAAACCCTTCCCTATACAAGGCTGCCTTCAGATGTCTTCTAAAGGTTGGAGAGTTACATCTCCTTGGCTCAGGAGTCAGATATTGTCAGCACATCCAGTACGATAGCTAAACAAATCTTCATTACCATCAACGTGGATTCATTTGCAAGCAAGAGATAATGTCAGCACCTCAAAACTGGACAATGATGCTTATAAACTTACGCTGAAAATAATGAAGCCCAGCCAGAGATGAATCCAGGGTCTCTAGTGAACCATAACAGGGCCATTAGAATGAAGAGGACAAGAGTGATGATTTCTGGGTAGCTGCAAGAGAAGAACAGCGAGTGTCAACATTGCCCTTTCAGTATGTTTGCTTTGACATCATTGTAACATTGTGCCTGTGGTTCAGCCGTCTGTCTTACCTCATCGGTCCAAGTTTATTGTATTCCTCTTTAATCACCTGTGCGGAGGCTTGTTCCCTGGGTGACTTTTCCTTCCCACACTTGAACATTTCTTTGAAACTAAAATGGAAATAATAATAACCAGTAAAGGGGTTTTTACATTTCAAGTATGGGTTTCTCTTCCTGTGGCTTGGATCCAAAGGCCTGAGCTCAGTGGGATTTTTTTTGGCTTCCTTCCTTTGACCAGGAGGCGACTCCCCTCCATTTTGTATCACAAATTGCTTTGGAGATTCTGTTTTGTTTCAAAAGAGGCTTGCTATGTGGGGATCTGTTTTGAAAATGCAGTTCAAAGCTCCTTTTTGGCAGGAGGAACTGGTTACACATCTCTCTGGATCCAAGCCACAGTCCTTGGAACAGAAATAACCAGAGCCTTGTAATTCAGAAACGTAATGCTTTATGTCAAACTATAGTATCATGTATGGTATGTGTATTGTAATGTATTGGCAAATTTGGTGTTTTGGTGCACATACTTTATAGCAGAGGCAGTAAATGGCATGAAGTCAGGTGGGCTTCCTTTATATAAACTAGAGTAGCTAGCTCCCATTACCCTCAGCCAAAATGGCCAATGAACAGGGATGATAGGAATGATAGTGGACACCGTGTTGAATACCTCAAAAGCAAAATCCCTCTGAAAATCTTGGAAAATATGCTCTCTATTCTTGGGGGGGGGGGAATTATACCACCTAGTGACATTTGTATATGAAAAGGGAAAGCAATGTTATGCTGAAGGTCAAATCTGATGTGGCATTAACTATGCAACTCTCAGTTACATGGTTTTGTTTGTTTGATTGTTTGTTTAGTAAATAGTAGCTGTGGATTGGGGGAGTGAGGTGGTCAAATCAGGACTGTGGTGTGATGGGCAGGGGATTTAAACCCAAATTCTAATATGTTCCTCATTCAGATACCAATTCTCTCCATATCTGCTATTTATTAAACAAAAGTAGTCATGCAGCTTCCAGCTGCTAGGATGAATGTCACTTACTATAAATCATTTGTTGTGACTTACTGATGCTTAATTACAATCAAGCAGTATATAAATGTTTGGCCCACTTCAGCATAAGGCTGAATTGTGAGCAGACCATGGTTCCATTACCACATCTTTTTGGGGAATGGTATCTGGAATTATAATTCCTCTTTGGGGTCCAGGCTATCTCTATCTTTATCCCTTTACTTGAGGGATAAATCTTATCAACCCAGAGCATTGAGAAGATTATTCACTGTATCAGCTATACAATTGGACTTTTCCACCCGAAGGTGTGTTGGAACAAATATTGGTTTCACCCTATGAGTGTGGGTTGCATATGCAGAAGTCCTGAATGGTGACCACCATCAGTCCACATGCAAATATTATTTTAGACCAGGTTGGTTTTGAGTTTCCAAAATGCATGCCTATTTCTATACCACAGGGATGAGGAACCTGTGTCCTCCAAAAGTTGTTGGACTCCAGTTCCCATAATTGGTCATACTGGAGGGTCACAGTCAAATGTAGCCAATGTAATGCCATCCAGATATTGCAGACTCCAACTTCCATCAGCCCCAGCTAGCATGGTCAATGATCAGAAAGATGGGAGTTGTAGTTCACAACACCTGAAGTTCACAACCACATAGGCTACCTTTGGCCTTCATGAGTGAAAGTGTGCCTCTAGTAATTGCTGGTGAATTTTCATGAATGAAATCACCCATTCTCATTCTAAAATATGAAATGATTTTCTACAGTATAATATTCTCCCTGCCTCAACTGTCATCACATGGTTTGCACTGGGCATTTATACTTACTTGAAACCCAGGAAAAGCCACAGGAGCCAAACCCAGGAAAGAACCAGTATAATAAGAGTGATGGGGATGCAAAGAATAAACCAGGTTCCAAAATTGATGCACTGGCAACCTGGGTACCGCCTGAATAAAAAATGAGAAAGAAACTGAGGTTAAGACATCACTATTGCATATGAAAAGCAAGATACCAGTTAAGACAGGATCCCTGGGATGGGCTGAAGTATTGATACACTTACACACACCCTGTCCAGTTTTAGATATGAAAACCAGCTCTATCAGGAAATGAAGATGGAATATGACTTCACCTCAAATGTAGATTTGAATGACAACTGCATTATTGCACATTTAACAACAATAGTGTGAACTCGCTGGCCCTGTGTCAATGAGTTCCCGATCTCACTGCTTGACTTCCTATGGCTTCCTTCCCCCCCCTTCTTTTTTTGGGTGGTGGTCTCACTTATCTTTTTAAGAGAGGGAGACATATTAGTACCACAGGTATCTAGTTTGACTCTGGGTGGAGTTGGTGGTCTCCCCCATCTTATGGAAGGTTTCAAAATCATGTTAAAATGTCCCCCTGTTCCCCAAGAGCTATTCATAATTTGCTGCATCAGCCTTCATCAACCTGGTGTTCTCCAGAAGTTTTGTACTACAACTCCCCATCTGCCCCAGCCAGATGGACAAAGGCTGTACTACATGATAGGGATTCAGATGAGGTTCTCAATCATGAGGGAGATTTGCATGAGTACAGGAGGCCCCCTACTCCATAAGTCTGCCCTTCAACATGTAGAGGGCCTGTACACTTGGGGAATGTGAGGCACCAGTGAAGGGCTAGACTTTCCAGTTTTCCTCTCCTCTTTGCTACGTGATTACAATCACATAAAGGAAGTGAATGCTCAGATAGGGCTTATAATGACAGCAATTTTCTTTTGTTCCGTCATATGAGCAAAGTTACATGATAAATACACATAAGGAAGATGTACATATACACATAGATATATAAAAGAAAATATAAATATTGAAAAACCAGACATTGTTTCAAGGTTGGATATTTTCTCAAGCCTTATTACACCAGAACATTCCAAAGCTCCACTATATGCTTCGTAACCCAGACACTGATGTTGGGTCACCATCTTTTCTTCAGCCATAGCATATGGCTATTTGTGCGGCAGTCAGCACGTGAATTACAAGTTCCATATCCACTGATCAGATCACGTCTTTGACTTAACCATGCAATATAACCAATGGATCAACTGATGCATCATATCCTGTTCTGAGTTATACCTCCTGTATTATGCCTATCCAAAATGTTTTTATTTCATGACAAGATCAGAAAATTATCAAATATTATAATGTAAATATACTGGTAGTTGATTGTATTGTATTGGGGTCACACTGAAGTTTCTACCAGGTTCTGAAGAGTATTGTTCTTTAACAGTAATGAACTCTGAAGCTAAGGAGAAAACTGCCAATTTACTGTGTTGTTTAATTGAAACCAAACAAGATATTCAGTATTACAATACTCTGCTAATTTATTTAGTATTTATTTATTGAGTACTGCACTCTTTGTAATATGGTCTAAGCTTTTTATTGTGTGAGGAACTTCAGCTTTATGGAGGCTGAACTGAAAGACTGAAGAGATGTTTACTCTCTTTATGTCACCATACTGCTGGTCTAGAGCTCTTGTTTGCTACCAGACAACTAGGATTGCATCCCCTTGCACTGACTTCTGCAGCCACCAAGTGGTGGGAATCAAATCAACTAGGGAGCATGAAGTGATCCATCATATCACAACCGCTATACCCCAAAATAATTGGGTAAGACTCTGTCACAAAGCACTCACATAGCTATTTTAGACATCAGTCAGTCCAGACGATGAAACGAATTCCTGATCCACCCTGGCTAAGGGAATTAGCTTTAGTCATCAGAAACTACCCAATGAATGCTGAATGTACCATGATAGATAGGACCATGAAGCACTTCAATGGGTTTCATTCCAGCTCCATGTACATAATTGATTGAGCTCAGTTAATTGAGCAGTATAATGTTCAACTGATGGGATTTAATGTTACAGCATTTTATGAAAAGCCTCCTCCACCTTATCCATGTAACAGAACAAACCACTTAATAATTAAGTAATTGTTAATTAAGTAATCCATAAACCACAGTTTGAAGTTCAGAGGGCCTTCTCGATAGCAGCACCCACCTTGTGGAACGCTCTCCCATCAGATGTCAAGGAGATGAGTAACTATATAACCTTTAGAAGAACTCTAAAGGCAGCTTTTAAATGTGTAATATTTTGTTATGTTTTTATATATGTTGGAAGCCGCCCAGAGTGATTGGGGCAACCCAGTCATATGGGCAGGGTACAAATAATAAAGTTATTATTAATATTATAATTATTAAATAGCTCTGTGAGGGGGAATAGGGGTCTTCTAACAACTCCCAGCTCCCTTAACAAACTACTGTCCCCAGGATGATTGGGGGCCAACCATGTGGTATAAAAGTGCTTTAAATTTATAGTGTGGATGGGGCTCAAAGTAGAAAATATGTTGCTGACTGTCTTTTACAGTTCTCTCAACATCTGCAGTGTAACCTCCTGAGGCAGGGATGTATAAACAAGGACCTTGACACAAGTTACACATTGCAAATTCCCTTGAGTGACAGAACCCTCTCCGCATAGCAATAGCCTGAACTCGCCACATGTCAAAGTCAGATACAGATGCGCAGCTTAACAAACATAAAGAGTTTCTATAATGAGGAAAGGTTTCATTAAGACAAGAGCTTTGTTTGATTTTATTAAGCTCTCTCTGGGACAAAGGTGTCAGACTTGACTTGAGAGCTGCAAAATAGGCAATTTCTTTGATGGGACCCTGCTCCTTTGGAGAATCTGTGTGTGATTCTCCGAGGGCAGATAGCAAAAGTAATGTCATCCGGAATGCCAAAATCACCCAGCATACCAAGGTGAACTTGAAAGCATCCACCGTCAGGCTGCAGCTTCCATGAAATGGGCTGTGAGAATTGGCTGCAACAGAAAAAGTCTGGCCTGTGCTAATACTATTTCCACCTTCAATGAAACAAAAACTCATTTCATTGTCGTTAGTTGGCCTGCTAACAAGGGCCCATTGATCATGCTCAACCTTACTGTGTGAACGCATAGGTGACATCTCCTTGGGTATGGGGATGGGGAAATAATTTGCTTTCCTTCCTCATTGCTCACCGTTTCATGTTTGAAATGGTAAAGCTACTCCGATGTGACTTCAAGCCAACACTCCTACTGCTTGACATTTCCTCTGAAATGTGCTTTCGCAGTGTGGGATCAGAGATTTACGGTGTCCTCCCGATCTAGCAAAAACTAAAGTCCTTTAGGGCACAGTAAAGGTGTCAGCATTCGGAGAAAATATTCATCACGGTGTGAAAAACGAAGGCACAACATGTGGGGATGAATGCACCAGACCAAAATCAGGAGGTTCACTGGCTCTGTGTACTTGAAAATACAGAGGCTGTGCTACTCAGTGATGAAGATGGTTTGCAGCGTAAGCTTATGTAACTATAACAGCCAAACTAGGATTGTTCAGACAACCTCTTTGCCCAAGAAAAACACACTTTGAAGATGATCTGTTTGACCTTAGAGATTTGGACTATCACACTGATAGTAAAGGTAAAGGTACACCTGACTGTTAGGTCCAGTTGTGGATGACCCTGGGGTTGCAGCGCTCATCTCACTCTATAGGCCAAAAGAGCCGGCGTTTGTCCACAGACTGCTTCCGGGTCATGTGGCCAGCATGACTAAGCTGCTTCTGGCAAACCAGAGCAGCGCATGGAAACGCCGTTTACCTTCCCGCTGGCGCGGTACCTATTTATCTACTTGCACTTTGACGTGCTTTCGAACTGCTAGGTGGGCAGGAGCAGGGACCAAACAACGGGAGCTCACCCCATCGCGGCGATTCGAACCACCGACCTTCTGATCAGCAAGCCCTAGGCTCTGTGGTTTAGACCACAGCACCACCCGCGTCTCTTATCACACTGATAGGATACAAAAACAAGACTGCATAACCTGTTTTAACAGCTCCCTTCTATCTCCACCTTCTTCCTCATGGCTGTTGCCATGCAATCTGCATTAATAAATGTTTGAATTTAAGTGATTTATACCTGCAGTACTGACCTTGACCAAGCTTATCAGGACAGACCTGGGGATAAGATTGTTGCTCTGCAACAGGGCTTTCATTATCTTAAGATCATTCTTAAGGATTTGTATATTATGTTAGATTAACACACAAAACCACCATGGAGAGTGACTCTGAATCATAATGAAATGGAGCCTAGAGGAGCAGCTGTAACATGAAAAGCTGACGATATGAATGCCTTTTGCCTTTTGATAGCTCTTTACTCTGGGCTCTGTCATGTTCCCTCTGTTGATTGGCTTGTGTTTATGTTTTATATCCCTCCCTTTATTTATTTAGGGGATTTTTAGCTCACTCTTCATTAAAAAATAATCTCAGAGCAGGGCGCAGGATAAAACAGGAACATATAATGCACAATAAAATCCTGGTACATAAAACCAATAAAGCAGTACACTCATCAGCACAATGAACAACAGTACAAGCCAGAGCGGGAAGGCTACCCAAATCCACATCCAGTTTGGTCAAAAGCTTGGATCAATGTGTGCTTTGGCACCCAAAGCCCTGCAAGGTCAGTGCTAGATGAATCTGTGAGGGGAGGGCATTCACATTCCCACCAAGTGTCCCCCTTTTTTCCAGGGGCAGTCCTGGATTTACAGAAACTGTCCCAGTTTCTGATTTCATCCCAGAATGTCCCCTTTTCCTTAGGACACCCCCAGTGCTTTTTTCCCCCTGGGGGAAAGCAGGGGGACACATACCCCTAAACATTTTGTGAATCTACGTTTGGCCTCATTGAGGGGCAGAATTTCAATATGAATAGGAAAATGAGAGTACCCCTAAACATTTTTAAAAAATAAAGAAGGCACTGGACATCCCTATTTTCATCAGAGAAATGTTGGAGGGTATGGAGTTGTGGAACCTTGAGCCAAGGGGATAAGAACCTTTAGAATACATCTGAAGGTAGCCCTTTGTAGGGAAGTTTTTAAAAAATGTTTAATGTTTTGTTGTGTTTTTATGTATGTTGGAAGCTGCCCAGAGTGGCTGGGGCAACCCAGTCAAATCGGTGGGTTATTATTATTATTGTTATTATTATTAGAACTGGACCATAAAGAAGGCTGAGCACCGAAGAATTGATGATTTTGAATTATGGTGTTGGAGGAGACTCTTGAGAGTCCCATGGACTGCAAACCTATCCATTGTGAAGGAAATCAGCCCTGAGTGCTCACTGGAAGGACAGATCCTGAAGCTGAGGCTCCAATACTTTGACCACCTCATGAGAAGAGAAGACTCCCTGGAAAAGACCCTGATGCTGGGAAAGATGGAGGGGACAAGGAGAAGGCGGCGGCAGGGGACGAGATGGTTGGACAGTATTCTCGAAGCTACCAACATGAGTTTGACCAAACTGCAGGAGGCAGTGGAAGACAGGAGTACCTAGCGTGCTCTGGTCCATGGGACCACGAAGAGTCAGACACGACTAAACAACTAAACAACAACAACAATTATTGTTATTGAATAAGACATCCCTATTTTCATCAGAGAAATATTGGAGAGTATGCATTCCATAGCCCTTTTCACATGTTGCTGTGTCATCTGCCTCCAATTCAGCTGCTTTCTATGATTCCCTTTCTCCTTCCTTGCACATTTCATTTCACTTCACTCAAGTGGTTTATTAGATTCTGAAAGATACCATGGGCAGCCGGCTGCAACTAGGAAGACTTGGGGATTTGGTTCAGTCCACATTTTCTAAGTGAACTGACCTGACTCACACCTCCTAGACTTTTATGCAGCTCAGAATGCAGTTATCCTTCGGCTTTCATGCAACTCTGAATTTTGCGATATGGTGCTCAACTCAAAAAAAATGTTACCGTGGTGTATATAAAACTATACATTTTAGATTAGAATGCATGTTTTGGGAAAGGCCTATTTTGTGGAGGGAGAGGGAATAAAATGCATACAAATAGGCATACAGTGGTACCTCGCAAGACGAATGCCTCGCAAGACGAAAAACTCGCAAGACGAAAGAGTTTTTCATTTTTTGAGTTGCTTCGCAAGATGAATTTCCCTATGGGCTTGCTGCGCAAGACGAAAATGTCTTGCAAGAGCAACTCATAGCACGCGGTGTGGTAGCCTTTTTTGAGGTTTTTGGGAAACCGTGCTTCGCAAGATGAAAAATTCGCAAGACGAAAAAACTCGCAGAACAAATTAATTTCGTCTTGCGAGGTACCACTGTAGTTTTGTGGGGAGGGTTCTTTTTTTTTAGAGGAATGAGAGCTGGATGCAGAAGCGGGAGCGCATAAACTTATGAATGAAAACACGTGAAAGTGACATTGATGCAGAAGTGGGAAAGCATGAATGAAACTATGTTAAACTGATAGGAGTTGGAAATAGGCTGATCCACTCATCTCTAATTACAACTCAGAGAATGCACAACCACCTGAAAGTGAGAGGTGAGTAGCGGTGCAGTTAGGTAATTTTAGACCCTGAGATGACCCCATCTCTTCTCCAACTCTTGGGGATGGGGAATCTCAGGATCGTGGGTTTGAGCCCCACAATGGGCAAAAGATTGCTGCTTGTGTGGGCAGGGTGGTCCCTCCCCCTACCTGGCCTGATCACCTTGGCAACACCTCCCCAGGTGAGATTGTGCAACTGGCTGAGGTAGGCGGAGACCTCCAGTGAAAGCTGGATCATAAAGAAGGCTGATCACCGAAGAATTGATGCTTTTGAATTATGGTGCCGGAGAAGACTCTTGAAAGTCCCATGGACTGCAAGAAGATCAAACCTATCCATTCTGAAGGAAATCAGCCCTAAGCGCTCACTGGAAGGACAGATCCTGAAGCTGAGACTCCAATACTTTGGCCACCTCATGAGAAGAGAAGACTCCCTGGAAAAGACCCTGATGTTGGGAAAGATTGAGGGCACAAGGAGAAGGGGACGACAGAGGATGAGATGGTTGGACTGTGTTCTCCCAGCTACCAGCATGAGTTTGACCAAACTGCGGGAGGCAGTGGAAGACAGGAGTGCCTGGCGTGCTCTGGTCCATGGGGTCATGAAGAGTGGGACATGACTAAACAACTAAACAACAAAAAGGCTTTGGTCTGATCCAGCAAAGCAGCTGTTATGATCTCCAACAAAAACAATGGTGTTGCACGTCAGTGCCGAAATGATCCTGGAGCTGTAATCAAACCAGGGATCATAACAAAATGCCCATCTATAAACAAAAAAGAGTTTTGTAGCTCAATTCCAGGCATGCTGCCTCAGACGAAAGCCTCCACTGTTAGTTGTTCAGGGTGGAATCACATAGGTAATTAGTTGGAGATGTGTTTTCCTCTGGTATGGTTATTATTCCCTTTCCTTGCTTGTAATGAAGTTTGAAGGCTTTAATGTGTCCTTGCTTATTTGATTATATGTATGCTTTTATTTTATTTGCTTTAAAGTAACTATGATATATTCTCCTGTGTAAAATGCAGTTTAGGATGATGCAATTTCTAGCAAATTACAGGTGGCAGATAGACAATATTCCAGGCAACTAGAAATCGCTTTAACAGATTAGACATATTTGGGACGCAGAGTGAAACTGACAGAATGATCCTTGATACTGCGGTTGTTGTCAATTAGTATCAAGTGTAAAAATTGCAGTTGCCTCAGAAATAGCATGAAGTTAAACATCATATATCTTCAGCTGTGAGAAAAGTTTCTTGGGGCCAAACTGTGGCACCATAGTTTATAAAACATTTCTAAGACAGCCTCGGTGATTTCAATGAGTTTGTTAAAAGGAGGAAGAGCAAACCTGCAGAATAATGTTTTTAGACATTATTTTCCTTTTTTTCCATTCTGCATTTCTGGCCTGTGTGAAGTGTTCCAGCTGTAATATTGTGTCTATTTGAATGCCGTATTGTCCTGTGAGTTCATGGGGGTTGGACAAGGATCTTTGAGTCTAAATTCCCTTGTCCCTCAGCTTCAGTTTACTACATCTACAATGGAAATAACAGTGCATAGTCCAGCAAAAGTTGAATACTTTAAGGTTCCATTGATTTCAACAGGAGGGATTTAAGCGTGTGTTTATGTCTCCCATTGAAATAACGACGAGCCTTAAAAATTTTGGATAGATATTGACCATTGGGACATCAAGGACAAAGACAATGGAACTGCAAAGCTTGGAATACTTTATAGAGCCTGGATGGATAGATAGTGATTGTGGTTCAGAAATTCTCTAGCCTTCTGCTTCTTTGTTTACTACACAGTTAAAATCTCATTGATTTGTAAAGTGGAAGTTGTGGTGGAGTGTTGTGGGCAGCTAAACTGCAAGAGCATCATCATGTGACTCGCCTGAATGTTTAGCTAATCTATGAGAGATTTATGTGACCCAACAGTAATAAGGTCAACTAACCTACAATACCATCACGTGGCTAGGCTCTTAAGTATATTTGGGGGACAGAGCTGGATTGGGATATAAAAACTTTATGTGGGATCATCTTAACAGATGGTCCTGGTTGCGGGCAGGCCCTCAACCCAGTTCCCCCACCTTGGCATGGGTGGAGCTATTGCCCTCACACCAGGCTGGCACCACGATTACCCAGGGCTATTGCCCAATCAATTTAAACAGGGTGATCGTGGGGGAAAGTATAAAAGCAGCAGCACGACATCTGCCAAGCACCTGCTTCGTGCTGCTGAACACCTGCCCACCCTCCCTTTAATTTAGGTGTCCTCTGGCCTTGCTTTGGACTTCGGTTGGTGGCCCATCTTGGGATGGGGACCGGGTATGAATTTTTTCCATTTCACAAATTGACACTGGCCACTTGGTTTTTGCCTACCTCTTAGCAATCATCACAACTTTGTAAGGTTTGGCAGTTAGGCATTGGCTTATAGTTGAGTGGGGGAGGGAAGGTCGGTCATCGCCTGCCCCTCCATTGTCCAAGGGTATTCCATTAAAGGAATCTGGGGCCTGGATCTTATCCGAAGTCCGCTTGAGGGGCTAGGGCCATGTCAGGCTTCTGGGAACACTGGGGGAGATGCAGGAGGGTTCCCCCGAAGCAGCTCCCCTTTGGGTGGTTTACCCTTACAGACTTCCTGCAAAGGAGGCAGGAGTCCGATATAGTCTTTTGCCAATGCCTAAGCCAATACCGCTCACATTTCCTGTAATCGGTAAAGTTGTGGCCAGAAATTGTGCCCAATAACCTTAAACAAAAATTCCGTGTCTGTGTGTATTACTTTATTCTAATGGGGGTTGGCTTGAGGGTCTTGACACGCAACCCAGTTGGCACCTGCCTTGGATCTGGCCTGATTTTATGTATGTGTCGATCTTTTAAACTGTTTTTTATTATTCCCAGTTGTTGTTTGAAGTGCATTTATAAAAGGAAGGAAATAAAAACAGGTTTCAGATTTAGAGAAACTTGTTTTGTCTCTTTTCTTACGTGTTGAAGTGCTCAGCAAAGATCAAGTTGGTTGAAGTTCCTGTGATGGTCGTCAGTCCGCCAATAGTTGACGAATAGGCAATGCAGAGGCACATGACTTTACATATCATGTGGTCCCTTTTGTTTCGGTATTTTCTCCCAGTATCACTTGGTTCTGGAGTCTCCTTAAATAAGAAATGAAAAGAACAGTAAACATTTTCATTTTCGCCTAGCAACATGTGAAACCTGCCCATCTTTGTTCAGAAATTGAAGGGGCTGAGATTTTTGCAAATCTTTTTGGAGGTTTTAGATAAAACACAAGAAGACTCTTTGAAATACCCCTTGGTGTATTTCAGACGCGTGTAGGTTTTCAAAACTTGTTATTATTGTTCCTGGTTGATGAATCAGGAAGAATAGCAAATAATACATCCTAGAGTTCAAGTTGGCAAGAACAGCTTGGCCTGCAGAAACAGAAGCAGCCTCAGCTGCTCTTTCCCCTCCTCCATATTCGCGACTTGGTAAGTTTGTGAAAACATGAGAGGGGACAGAAGAAGGGGAAGAGGCAGATGGAAGATGCTGACACTGAGCCATAATGAGCAGAGGCAAGATGGAAGGGGGCTTGGCTCAGAATGCCTTGGGGATTATTGAACTAGGAGAGAGCGAGAGTTTCTAAACCGTGCCATTTTATAAAATTCTTCTTCATCCGTAAGAACAGTCTCACTGTGGTGGGCTCCAGCACAGGTAGTGGGAAAACGCTCACAGGAGATGAAAATCTGCATTCAGCATGGAAAAAGTATTCACCATAGAAGGCTTATTCTTCCCTCTCTGAGTGGTGTGAGGCTGTCACCATGAGCATCTGCCATTATGTGCAGGATTTGGCTTGGGTGTAGTGGTGGCATGCCAGGGCTGAATCCTACGCATGCCTGCAACTCCTCAAGATGGCCTTATTATGAACCCATGTAGCTGGAAGTCACAGCGAAATGGCTTCCCCACCACCCCATAGACCTCATGAGAACAGGTCCAACTTGGTTGACCTGTGAGCTGGAGGAGGGGATATCCTTTTTAAAAAAAGCCTTGAAACATACTTTTTATCAGTGAAGCGCTGACATACCTCTGCTGCATCTCAAATGCTCGGTGATGCATTCAAAAATAATACCTACATCACTCAAAATAAGACAGCTCAAATACATGCATGGTAATTGGAAGTTCTTGAGGCAAATTTAGCTCACTGTAGCTCGACATCTCTCTTGGCTCTGAACTTTGGGGTCTGGTAATGATATCCAACCCATTCTACCCCATTCTTGTTTGAATTGAACGATCTCACATGGGGACTGAATTATGGAGCATCTGAAAGGGATCAAATATTTGTTAAGGTCTGTTAAAAAGCCTGTCTGATGCACAGGTTTTCACACCAGAATACTGTTAAAATAGAAAGAGAAGAGAGTCATGTTTGCAGGTGGTGGGACAGGTTTGGTTGTAGCAAAATGGCGACAGATGTGTACATTTAAAAGAAAAAATGCATTGATCTCTTAGGTAGGCACTTGTGGATGCTGTACTTTTGGTCCCAGCAGCCTGGAGTGCAGGGAGAAAAAGAGAGAGAGGAAAAGGTGTGGACACACAATTTTAAGACCACCATCCCCAGACTTCAACTACTAATGTCCCAGGGCTGATGCACACTTTTGTTTGATCCGCATTTTGATCACATCGTGTGCCGATTAATTCATCTGGGTCCGAGAGGTTTTCTCATCGTTCCACAGCTGTGCCTTGTGAAAATCCCACCGAACCAGAACTTATCAGACGTGCAGAGAATTCAGAGAAGGCTTTTCCTTCGCTGAGCTTCAATTCAGCAGGTAAGATTTTTGCAAGGCGCAACAACGAGAAAAGCTCTCAGGCCAGGGGGAATTAATCAGGCCACAGGACAATCAAAATATGGGCTCTGCAGTCCGCTGGCAGTAGGAGTACAATATGGGCATGTCTTTAAGTTAACACCTTACATTTAAAAGCTGACAGTACCATGTTATCAAAGGTTATTCACCAAAGCCAGACTAAACGTCTTTCCTTCTGCAGTGTTGGATGGCAGGTTGAGAGGAGTTCCCTACCAGGACAGACTTTGCTCATGTGCTCAAGACATCAGTTCTATAAAACATATTTTGCTGCACTGTGCGAAATATGAGCAAGCCAAGACTGAACTGATATTACCCTTGTTGGTACCTTTCCCAGGAAAATCAGAGGCTCACTATGTCAGGTTCCTATTGGAAGACTGGACAAACACTAGAACATTAGCAGTGGCGAAGTTTTTATTGGTGGTTGCAAGAACCAATGATCCCTATCTTTAAGTCTGAACAAAATGCTTGTTTAACCTGGAGGTAGGCTGTCTGAATTGTGCATTGCTTTGTAATAATTTATTGGGTCTCTGGACCATAATAAAGATTGATTGATTGAATATGGGCCCAGTGAAAAGTGTGGATGAGCCCCCAGGCTAAGAACTTCAACCAAACATGGATTTCTGAGAATGAATTCATATAATCACTTGGGTTTAGTGCATTTCTCCTTCCGTGTCATGTCCGTTTACTGAAACGTGTCAGGGAACGACTTTTTCATCCATGATGCACTTTAAAGACTCCAGTTACAGGGGGATGGCTTAGAGCCAGGGGTTAATGAAGCTGATCCGAGTCTCAAGATAAGAATTCACAAGTAATCATTACAAAGCAGAGTTACAAATTGCACCATAATTCTTGTTCAAAGACTTGCCAGCAACTTCACAGTCAGACTAGGGCCAGGGGTGAACTGAGTCCAAGGAGGAAGATAGAGGGGAAGGATCATAGCTCAGTGGGAGGGAATTGGTCTGGCGTGCAGAAGTTCGCAGATTCTACCTCCAGAAACTCCAGGAAGGGTGGGAGAGCTGCTTTCAGTCAGTGTGGACAATAATGAGCTAGATGGACTTAGTGGTTTGGCTCAGTTTAAGGCAATATTCCCATAAGACAAGGAAGAACATGGACGCAGAAACCAGTGGAGATTATTGCAGCAGGAACCATTAGCGGGATGGATTAACAGCTGGAGATACAAGGGCAGCAGGCAGGGCTCAAGAAACCTGTCAAACCCAACAAAACCTACAGTATGACAACGCCTTTCTTAGGACCAACTGAAAAGTCACAAAGTCATGAGCAAGTTCTAACATTTGCTCCTGACTTATTGGCATTTTGTTTGTCCCTAATCACCACCCTGTAGATTTTGGATTTCATCAGCATGGCTAGCTGCATCCTTTTCTTTAATTTGGAGACTTCAAAAGCCCACTCCCAATTTTGTATTATACCATATTGCAGATTACCCAAAAGGCAGGATACTAATAATTTTAATAAAGAAATAATAAAAGTGTAGACTTTGGGGTTTTTTGTCCAGTGGACCAACAAGACCACCTACATTATTATTATTTTTTAGTTATTTGGAAAGCCAGCAAAACATTTCTCATAGTAGGAATTAAGCTACATAAAATGGGAAATGTCTAATCAGGATTTTATAACTAAGGAACGTTTTGCAGCAGTGGAGACTATAATAAGGGGCACCCCATTATGCTATGTTTTAAAAAGTTTCCACAATCTTCTATGAGACTCTGATTTCCTCTTGCAAGAGATCATTGTTTAAAATCATCTGGCAGCCCGACACAGAAACAGGACGTAAAATATATATATATTAAAAACAAATGAATGAGGATCTCAGCCGGAGTAATTAAAACAAGTTATGCATCTGAGTGGGCCAAAAGGGCAAACAACAATATAATATTTTGGCTGCTCAGTCTGAAATGGATCTCTACAGAGACTCTTCTTCAGCTCATCCTTCTAAAGAGAATGACCTGAACCAGTTGCTGCAACCCAAAAATTGGAAGGAAGAGTAGCACTCTTTCTCATTTCCTCTTTCAGCTTTATGTGCTTTTCAAGGCTCAAATTAATTCTGTTGGACCTGAAAGAAGTGACCAGAGAGGGTTGTGCCCACAGCACTCTCTCTAAAATCTAAATGTGTCAATGGACCTAGAGAAATTAGTGACCCTGACCTACTAGGCTGATATCAAACCATAATTTCAAAATTAAAATGCCACGATTGCTTATGAAATACCTTTTCCTTCTCAATCTTGCACACAGTGTGAACCGCATGAGCAGACCCGTTGCTGTATCTAGAAAAAAGAAACATGCAGAGTTTATAAGTGATCTGCTGTGCTTGAGCAAACTGATATAATATACGTGATCTAAAATAAATTTTACCCATTAAATTGCTGTGTTTTCTCTTTCCAGCCAACTGCTTTGCATTCATCAATATCTTCTATTTTAAAAGAGAGAGGGAGAGAGGTGAAAAGTTGAATATGAGGGCTTCAGTTTAGCTGGTCTTTCCCCAGGAAAGGTAAAGGTGGACAACGTCCAACATCCCTGCGTACCATCGAGTTCCAACGCGTGATTGGTGGCTCCATTTGCGTGAGTCATTTCCAGGCCATCCACTTCAGCTTCAGCACTGATGATTTGCTGAGCCACTGCCTCTACGATGGGCATCACCATAGCAGCAGCGGAGGTGTTGCTAAGCCACATAGACAGGAAGGCACAGCTGATCATGAAGCCAAGGGTGAGCCTGAAATGAAAAGCACCTCCATGTATTTCTCTACAATCAGCCCTCAGCTTAAAACAAAGGAATGGTTCTTTGCCATCAAAATGAGACTGAGTTGTCATCATCATCTTCATGAAAGAGTTACCATGCTTTCTGATTTGCTACTAAATGAAGTTTTCCATAATGTGGAACCACTTGAGCTCAGACGTGTGCCAACCACGCTGGTGTTTTGGTGCCTTTCAAAGATTTACCTGTGTTCTCAGGCTTCCACTGATGCTTAGTCCCTGATTAATGTTAATTTGCCCCAGATTGCTGCTGTATTATTATTATTTTTTGAAAAAGTTATTACTGTTTAAATGTTTTAACTCCTTCAAAATATCATCAACTCTCTTCTGATGTGCATTCCCTTGGGATGCTATATGCAAGGCGGTGTGAAAATACATACACAAATAAATAATTCCCGGAAACTAAATCCAGACACAGCACACCTGTGCTACTTACTTTAGTCACCAGGCTATACTGAGCTGAAAGTTGATTCAGGGGTAAATAATATACTCCAGGGCCACCAGTTGCTCTTACACACACACACACACACACACACACACACACACACACACACAAAAGGCAGATGAATGAGGCAGGGTTATCAAGTTCCTTGCAACATACATGTGTTAACACAGCATTTTCAGCCACTCCAGTGTCATAGGAGTCTTGTAAGGGAATGTTAGAACAACTGTTTTATCTCAAGTCAGACCACTGGTCCATCTAAGTCTTGTGCTTATAGTAGCTAGTATTGGCTCTCTAGGGTTTCAGACAGAGTATTTTCCTGAAACCGGGACCTTCTGCATCATGTGCTTCCCAATGAGCTACAACCCTTCCCTATGCTCACATGGTCAAGCTCCAGAATAACCTTCTTTGCCCTTCCGTACTCAGGAACCAGAGATTATGCACCCATCCAATTAAAATCAACAATGGGAGGAGCAACATAATAAGATGTAGTGCAGGTGTAGAGAATCTTTGGCCCTTCAGATGTTATGGAACTACAGCTCTTATCTTCCTTAGCCATTGGCTGTTGGGAGTTTTAGCTTAGTAACATCTGCAGAGAGGCACCGTTACAAAGAAAATGGATGACAAGACCTCAAAGGACCAGGCCATGGAGCTCATCTTTAGGAGAGATGGTTCAATCTATTCAGACAATAACAGAAACAGCCTTGTAAACTTTCTCTGGTAAAAATGCCCTAGATCACACCCCAACTAACTGCACAATTATGGAGTACATTCTGGTAAAGGCAATAATTAAAACGGATTATGAAAATTTACAAAAATTGTAGTTTCACCAATTGATGGTTTGTTTGTTTTTTGCTGTGAAAAAGCCTTTTTGAAGGACAGCAGGTTGTACAATGGACTCCTCTCGTATATTTCGACACTCTGGGACCAGGGCTGTGTCTTCATGATTTATGATGTGTAGAATGCATGGCTACTTGGACAAGTCTCATTAGAACATCCTAAATTAGTTCAGTTCATCAGATTCCCAATTAGCTTGCTGGCTCAAAGTCCTTCCAGTTAAGCTGATGTTTTCTTACCTAACCAACAGACAGTTTATCTCCACACAGGTAGGCACTGAAAAACAGTTGCGCGGAACCTGCACTCTCAGTTTCCAATTGTATGTGTGACAGCTGTACAATGCTAAATGGGGATCTACTTTACTCCCCAAACCAGTGCCCTGATTCACTCCTTTGCAATAGTCACCCCACATGTGCAACTTGGAACTATACTTTCACTGACTCCATGTTCTTGCTGTGTAACAGGGTAGGGAATCTGTAGCCTTCATAAGATGCTGGAGTTCCATGATCACTAACCAGCATGGCCAATGACTAGGATTTATGGTTGTCGTAGCCCAGTGGCACTGTGGGTTAAACCACGGAGCCTAGGACTTGCCGATCAGAAGGTTGGCGGTTCGAATCCCGTGACGGGGTGAGCTCCCGTTGCTCGGTCCCAGCTCCTGCCAACCTAGCAGGAAAGTTCGAAAGCACGTCAAAGTGCAAGTAGATAAATAGGTACCACTCCTGCGGGAAGGTAAACGGTGCACTGCTCTGGTTCGCCAGAAGCAGCTTAGCCATGCTGGCCACATGACCCGGAAGCTGTACGCCGGCTCCCTCGGCCAATAAAGCGAGATGAGCGCCACAATGCCAGAGTCGGTCACGACCGGACCTAATGGTCAGAGGTCCCTTTACCTTTTTAGCCCAGTATAAGTTTCTCTTTCTATTTTGTTTTCCTCCTGCCTGCTCTCTGCTGCTTCAGCTTCTCTCCTCCTTGTACCCCCATCCAAGCAAGCCTTTTCTGGAAAGATTCTCCAGCCATTTCTATTTTATTTTTAGGCTGCTTCTCTGGGCAAACTTCCAAAACAACAACAAAAAATGAGCATCATTTTAAAACTTTAAACAATCACTCCACACACACACACACACACACACACACACACCCGGAAACAGCAAAACTCAGACCGGTACCCATCTAATAAACATCAATCTTGGAAGGGGTGTGGGGATGGTCTTCAGGGCCAGCCCCAAAATCTGCAATGTAGAAATTTCACACTGGTCCAGTGGAAGAGAATTCCATCACCATGGGGCCACCAAAGAAGAGGCTCTCCACCTTATTATCTAGGGGGTGAACATACCAGGAGAGACTCAAGTGGATATTAAAGGGATCAGCTATCTTCAGCAATGCTATTAGGTCTTCTGGATAGATTAGTATCCGTTCCTCTTTCCTCACCAAGATTTCACTGCCAACTCCCTTCTGCTGCCAAGTGCCCCAAACCCTTCCAAATGGGATACTCATTTCTTTGACGCTGCCAACTTGGTAACCTTGCATACTTCGTTGAAGTTGCTCCCACAGCACAGTGTTGGAGATGGTGAAAAATGATTTGGTCAAACTTTAACTTGTGAAAGCACAACCTTGCCTACGTAAGAAACGACTACGAGGTACATGCATCACCTACACCATTTTTACTTCGTAACAAGTGGTCCTAGATTGGATAATTTTTACAAAGATTGCAGAGACCTTTGGAATCGGTGTGGATGGAAAGCACTGCATAAATGTTAATGATTACTTCAGGTAACGGCAAGCTCCTTGAAAAATGCAAAATGACTTTTCAAGTTATTTGGGTGGCACGACCCACATCCTGGCTGATGAAATCTCGTCTCCTCTGAAATAAAGCTGCTTGCTCCTACATTATAGGGGCACCCAATTGTGATCAGGTTACATTTCAGTTCTGGATAATTTCTGCCTATTATGCCTACCTCTTATTAAATGGATGATAGTCATTATTGCAAAAGGCTCTAGATGAGCCCGATTGAACCAGTTTATTTATTTTAAGGTCAGACTAAACATAGACTATTAATGGTAATTCTGAAGTTCTGAATGTGATGGTCAAAATGTCCTGCAAATAAATTTGAGGTACTTTCAATCCTCCTACAAAAACTTTGGTCTGGAACAGAGCTCTCAGCCTTTTGCCAGTTTAGCAAAATCTTGCCAGAGGCAACATCCTTGCTTCTTCCAGGAACGGGGGAGAAATCCAACCCGTTCGCTTCTCCAAATGATGTATTTATCCAACCAAAAAATTCATACTTCTTTGTTTTTTAGCAAAAATAAATTTTAAAAGCCACTTAGAGACCTAAATGACGTGAAAAGCGGGGTATATTATTAATAAGTAAAAATTTATATTATCAGGGGAAATGGCAAAAATGCAGAAATTAGGCAAAACTGCATACAAAAAAGTATGTCTGGGGGGCATACAAAAAGCCATACTTTAAATATAATACAAACTCATCGTGTAAACTGAACTTAAGATTTGAAAAGTGAGAAACACAAAGGAGCTGAAATTGGCAGATCAACCCGCCCCTGCTTCTTCCACTTTCAGGATAAGGTTATAAAATCCAGTCCCTACTGGGATTTGTAATTTCTAGAACTAGGCAAAGGCAACTTTGCAAATTCTAGAAGGTATCTGGATATGACCGGATTTCTAGGGGATGTAAACATGTCGTAAGAAGGCAAATTCCGTACTTCTCCTCCCCCTCTCTTCTGAGGGGGCAAATCCACTACTGCTGTGTGTATGTAACAAAAGAATGAAGGCAAGGATGATTTACAGCAGTGGAATGTGATGCTGAGATGCTGAGATGCTGAGTGGAGTCAGGGTGAGTAATAGGTGGAGAAAGTCATCTGAGAATGACAGTCGAAGACTTTGCATAAAGCGAGGAGTGAGTGGATAGGAAGGAGAGAGGAGAAAAGACTGGTGGGTCAGGATAACTGCTGGAGAGGGAAGTCAGTGTGCTTTGTTTAGTTAGGGATGGGGAACCCGTGGCCCGCCAAGTGTTGCTGGACTCCAACTCCCATCAGCCCCATCCAGAATGGCCAAAGATCAGGGATGATGGGAGCTGTAGTTCAGCTACACCTGCATGCTCTGCACCCCTGGGCAAAGGTGTTAAATAGAAGCATTATTTACTATTTTACATGCAACAATGACTTGTTCTGTGTTCTTTCCCCTATATACATAATATGAGGGATTCTAGGAAGCCATTTCTCATTGCATATGCTGGTTTGGGCTTTTTGAAAGCAGGGTCCTGCTTGTCTCTGCAATTCAGTAGATGATGGTAGTAGGGCATTTGTGGGGAGGTTAGAAGCAGTCTGGCCTCTGTGGGAGAGTGACCCCTGTGACCTTTAGGGGCCAGGGCCTTGAACGGGAACCGGGAACCTCACTGAATATATGAATGTGCTTGTTGGCTAGCCAGTCCTATAGTGGAATGGGAGATTCTAATAAACTGTTTTTTGTTTTTGTTTTTTAAAAAAAAGGTGGTGAGGGGGAGGGACAGAAACTGCCTGCAGAGAAGAAAAAGAATTCTTCAGAAAAGAAGAAGGGGAAATAAAGGAATTGCTTTATTGCAATCTCTTTTTGATAGCAAACAATTTATAAACCAGCATTCAAATGATCATTATGTACCCTGAGTGTAAAATTATTTGTGGTTTGAAAACTGACTGATGATCCTTGTTATAAAGTGGATTTCAGAAGACGATTCCACCTCAGGTTCCCCTCATCTACTCTGCCTACAACCATTTGAAATCCATGCAGATGGCTTCATTTATCACTAGGAAAGGTTTCAGTATTGTTGGCCCCGGTAAGCTGGATGTAAATTCTGAGCGGAAATGGATAAGACACCTACATGATCTGAGATACTCTCCTCAAAATCTCTTGCTATTTCACAAATGAGAAGGAGGCTGCCCTCTTGGATCACATGCCATTATGATGTGACTCTGCAGGGAATTTTTGGGTGCACATCTCAGGTTACTTGCTGCTTTAATGACACAATGACATGAATGACATAACCCGGCTGAACAGACACAGCAGCCTTCCTCTGCCTGCGATATTGCTGGGCAATAAAAACCGATGTGCACCAGCCAGCATAAACAATGCTTTGGAATTATGAGAGTTGGAGCCCCATAACAGAAAGAGCACCTAGTTTGGGACAGCAGCTATAAAGAGCGAAAAACAATCATCTCAGAAAGTGATAGAAAACACTTTCTTATCTTAACTTGACATATTATCTGTCCAGATAAGATTGCTGTATCAGTGCAACTGGGATAACACCCAGCTAAAAGGGTACTTTTGGAGGGTCAAAAATTACCTGTAGGAGGAATTTACATGGAGCCACCAGCCTATTTAACTTCAGCATTGCATAATTTGCATGCCATTAAACATCATGCAGATGTTAAATTAATGGAATTGCTGTTTGACTTGCTTCTTGGTTCAAGTCTGAGGCAACTCTTGAGTACCGTTGCTTATTTTAGGGTTCCAGTATTCTTAACATTAAGGGACGTGGGTAGTGCTGTGGGTTAAAGCACAGAGCCTAGGGCTTGCTGATCAGAAGGTCAGCAGTTCAAATCCCCGCAACGGGGTGAGCTCCCGTTGCTCGGTCCCTGTTCCTGCCAACCTAGCAGTTCGAAAGCATGAAGTGCAAGTAGATAAATAGGTACCACTCCAGCGGGAAGGTAAACGGTGTTTCCATGCACTGCCAGTAAAGCGAGATGAGCGCCACAACCCCAGAGTAGTCTGCGACTAAACCTAATGGTCAGGGGTCCCTTTACCTTTACCTATCTTAACATTGCGTCATGGGAGAATGTCACCAAGTGAAACTAACTGCACCACCATTTCAGGAAAAGCTTCACCTGCTAAACTTCTGTCTGCCACACAGGTGGCTTTGCAAGCGGTGAAGATAACAAACATTCTCAGTCTTCATTTTCCCTTTTAAACCGAGTGGCAACAGTGGCCTGCCTGATGAAATAGTAATAAGGATAATTATTTTGTTGTTCTTGTTTTTTAAAAAACAAAAACAGTGTTTGCGTATTAAAATATAATATATTATTACAGGAGGCCAGGTGACCACTGGGTGGCAGGCAGGCATGCTTACAAATTCTCCCCATCCAAATGTCTTTCTGGTTTCTGAATCATCTGGTCTAGTTTGCAAGCCACACCAATGCCTAAGGAAGCTGCCATCTTCTATTTTTATTTTCAGGCTCCATAGAGGCCACTGCAAATGCTTAGCCTGCCACAGTTTTAATTTCTTTCTGTTGGTTCTTTAATCTTCTTAATTCTCACCCTACCCACCGCTTGTGCATATTGCTAACACAGTGAAAAGGGGTACTCATCCATTGGATTGCTTGCACAGATCAGTAAGAAAGACAGAAAAGCGAGGCGGACAAATGAAAGGAAAATAAAGCTTCAGCAAACTATGCCCATTCCAGAATTAATTTTAGAAAATGTCCATGTTAAATCAGAGGAAAGGATGAGCAAATCCATGAAAGAGCAGTCTGGAACCAAGGTAATCCACTCATCATTTGATGGGCACGTTCAGTTGCAGTGTCAAAATCTGAAGCAACAGTCTACACCCTCTTCACAGCACTGTTGACATCTTGCTGTGGGCTTAGAAAACACACACACACTGTGAAATCAGCCTTGATCTGTTCATGTCCTGGGCTTTTCTCTGGCTTTCCTCTGCCCTCCCTGCATTTTGTGAAACCAGCCAGACTATCGATGAAGAGGTTAGGTAAGATATATTTGTGGATTCCATATTTATGGAACGGATGGCTTCATCATCTCTTTCCCATCTCCTATCTTAGCTTTCTAGTTACTCCTAATGGCCAGGTTTAGCTCTTTGGCTCCTTACGATCATGATGAGATCTTATTAGGTGAAGAAATAATGATACTCCAAACCAAAACTGTGATCAGTCTTGCAGGCAGGGATGTACACACAAGCATGGTCCTCAGGGTCTCCAAGGTTCACTGAGGTTTCCCGTTTCACCCACTCTGCTTTCCCTAACTGTGCTAATTTACCACCATCAAGTGAGAAACTGACAACTCCTTGCTTCCCCTATCACAGCAGCATCTGACAATTCAAGAAACAGAAAGCCTGCAATGCTGGCAAACTGCTTTTGGTCTTGCTGATTGGATTGACAGGGGCTACCTGACCCCTTACGAACAATAAAAAGGAGCACAACATGATATTTCATTTCTCTTGTCTTCTTGTTTGTAACAGCTGTCAGCAATATTTTGGGGGGTGAAGGGGGGTGGGCTTAGTCTTCCTATCTGTCTGCAATAAAACTGCTTAGCACTACCTCAGCTTTGGATGGAATACTAATGATGAGATAATGTACGAAAGATCTCTCAGTTGCTTAATACCAGTCATTAAGAAGTATGAGTCAGAGCTGTTCACAAATTCATCTGCTATTTTGTTCTGAGCCGTGCGCCACTATTGCCAATAACAGAAGTGTTTCATGTAAAACTCATTTTCTCATCCCAACGATATGTATAATTCAATTTTGGCAAAAGGCTGGCCTTAGCAAATCTCTTTAGCAGCCAAATAGAACTGTAATTATGGCTTGTAAATGGCAGTGGTGTAGCATGGGTTGCCAGTGCCTGGGGCAAGGGTTAGGGTTCCTGTGGTTCCTGTCAGGGCTGGGCTGCAGTGATGGAGGTGGGGAAGGGTCTTCCCAGCAGTGAGAGAAAAGCTGGGGATGGGAGACCAGTGGTGGCCATTTATTTTATTGTTATTGTTTATTTCATGAAATTTTTACACTGTTTGATTGGTTTAAAAAACACACCCTCAAAGCAGTTTATTTTTCTTTTGAAATTTTGCACACACACACCCAAATTTTGCACCTGGGGAAACAGCCCCTCTACTCCTCCCACACACACACCATATACTTTGTGATACTTTGCACACAAACCCGCCCAACCTGCCCAAAAGTTGCTACTTGAATTGTTGTGCTCCAATCACAATTACATAATACTGAAAATTCCAACAGGTGAAGCTTCTATTATTGCCATGGAGCTACAGTGCTGAGGAGAGTAGCATCTGTGGAATTTCTTCTTATTGTGCAGTTTTATAAAGGACAGGTGAAGAAAAGAGCTGGCAAGTCTACTTGCACAACAGAGCCAAAGGGGTTTTCAGTATATCAGTTTCTTTTGTCAGTATGCTACATACCATGCAGGGTTAACACCCACCAGCATCACCATTTTCAAGGCAATTCTCTTGTGCAAATTCCATTTCTCTATTGACGTTGCCAAACAAATCACTCCCGTTAACAGCAGATGAAAATCTTTGAAATAAGCAGATGCCACCTAAAAGCAAAATTCATTTTGTTTAGCTAAATGTGCGCTATTTAGCTACCATGATTCCATCTCAGGAAAATAATGAGCTGTACAATTTGTGGAGGAAAATCGAAATGAATGAAGCCACCTAGATATATAAAGAGAAACAACAGGGACTTCAATCCTCACGTTTGCTCTTGAAACCAGGAGTTGCTGTTACTAGAGGAATAAAATTAAACTAAAATTAAACATGGGGTGTGTTTCAAGGGGGGTGGGCATTGACAGCACCATGCTGAGGAACACCTGAATTCTAGCACCATCTCTCTGTCCCAGCAGCAAACCCAAAATATGGCGTTCACCCGCCTCTCTGTATACTCCAGCTTTGCCTAGTCAAGATGTCTACAAATCTGGTGCAACAGTTGGACTTGGATGGGCCTAATGGGAGTTGGTGGAAGGCATAGGAGGTGGGAGCCAGCCTGGTGATGGGCCATAAGAAATTCAGCAGAATGAGAGGGGAATGAAACGAATTTCTCCAGTGCAGAAAGGGTTCTGCAAAGGAGCAGGCTGTTTCCATAAAGAGAGTGGTAGTCAGTGCTTGGAAGAAAGTTGGAAAAGCTGAACTTTTGGCCCAGATTGTATCAGGTTTCAGGGGCAAATGGGATGTGAAATCAAGTTTCAGGTTTCATCACTGCTGTCTCCTGTGTTTCGAAGTGGTAGCAAGAGGCATAGTGGTTGTGATTCCCTTGCTGTACTTCTAGACAGCACCAGTCTCCCCAGCCCAACAGAATGGCCTCAGTAGGGATGCTTTGAGTGTGTCCCAGGCCTCGAGGCATTAGGATTTGTATAAATTCGCCATTAAAGAAAGCAAATAAAGCAATCAAATGGTTTGATGTTTAGGCTACCAAATATATGGGCAGTTGGAGTAGTGGAAGGGAAAGGAAAGGAGGAGGAGGAGGAACAACAACAACAACAGGAAATTTACCTGTTTGGAAGCCATAATTCCGAACAATGGGAACATTAAAGCAGGAAGTAACGCCGAAACGGCCAGGGGTAATGCTTCTGTGAGCCAAAAGATGGCCACCACAAATAACGTGTAGGCACATTCTGCCTCCTAGAATTAAAAAGAGAAAATAGAATGAAAGAAAATCAGGTTCAGATTTCTGTAGTACAACATGAGCAATCAGACAGAAAACATTATAACCCCTGACTGGAAAGGATGATAAGATATAATGGGGAGACTCTCCTCTTCAACTAGAATCCAGAGATTTCCCAAGTCACATTCACAACGTTGCTGATATAGCAAAAACTTCTGTTCCTTGAGTCATGTTCCAAGAAGGATCACCTGAAGAATGAAATAATAGCTATCTGCCATGGCCATTTGCTTTCATATTCTAAATATTATTTCTTTTATTCGTTGTTTTCCACAAACTGTCAATGGAACAGACATTTGAGGGGAGGCACTGTGTTGCAAAGGGGCTGCATCTCAATGAAAGAGCAGGGTGCTTTGAATGAATAAGGTTCCGGTTTCGATGGTGGACACCACCAGTTAAAAGGACCAGGTAGCAAAAGACCCCTGCTTGGAATCGCAGAAAGCCGCTGCCAATTACAGTAGACCATATTGAGCTAGATAGAGCAATGGAATAAAACGGATTCCTTTGTTGGCCTCACGTGAGGTGGAAGACTGTGCTTTGTCCCAAGAGTCTTGGCGCTTTGTCAAAAGCTATATTTCCAGTTCCACTCTCCTTCCACACAACTTTTATGGCCAAAAAAAAAATGTTACTTCAGATTCCTCTGGAGGAACTTGGTGGGAAAAACAACACCTGCCACCTACCTGAATACCTCAGAACAATAATAGTGAGAAACGGGGATCGTTTCTCTGTGAGGAGATTGGCGATTCTGCCGCTGGGCAAATGGCACAGTATTTTGTGAATACACTCATGCATAGCCTTATTTTGAATCAGCAATATTTTCACCCAAAATGAGACATCTACATTAAACTTTAAAACGATATGAAAAGATGTTAGGACATCGCTATTTTCATTAGAGAAATTTTGGGATGTCCCTCTTTTCATCAGAAAAATGTTGGAGGGTATGTTTCCAGTCCAGTTGCTGGTACAACTGATACAACTGGGAAAAAAATTATTTCCTCCTTTCCCTCTGATGACAGCCCTTTAGAATAGGAATTTTCTACTGAGATTCAGGAGCATTGGAACTCGATGTTCCCATGCTCAGAATTTCATCTGGTGAAAACCACATCCATGCCAAACACACAAACTTAGAAAAATCTGTGCCAGGTATGAGTTTTCCATTAACATATATATTTCATTAATACCAAATCAGCACATCAATATGAAAGTTACTGATCCTGAACCATCTGTACTCGTTTATTTAAGGTGGGGTGTGGAGGTCAACCATACAGACTGTCATAGCCATCTCTGAATTAGCGGGACATTTCCCCACATTTTGCCTCAAGATATTTAAATGAAATGCAGAAACCAAAACAGAGTTAAATGCAAAATTGATTTTGATCATCTGCCGGGGCGGGGGGGGGGGGGGAGAATCTGGGAATGTGGATTGTTACAAAAAGAAAAAGAGAAAAGAAAAGGAAGTCAAGATATTTATTAACTGAAATTGAGTCTTGGCCAAACTACGCATCACGCTGTGCTTAACGTGCAGTGTTTAGTTAAGTTTTGGTTGATTAAATAACAGGCATGGGGGAAGGTGATTCCACTGTAAACACTTATTTCTTCACTCTTCACCCAGAAAGGAAATTCCCCACAACAATGACTTAGAATGGAAGGCAAGAGGTGGGGAAGGCACCAAATTTTGGCGTCGTACAGGGGCCACCACTGTACACAGAAGCCCATCTGAGTTCCTTATGCGTGGGGAGTTTGGTGACACCCTCTGGGAACTTTCCCCTCAGGCTTCAGTACACATGTGGCGGGCAGATTTTCATTCCATTTGTGGCAGGATTGTAAAGAGATAAGCCTTTGGTTGCCATGGTCCAAGGGCCTCTCTACCTAGCCCTCAGCACTCTTTCCAGGCCACACTCTTCACAAATAACGCAAAGCGTTATTTGTCGGGCTGGAATGGGCCCTTGGACTTGGGTCATGGCTCACCCTTGCCTAGTTGGAGAAAATGGTGTGTAAGTTTGTGTAAGCCAATTGTAAGGCAAAATTGACATTCCTTGCTCCATACCCTCCAACATTTCTCTGGTGAAAATAGGGACATATCCTGGGTTTCTGACTCTGCCCACCACAGGGATGCAACCCTGGGAAGGTTACCCAGAAGGGAATGAACATCGTTTCCCACCCCTAAACAGCAGCATTTTATTGTGTGGCTGTGTGGTCTGAGACTATTGCTACCCAAGCAATGCAATTACTACCCAAGCAAGGCTGCCAAGAAGAAGAAGAAGAAGAAGAAGAAGAAGAAGAAGAAGAAGAAGAA
>JAXCMG010000071.1:3950921-3995684 GCA_034642415.1 Podarcis siculus | reverse complement strand
AAGAAGAAGAAGAAGAAGAAGAAGAAGAAGAAGAAGAAGAAGAAGAAGAAGAAGAAGAGGAGGAGGAGGAGGAGGAGGAGTTTGGATTTGATATCCCGCTTTATCACTACCGTAAGGAGTCTCAAAGTGGCTAACATTCTCCTTTCCCTTCCTCCCCCACAACAAACACTCTGTGAGGTGAGTGAGGCTGAGAGACTTCAGAGAAGTGTGACTAGCCCAAGGTCATCCAGCAGCTGCATGTGGAGGAGCGGAGATGTGAACCCGGTTCACCAGATTACGAGACTACCGCTCTTAACCACCACACCACACTGGCTCTCTCAAGGTCATGTAAGAAGGGTCTGAGGTGCACCATGGCAGAGCAGCTTTCAAGAGGAGGAATAAAAAGCCACACTATTTCAGCCAACTTGCTGCGCAGCTGACACATAATCATTGCACACTGTTTTCCCATTTGATTGCTCAACAGAAGTTTCAGACAAAACATCCAGCCAGCACATATATGGCAGGGACAATTTCAGGTTGGGTTTATTTTTACTCAAGCACTGGGGATGCTTAAGCCCTACTGTGATGGATTCATCACAATCTTAAGAACTCCTTAGGGATGCGATTACCTCCCCCAGACATGCTGTGCTCTCATCGAGAATGTATAGCCTCCATGACTTGCCACAGGAAATATTTTGAGGGGCAAACTGTCTTTGTGTATTCCAAATCACTCCTTCTCTCCCCCATCGATTGCATCCCTTTCATTGGAGAAATCCCTTATTTGCATTGTAGGGCAAAGAAGATAGATAGATAGATACTGTAGATAGATAGATAGATAGATAGATAGATAGATAGATAGATAGAGAGATAGAGATAGAGATAGAGATAGATAGATGATAGATGATAGGTGATAGGTGATAGGTGATAGGTGATAGGTGATAGGTGATAGGTGATGATAGATAGATAGATAGATAGATAGATAGATAGATAGATGATAGATAGATGATAGATAGATGATAGATTAGATAGATAGATAGATAGATAGATAGATGATAGATAGATCACATCAATTTCTCCACATACCTCAGTAACTGAAACATTATTAGGACCAACCATAATTGTCATATAATATTGATCAAGCTTTTGTGTTTCCCAGTACCTTTCAACAGGCTTGATGTTATGCAAAGCAGTGGTGCAGAAGGGAGGAGTAAGAAAGAAACAGCAACAACAACAAAAATGCAGATGGTAAACGTCTTTAAATGATGAACGTTTGATATTAAGATATATCTGCTATAGCTCTCTCTCTCTCTTAAGTAAAGGTTAATAAAAATGCCTCTTCGTATGGTTGAAAAGTGCCCTTTTCAGTTCATTCCAATCTAGTGAAAATTATTTTGAAGAAGCTTTGACGTGTGGAAAACTTGCCATATCTTTAATCTTGCTCTTCTCTGCATTTTTCAGGCTGTGAAACATTCTGAGTTGTTATTTTACTGATGCGGCAGGTGGAAAGAGGCCCAGCAGATCCATCCGATATCAGAGTGCATGGAATGTCTATCACTTCCTCACATTTACAACCTGCATCAACTCTCTGATCGTCATAAAAAAGTAATTCTGTGGACCATTGATGATCCATAATGAACCTTCCGGTGGTCCGCAGAACCACAGCAGAAATAATGGAGGAAAATTCTCAAGATCTTTTCGAACTTCTGCTGCAGCTTGAGTCTATGTGCAGGGCAGAAGCAAAGGAGATGGATTGCTATATAGTGTAAAAAAAAATTGCTAGGTGTATGCACACTCCACATTACAGGTACGTTTGTTGATGAGATACAACAGTTTGGGCCAATTCATTGGCCTTGAATCTTGATTGTGACAAACACAAGGGTAGCCAGCTTCATCACAACTCCATCAGCCCTAGCCAGCATTTTCAGTGGTCAGGGATAACGAAGAGTAGCATTCCGACAACACCTGAAAGGTACCACATTGGCCATCCTTGCACAAATATCTCAAATGTCAGGGTCCTGTCTGACTAGGACCTTGGGGAGACTTCCTCAGAGGAAGAGGCATGGAATCCCACAGAAAACCCCCAACTGGCAACCTGAAAGAACCTGCTCTTGTCCTATGACAACTCAAAGAAGCTGGTCTCATAAACCTCTCACCTGGCCCTCAACAACCTCTCTGATCACCATTTGCACTCTACCTTGACCCCACTATTTCTTGCTGTTCACCAGCTGGACCTCAAGAGCAAAAGCAGCAACAGGCCTGGTGGGTAGTGCAGAGTCAGTGTAGAACCATTCATGTTGCCAAGAGATGTTATCACCAAAGATCTCCTGAAGAAGAAGGGTCTACTTGGGAGAAGTCATAGAACAAGGATGGGGAACCTGTGGCCCTCCAGATGTATCTGGACTACAACCACTCATGGTACCCCGCTGATATTGTAAACTCCAGCTCCCATCAGCCTCATGGCTAACGGTCAGAGATGGTGGAAGTTGCTGTCAAAACATGTGGAGGGCATCACAGTGGCTAGTCCTGCTGTGCAGTTTAAGAGATTACTGCATGTTTCCAACTTCAGACTTTGGAAACCTCAAAAGTTCAATGATTTAAACCCAGTTTATATGTAGGCCTTCTTCATTTACACCAGGCTTTCCCAAACTTAGGGTCTCCAGCTGTTTTTGGACTAAAATTCCCATCATCCCTGACCACTAGTCCTGCTAGCTAGGGGTGATGGGAGTTGTAGTCCAAAAACAGCTGGAGACCCACGTTTGGGAAACTATGATTTACACCCACAGTCACCTGGGAGCTTCTTCTTCAAGCTGGGTTCATAATTGGTTGTGGTCTGCAGCCTCATGGTTTGCAACATTTTCTATCTGATCATCGCCTTTCTAATGATGTATCTTTCCAATCCGATCATCACCTGGCTTCCAAGAGCTGTTTAACATCGTGGGAAACTGATTTCTCTGCAGCTGTGTGGCATGAGTGTGATGGAGCAATAGCTTGGGACGGACAGTTCTGCCTACTTTTTAATGTTCTGAGTCATCCGGAATAGATTTTGCCATGGAGTAATAACCATGGAAGACGTTATTACCCAGCTCGAGCTATCATTAAAGTCATAAGCCAACTGCAAGCAAGGCAAAGCCGAGACACATTATATACATATTAAAGGTTCTGTAGCCAGTCTCTTTTCACCATTTGAAGGATGCCTCAAAGGATCATATTGCACATATCCTATGGTGGTGGGAAGTTTAGCACCGGGATTAGTCATTAAAATAACTGATTGAGCAGAGTTAGTTCTCTGTGCCTGAAACTATATTATCCATCTCTTAGGCAGGGCTACATTTCAACAAGGCTGTAAACAAGAGAAATTTATTCACCTCTAACTTTTATTGCTTGTGATTTATTTCATCAAATCTTTTCATATTCAACTGCATTCTCACACAGTTACATAGCCAAAGAAGAAAAAGGAGAACACAGAAAGGCCATCTGTGAACTTATCTCAAATCTTGTCCTAGATGTGAAGTCAAAGTCAGCTATAGCCATGCTGTGAGATGCTGGAGTCTCACAGGTTTCAAAATCATTCCCTTTCCTTTGTAATCATTCACACATAATTCTAGAGAGTGGCCAAACAGTGACCAGCCCTGAAATCTGCTACACACTTTCGTGTGTTGAGTTGTAAGGCAACGACACTGGGATTCTATGAACCATAACTTTGCTGTACTGTAAAGTAATGCTAAGGGTGAATTTGCCTGAACGTCATCCATTTTACAAATCTCCTCATTCATTTCCCCTGCGCTCTGCCACAATCAGAAACAGAGTGGGGGAAACTTTCCAATGGACAAGAATGGCCAGTGTTCTGCTCATGGTAGGCCCCTTTAACAGAAACTCGCTCTCTGGCTCTCTCTGTTCCTCCATCACATGGTGCAAGGATTAGAATATCCATCCCATTTTTCCTGTCGCATTCCTGGTTGTCCTCCATGACTTGGAAGGTGACCATTTGTAGCAGGGAGCTTGCGCTACTTGTGTAGGTTCCCCTGTGCATTTAAGAACCCCGATTTTCATTCACCATATTGTACGTAAATGCCTGCCAATTTCCATCTTTTGGGTAGCCTAAAAAGACCCAAACGTTTTAACTCCAGCCTAGGTGTGGCTGCCATTTGTAAGCATCCATGCTTAGCCTGTCAACAGCATCTAAGTCATATTTTCTTTCGACTTAAGATGATTTCAATCAGTGGCTGGAGACACAAACAACGTAACACCAGTTTTCCCCAAATATAGAATTGGATTCTCTGCTTCACACAGATTTAGATGTGCATTATCATGTTAAAGCAGGATGTGTGTTGATTTTCGAAGTATGCTGGTCTGTGTATAGATCAGCATGCGTGCTGCTGGACATACCTTTAAAAATAAATATTGCTTTCCAGTGGTGTGTATCTTAGTGCCAGTCAATACATATCACATACTGATGCTGGAGGACATGTATCTATCTATAAGTGGTGTGAGCTACAACAGAGGATGGAATCAATTGGATGTCATAGGTTCATCTTTGAATCTGCATAGATTCTATTATTCTCTGTTCTGAAAAGAAATACTTCCTTTGAACATGACCTTGAATGAGGACAAGAAACCACACAATAGTAACAAGAGTTTTGTTTCCTCCCTAAATGAGGGGCAGGGAGTGGGGGGGGGGATACAATTCTGTGTATTTGTAGGCAGAGTAGCTCTGTGAAAGTACACTGACATCAAAATTGGCACCATTTCTGAAGAAGATGAAAGGCGGCAGATCCATTGAAATCAACGAGAGTTTTGTCTTTGCCTTTTGTGGAGTCAATACTTCATCCATTAATACCATTAACTTCTGACATATGTCTTGATGAGGCAGCAAGATAAAAGGCCATGTTTCTCCGGTGACAAAGAAATAATGAATTTCTGCTCACTTTGGCCTTCTGTGATTAGTCAACACGAAGGCCTTTAATGTAAAATACTGAATTTACGTGCAAGTACAGGATCTTTTATTAAAATGCACAAAAGATTCATGACTAGTTGCTGTGTGGAACCTGCCACACACATTGATCTTAATCTGTTGGCAGCACAACTGTCATGTGCCCCTCACAATTTTTTAAACTGGTATGACACCGGTTTAAATGTATAATGCAGAGCAATGGAGCAAATGATAGCAAGAACGTAACTGATTATCAGCCTATCAATTATTTCATTCCATTCAGCTGGGAATGTTGACATTCCCTCTCTTGTTCCAGTTCTCCAGATACTGCCGCAAGTAACTGTCATTACTGAAATTATATCTCCCATAAAGCTAGCCACAGATTCTCCCTCTCAAATTAAAAAGGCAATTAAAAGATAGATCTTCTTGACACCTTGTACATATCTATAATGACAAAGCACACTAAAGCTATGCTCCTGACAGTGCCCAGGGTTTGGTACGGAAGTGAAATGTTTAAAATATTTAAAACTGTCTGGGTGACAGCCTATCCGTTTTATCTGCTAAGAACACACCAGGAAGACTTTACGGAAGATTCTCTGTGATTTTTTTTAGTCACTTTCGATCTGTATCGCACGGCAGAGTTTTGTGAAGAGACCAATCTGAGGGAAAAAATAACTGAGAGGAAGATGAAACATTTCAGTGAGGCTTTGGAAACATAAAGATGTAGGGCAGCAGTTATTATTCACTTACTTTGGTTCTGATGATGAGAGGCAATGGGAGAAGCAGGAGGGGAGTGAAGAAGATGAGGAGAAAACGTCGGTAGACCAAGAGTGTTTTGATGACCTTCATTGCGGTGGGCTGCAGGCTCTTCTTTTCTGTGGAAACCATAAACCAAAAGGGAAAAGAGAGATCGAACCTTAAGTAGAAGTGTCTGATTAATATTTCTCCAAACTATCACCTTTAGCCTTTGCAACAGAGCCTTCAGTCAAGCCAAGTTAAAAATAAATATAGCTCTTGATTGTTTTAGTGTCTTACCATTAGATAAGAGGTGCCTTTCCCAGTGAAGATATGAAATACTTTCTATCCTGGCTGCACTCTTTTTTATTCTTCCGTTATACCAGGAGATCTAGGAAGCCACCCAGGCCCTGTTGTGAAGCCTTCTTCTTCACCCTGAAGCCTGAAGACAAGCTGGGTGGGGCGTGTGTTCTCTGGGTCCTGAGACTTCGTGAGGGGGTTGTTCAAGTTTCAAAGCTACTTTGGTTAAATTCAGAAGTACAGTGGAAAGTGAACTGAAATGTAAATGTTCAGAACTCTTGCTTCGTACTCTGATAGTTCCTCCTTACTGTGAGCGGTGAGAAAGCGATAATTTAAGCACAGTGTTCTTGGATGCCTCTGAACCACAACAGTGTTGTGACCTGTGCCGGAGTGCAGTCACAGCACCTCTCAGGTGGGCGCCATTACAGGCCAGAGCTCCCCCTGCCCGCTTCTTGCCTTTATGTACTTCTGAGAAGCGCAAAATGAACATTTCAAGTCAAAACAGAAACTGGCCGGCGTGTGCGATTCTGCACTTTTTTATCTATGAAAAATAATAATGTGGCAGTCTTTAGCTGCTTCCCATGTCTATATGTGTTTTCTCACCCTGCTGCCTGTTGACAGTTCCCATTTTTAACTGTAGCCTGGGGAGCGCAGAGTTCAGCTGTCTGAGTAATGTATGAAGCATGCTATGATGGCAGAAATGCTGAGTCAATCAAAATATCCCCATGATGTGCAGGAATTGTCTTGCTATGATGAAAGCATAGGACTGGCATCAGCACCCAGGGCCTCCTGGAGGTGCAGCCCCATTATTCTGCCCTCTTCCTGCAGCTGAAGTGAGTCACCATTTCCCACAACATGCTCAACCTCTTAGGAGTTGCCAGGAAATCAAATGGTGGCTAAACCCAGGTGCCCAACACTGCTTGGAATACTGTCACTGCAGCGAGGAATGTCCCTGCTCACCACAGCCAACTGACAGAAGAGGAGGAGAGGGAGACATTGCTCAAGACCCCCTCAGACTTGGAGCCAGGATATGAAACTGGACCCGCTAACCCAGGGTTTCCCAAACCTGGGTCTCCAGCTGTTTTTGGACTACAACTCCCATCATCCCTAGCTTCCAGGACCCATGGTCAGGAGTGGTGGGAGTTGTAGTCCACAACCAACTGAAGACCCAGGTTTGGGAAACGCCGGGCTAATCTGTGGTCCTCCAGGTGTTGTTGTACTCAGCCAGTATGGGCAGTGGTCTGAGATGATGGGAGTCATAGTTTAGGGACTCAGACAACACAAACTTGTGGCATGGGCCCCTTCCACACATATATCGCAATCGCATCCCCATGCAGAAATTCTCTGGAGTCATGAAAGGGAACTTTCTGTTCAAATTCTGAAATGACATTTTCGACATTTCTGAAACAATGCCATGGCATGCCCTGAGGGTTTTTTCCTACCATGCCCCAAGAAACACACACATGCACTCCATTGCACTTGATCCAGAAGGCCACAGCCCACTTCGTATTTATGTTTGATCCAGCCTGAAGAAGAGTCTGACAAAGTTTTTGGACATGCCTTAATAAGGAGTGGGGAACATTTGGCCCTGCAGATGCTGCTGAACTATAACTCTCATCAGTCCCATGAAGCATACCCTCTGTACAATTAATTATTATATCGGGTTTCAATCCTTGAAACGCTTCACGCTTTGCAGTTTTTAAATGTGGGAGTCACGTAGATTTGTTGCATGTGTATCTTGTTCAACAACTAGAAAAAGAAAAAGAGACCATCCCTGGCAAGTACCCCAAACTAATGGAGATGCCAGTCAGCTGATTTCAGTTTCCTCATCTTGCTAGTTCACTCTCCCCACCCTCAGTCATACATTGCAGAATCAGTTGTGCTTCAGTCATCAAACTTTGGATCAGCCTGCCAGTTGATCCAGATTTTAATTACCCTGCAAACATGCAACCTCACTGACCCACGACTACTTGCCAACCATAGCCGCTGATGTAATTTTCTTTTGTACTGCTGAACTTCTCGTGCTCCTCTGAAGAAAATGTACGGCAGTGAGTACAAAAAGCAGTGGGAAGTGAAAAAGTTAATTAATCTGATTAAGTGCCCATTCCAGCCAGGGTAGCCATTTCCTTGTGCTGCAGTAGTTTGCAATGACCCAGACACATGTGAGGCTAATAGGATTAACATCTTAACCTGACCAGTTCTGCTCAGGACAGATCGTACGAGTGGTCTTTCGGATGATTTCGGATTTCAACATAAGAACATAAGTGCCCGGACACTGAGGTCCAGTGCTGAGGGCCTTCTGGCGGTTCCCTCGCTGCGAGAAGCCAAGTTACAGGGAACCAGGCAGAGGGCCTTCTTGGTAGTGGCACCCACCCTGTGGAACGCCCTCCCACCAGATGTCAAAGAAATAAACAACTACCAGATTTTTAGAAGACATCTGAAGGCAGCCCTGTTTAGGGAAGCTTTTAATGTTTAAAAGGTTATTATATTTTAATATTCCATTGGAAGCCGCCCAGAGTGGCTGGAGAAACCCTGCCAGATAGGGGGGTATAAATAATAAATTATTAGTAGTATTAGTATTAGTATTAGTATTACCTGCTGGATCAGGCCAATGGTCCTTCTAGTCCAGCATCCTGTTCTCACAGTGACTACATGAAACCCACATGCAGGACCTGAGCACAAGAGAACTCTCCCAACAATTGATATTCAGACACATACTGCCAACTCCCGTGATCCCCAGCCAGAAAGGTCATGGGCAAAGGATGTTGCAAGTTTTAGTCTAACAATATTGTGGGTGGACAGGCTCTTTTATCCTGCAGTGTATTAAGGGCTCTGAATGATGCCACAAGCCTCAACCCAAAGTCCCTTCCTCATGTTGTGCCATTCTGGGCATGTCTACACTCACTGTTTTACACAGTCATGCAGTTGCCTCAGCATGCATCCAAGCCACAATGTTTTCACTGTATATAGGGTGGGTCTACACTCACGGTTTTTAACGTTAAGGAGGGGTTAAGGAATGGTTTTGCTAATGTACATGGACACATGATGCCCTACTTTTTACGTGCATAATGCGTTATTACCTTGCTTTTTTATCGTTTAATGCTTAATAAATTTAATGCTTAATGACTGGTGTTTTAATGTATTTTTAATATCCTGTTGGAAGTCGCCCAGAGTGGCTGGGGAAAGTAATAAGTTGTTGTTGTTGTTGTTGTTGTTGTTGTTGTTAATTGTTTTATGCAGCTATACAGTGGTACCTCTGGATGCGAATGGGATCCGTTCCGGAGCCCCGTTCGCATTCTGAAGCGAACTCAACCCGCATCTGCGCATGCACGTGGTGTCATTTTGAGCGCCTGCGCATGCGCAAGCAGTGAAACCCGGAAGTAACGCGTTCCTTGAAAATGCTCAAGCTGAAGCATATTTAACCTGAGGTATGACTGTATCGGTGAAACACTGCTCATATGTCCCCATGTAGTGTTTTACCTTTCTTTACTGCATTCAAATGCTGACCCCCCCCCCTCCTATGGTATTCGAGCAGGGAGGGAGGGAGGATTAAAATGTAACACCAGAGGGTGGAGCAGAGCAACCAGCGGCCAGTAGCAGGGGGGAAAACAGTTTTTGGGGAAATGGGGTGGCCAGGTATTACTTACATTTGATGGGAGGGACAAGGTAAAAAACGTTTTAATTAATAAGTATGCCCTGTGATCTTTTAGAACAACATATCTAATATTATTCTAATAATGGGAATGACCACTCCCCACATTAAACGGAGGAGGCCCTTTGCGTGGTCGCGCAGCCCCCTGGACCCTATGCGGCACCATTAGAACAGGCTTGGCTTCACCTTCCCCAGGTGGGATACCTGGAGGTCTCCACCTACCTCAGCCAGTTGCCCAATCCCGCCTGGGGAGGCGTTGCCAAGGAGACCAGGCCAGGTAGGGGAGGGACCACCCTGCCCACACTATAGGGGGAGGATCTTACCTGGGTACATTTGACGGGAGGGAAAAGGTAAAAGACGTTTTAATTAACAAGTATGCCCTGTGATGTTTTAGAGCAACATATCTAATAATATTCTAATAATGGGAAATAACGTTAAACAGGTTGGCGTAGATCCAGCCATTGCTGGCAGTATTTAAACGCTATTCCCTCAGTTTGGGTGTGAACCGAAAAACACCTACAGTCACTTTTACGCTCTCCCAACCCACAGCTGTAATGAATTTGCTTCCCCAAATTCTCTCTGCAAACCAGGATGTCAAACATTTGCCAGATGTTCTCTGCATCTTCAAACATTTGCAGGATATTCACTGAATATTTCATAGCAATAGCACATCTGATGATATTTCAGTTTGTTGTTTGACTTTGATACTTGACAATATTTAACATCCCCTGATCATATTGTAGCGGGTGAAGCTGGCACTCCAAGTTTTACACGTTTGCTGTAAATCGATCCGCTGCCAACACTTGCACAGCAGTTTTGTCAATTTATCCTCTACCCTTTTTCTGCTGGTGCAGCTAGCACTGAGCCATAAGAACATAGCCAGCAGGGTTAGTCGCCACTGCCTGCCTGTCCTCCCATGAATTTGTCTAATCCTTTTTTAAAGTCATCCGGGTTGATAGCCATCACTACTAGTTATATTTGCCTTAATTGGTCACTTTCATCTCTTTCATCTCTATGGATAAAGGCAAAAGTGTTTAAGATTCCTATCAAAATAAAATTAGTTATTTTATGTGAGAGATATTCAACGCAGCTCCTCCAAGTGTCCCTATTTTCCAGGGACAGTCCTGGATTTACAGAAGCCATCCCGGTTTCTGATTTGATCCCGGAATGTCCCACTTGTCCTTAGAGTGTCCCTATTTTTGTCAGAGAAATGTTGGAGGGTGTGGAATAGGGCATCCCTGTTTTCATTGGAGAAATGTCGGAGGGGAGGTCTCTATTTTCATTGGAGAAATACGGGAGGGTATGTCAACATTACTCCAGCACTGAACTTGAGTGGCCTGTGCCAGTCACTATGAGATGAAAGCCAGTGCCATACAAGGCATAAGATACCAGGGAGAACCCTCAGTTATGAAGAAGTAGATAAAATTCAAGCCACCATAAGTGGCCAAACACACACACAAGATAGAAAGTGACTGCTCTTGTAGAACTTTGGCTACCTGAGACCAGAGCAGATTCCGCAGCTCAGAGAATTATGGGGAAATCTTCCTCGCTGCCACCCAACCTCAAACACCCTTACAACATGGGGGGACGATTCCCTGCTTGGTGAGGTTATCTGAACCTGAGCACCAGGTCAAGCAGATACTCCTTCTCTCTTCCTGGCTCAGAGGAAACTCTTTGAATCCTTCCTTGTTCAGCAGTACACTGCAACACTTTGTTGCATGTCTTACTGGTATCTTCTAATTAAAGTGGGTGGTGGTTGTGCCATCGACAGCAAACATGTCTTTTGCCCAAGGCTTCTGCCATGGTGATGTGGGATCTCTATGCAACATTTTGGCTCTTCCTATATTATCACTCATAGCTGTAACTCATAGCTTTGACTACCATCAGAATATCTGAAGAAGGTGAAAGAGTAAGTATTTTGCAATGAGAATTTCCTACTTATGTTTTCTTAGTCATGGTAATAGATGCATGTGCTTAGTGATTATCTGCATCCCTCTAAAGGAAATATCTCTAGTGTGCTGGTTGAAAAATTATATACTCATGTACATATGTACATAGAATTACACTAAAAGAATGGCTTTGCTTAACTAAGTTACTTTGGGAAATCACATTTAATTCAGACATAAAGACAAGCCATGGTTTACTATTCCAAGAATGATTAGTAGCAAGGCTTGAGCTCAAATAATTCATTCTTCCTCTTTCCCTTCCTTCATGTTTGAGTGATTAGTTCGCCTCCTAATTTGGCATTTCATCAGAATGCCGGAAACTGTGGTTTGTGCTAACCTTTGGTCACCCTCAAGCTAGGAGTCAAATCAGGATCAAAACATGGTTTGCAATCTGGTTTTGAAGGCAAACTATGGAAAAGTTAGTGGGAACCATAGTTTGTCACTTTGAACAAAATAGCAGTCTATGGTTTACCACAAACAAGAACCAAAAGCTTCTAAACTCCTCCCCTTATGTTCAAAGAAAGGCAGAATGGAAGGAGGAAGTGTTTGTTCTTGTAACAGTATTTTTTCCTTGTAACAATTTGTTGCTACATGGTTTGTTGTTGCGTTAGTCTCCCAGTGCTAAACCTGTAATGTGCTTTGGGATGTGGGAATGAAAATCACAGCATATCATTCATGGAACATTTCCATTCCTGGGATAGGCCAACCCAAGCAGCCAACTAGAGCAGAAAGTAGGAAAATAAAGAGATTGTTGCCTTCAAAATATTTTTTTAGAGGATCACAATTCTGTGGCTAGTATAAGTTGTCAACAGGTAATGAAAATATCTACACTAAACTATGCACTCCCCCATCACCCAGATTATAAGATGGTTTCTAAAGTTAGATTCCTATTAGCCTGGTGATATGAAAAATCTAATGGGCTGTCTGTACCAATTTGAGCTATTGTGCAAACAAGTTGGCACCAAAGAGAGGGAAAATCTTGCTTATGCAAAGCAGAGACTGTAACCTAGATCACACTGCTCTTTTCTCTCTCCAGAGCTGTTTTACTTGCTGTCACAATGAATGAACTCAGCAATGTATTGTGTAACAGGTTTCTCTGTATAATTTTGATATAGCAGCATTAATTTTGGAGTGTCAAAACAGAATAGAAAATGAATGGGTTCCTTTTGCTATGGTTCAGTTCTTGGAAACCTAGAGAGGACTCTTTTATTAGATAGTAATTTGCAATCATGGGGAATGAAAACAAAGAATCTAAAGCAGGGGGTGTACAAAAAGCTTGTGCATGAAGATTTCAGGCATCTGCACCGAAATGCACAAACTTTTAGTGGCCTGGAAGTGTAGTGAAATTGTTCCTGGGTGAGCAGATAGACCTTCAGAGAATTCAGGGGAGATGGATTTGGACTGCAAGCCCTGTTCCTATTTCCAAGATATGAACCTGAGTCTTTTCAAATAAAACTGTACAAGCAATGAGAGATACTGATTTTTCTATAGTCCCTGAACTATACACAGGAACTTGCATGCATGTAGCTCTGCTGAGACTTTCAGGCAAATGCTTGGGAGTCATTCCTGAGACATTCCTGGAATAGCATTCCCTATATCTCTGCACAATCTAGTGTTGTGCTTGCACTTAATGAAACTCACATATGCTCAAGAATAGCCTTGCACAATGCAGTTTCTCCCTCTGCAGAGATATACACAGAGATAGCTATAGATTCCTGGGCGACATCACAGAACAGACAGGGAATACAGGTTTTCTGGCTGACTTCCTGCTCAACTTCTTGAGCGAGTCATTATTAGGCTCAGCTTCCCCATGCTTTCAGAGGAATTATTTATACAGGTGCCTTGCACAGATAATTCCACTGAAACGGTGAGGAACCCTATGGTAATAATAGAGATGAGCCAAACTGAAGCCCAGATGCACAAATATATTTTTACCTTCTACCTTTTGCTCTTAGAAGGTGCAAAGATCCACATTTTGTAGAATGGAAAACTTGTCTGAGCAAACTGGAATTTTATTGGTCTCTCTAATTGCAGGTCTCCCTGTGAACCTCACCTCTTATAAAGGTTTCCTCATATTCTGTGACTTGTCTGTACTTCTAAGCTGGCAGGATGAGCCTAAATCACTTGTGGAGGGAGGCAAATTGCTTTAGCTTGCATTGGTTTATAGCAGTACAGACAGTTCACTTCAAACATGGACAGGGTATGTGGACTAATTCATTTTATATACATAGGACCCCCATCGTGGCATCCATGAACTCCATGAGACCTTCAGGACCCCCTGGTGGCATCAAGGACCCTTGTCTATCTCATGTTTTAAAGTCTTTTCAATTGATTTCGTTTTTGACTGTTTGGAGGCATTGGCTGACAACCCTGCAAAAATCCATAGAGGAGTCCCTAAGATGGTTGGATGGCACTTTGTATGTCTCCTTCCATCAACTCCTGCAGCCAATCTGGTGCCAAACATATTGGTCTGCTTCCTTTGGACCACATCAGGAAGGTTGGAGGGGGGTGTCGTGTTGTCTGGGCAGCCGAAGACCTCCATACACATTGCCCAGGCTTGCACTCAGGAGAGGCCACTTTGGTGCTACTAGCACAGTGGTTTGACTTCATTCCTGGAGGCGCACACCAGACAGATGCCAATGACAAGACTGAACTTGCCCCTAAGCAGGTATATCAGTTGCGGGAAACCTTTGGCTTTCAAGGTTTCGCTGAACAGCAATTCCCATCAGCCTCAGCAGGCACAGCCAACTGCCAGGGATGATGGGAGTTGTAGTTTGGCACCAGCTGGAGAACCACACCTGAGGTATGTGAATCCATCCCACTGATTTATTGTGCAAAAGGTTTGGAAAGAAGCTGATCTGCTCGTTTTCCTTTTCAACTCACATGCAACACCGGATTTACATATAAGCTAAACAAGCTATAGCTTAGGGCCTCATTCTCTTGGGGGCCCCAAAAAGATGTAAAGAAAAAACCTGGATGCACTTTGACAAAATACATATTTTGTTATGTGCGAATGGCTTTAGATACCTATTAGGTCCATAAATTACCATATAGCATACATTCAACACAAAAAACAGTGACAATTTGTTGTTTACAAGGACAGCTGGACATATAAAGGGCCCCATTACCTTTAGTAGCTTAGGGTCTCATCAAACCTAAGTCCAGCCCTGCTCACATGTGTCATAAGCGGTGGTTATGAGCTACAGACAGCTTGTCTCTTCTGCCTATGTTTTAAAAAGATGCAGCCAGAAGATTTGAAACAAACACACACAGCCGATTTCAGGCTGGGTTAAAGTTGGCCAGATGGCAACTGCAGCTAGTTAGCCTCAGCTGGTTTGAACAGTAAATCATCCCACATGCAAAAATATTTGCATGGAGGGGAAGAGGCCCAAACAGATCTGATGGATGTGTTGGAAAGGAATCTTAAATCTTTGGCTTGGCTTTTGGGGATTCTGAGGCAATAATTCCTGGCATATGTGGCATCCCACTCAAATCCCCCGAAAATCATCTAGGGCTATGGAAATAATAATAATAGAACTCTCCCAGCCACCTCTTTCTCCCAGAACAGCTGGTCATAGATAAGTTACCTCATGGCAGCTCTGCTGTCTGGGGCATAAGCCTTAGGAGGTCAGATATGAGCTGTCATAAGGCTGGAAAGCCTTTTATGTTCCTCACCCCAACATAATTTGAGCAGGTCATCCATCTGGTGAGGTGAACAGTAATTCTGTGGCCTCAGATATCTGAAACCACAAAAAAAAATTCTACCATGCCTTCTCAATATTTCTGCAGTTTTTTTTTTTAAATGTCCCTTTTTATATCTTTGAAAACTAGAGTGATGCATGGAGCAAAATACATGGAAATATCCTCATGTTTGCTGTCTGGGCCTTTCAGAAATGCTGCTCTGATTTCCATTGAGGAAAGTTAATCTCTGCATGAACTGCACCACTTCAGACTGGAAATGTGTTCTCACATGTGGGTGCTTCTAGATGATAACAAATCCCCTCCATATGTAAGACTAGAGGGAAAGGGTCCTAGCCTAGCCGGGCGCGGGTGGCGCTGTGGTCTAAACCACTGAGCCTCTTGGGCTTGCTGATCAGAAGGTCGGCGGTTCGAATCCCCGTGATGGGGTGAGCTCCGGTTGCTCTGTCCCAGCTCCTGCCAACCTTGCAGTTAGAAAGCATGCCAGTGCAAGTAGATAAATAGGTACCTCTGTGGTAGGAAGGTAAACAGCGTTTCTGTGCACTGCTCTGGTTTTGGTGTTTCGTTGCGCCAGAAGCGGCTTAGTCATGGTGGCCACATGACCCGGAAAAACTGTCTGCAGACAAAACACCAGCTCCCTCGGTCTGTAAAGCAAGATGAGCGCAGCAACCCCAGAATCATCTGTGATTGGACTTAACTGTCAGGGGTCCTTTACCTTTACCCTTACATATTAAGTTTATACATGCAGGGATAATGCAGTCAGTGCAACACATTCCGATCTATTTCTGACAAAATAGTCCTTGCAAAATCAATACCGAAATGCTTAAAGTGGGACAGTCCTTCCCACCCCTCAAAGCCAGACTAACTCCTAGGTCACATTCACACCTTACATTTAAGACACTATGATAGCACTTTAAACAATCATGGCTTCCCCCAAATAATTCTGGGAGCTGTAGTTTGTTAAAGGTGTTAATAGTCGTTCGGAGACCCCACTATTCCACTCACAGGGTGACAGTTCCCTCTTGTTCCTGAGGCAGAGGTATTCACTGTTAAACTGCTCTGGAAATTGTAGCTCTGTAATTCTCAATTTCTACCTAAATTGTATCAAAACTTATTCATGTATGCTACTACAGCGGCAAGAATGTTACTTGCCGCAAAATGGAAAGAAGCAGAAGTCCCAGCAAAGGAAAAATGGATACAAAAACTGATGCAATATGAAGAAATGGCAAAACTTACTGGAAGAATAAGAAATCAAGATAACAAGCTTTTTTAAATAAAAGAATGGAAATGGTTTATTGAATATTTACAGATAAACTGTAAACAAATAAAAACATTGGCAGGATTATTGTAATAGTTTGCAGTTTCATAAGAGTATATATTTTAAGAAGATGAATAAATGAGCAAATTAGGTTAATTTGGATATGCAGAAGATATTAAATATAAATTTAAGGAACCGCAGAAAGAGGAGGAAGTCAAGTTTTGAAATGTCAGAATGATTGTAGAATTAATGAAATGTACAAAATTAGTGAAATGTATAAACAAACCAGAACTCACAGAATTATTGGGGTGGAGAACAGTAACTGTTTAAAGTGGTGTCATAGCACTTTAAGTGTTTGCTGAGAATGTGGCCAAAATCTCTTCTGAACCCCAGTTCCATCATATCAAAAGTGCTAATGAATGCCAATTCTGTGGCTTCATGCTGGAGCTCTCCTTTCAGATGCTGTTGTTGAATGATGGTGATGTCAAGGCTGGCAGCAAAATGCCATGTCACAGTTTTCTGAATATTATCTTTTTAAAAAATGTCTGGCCTGCGTGCATTCATATTAGGATCTTGCATAAAGCCTGCCCTGTTGATCAACATAGACAGAGTATTTCTGACAGATGATGGAGTATCATACTGACAGATATGGAACTGAATGAGCCTTGATGGTATGGCTGAAGTTATCCAGTCTGGTTCTGTTTGGGGAGATGGGAGGGCAAAGTTGCTGCAGGGACTTGTTGCCAGTTTGTGCCTTGCTTTGCTAGTCTCCCAATCAAACCAGGCCATGAGAAAGAATGAGCTGAGCGTGGACTCTGAGGGTAAGTTATTCATTTCCTGCTGAACATTTCCTTACCCCTACGATTGTGATTTGTGGACTCCCACTTAATTTTATTCTGATTTTAAATGTGATTTAGAACTCTATTTTAACCAATTGTTTGATTTTGTGTTTTTAATGTACAGTGGTACCTCGGGTTACATACGCTTCAGGTTACATACGCTTCAGGTTACACACTCCGCTAACCCAGGAATATTACCTCAGGTTAAGAACTTTGCTTCAGGATGAGAACAGAAATCGTGCTCTGGCGGTGCGGCAGCAGCAGGAGGCCCCATTAGCTAAAGTGGGCTTCAGGTTAAGAACAGTTTCAGGTTAAGAATGGACCTCCGGAACAAATTAAGTACTTAACCTGAGGTACCACTGTATTATATATTTGGTGTTAGCCACCCTGAGCCTGGTTTTGGCCGGGGAGGGTGGGCAACAAATAAAATTCAAATAAAAAGTATATTATTATTATTATTATTATTATTATTATTATTAAATCATAGAGTTGGAAGGGACCCAAGAGTCATCTAGTCCAACCCACTGCAATGCAGGAATCTTGGCTAACACATCTATGGCAGATGGCCCTCCAACTTCATTAGATGCACCTATGCTATGGATGGGGGGGAAATATGGTTCCATTCAGATTTTAATGCAAACTTACCTGATTCTCACTTTCAGAAGCAATGTGCAAGATGAAGCACAGCTATTCTTTGAAATTTGCACTCTTCTGAATTTGGTGTTTGCAGTTCTCCAACCCAATCAAATGCATATAATCATGAAAAATAACACCTAAAACTCATTGTGCTAGGGAAATTACTTGCAAAAATGTGTACACCAGGCAAAATTGCAGTAACTAATGTGTATATTGCCCCCCCCACCCCCATTGCAAATTGCAAAAGGCAGATCAAAGACTATTTATGTATGCAATGACTGCGGCGAGAACATTATTAGCCCCAAAGTGGAAATTACAGGAGTTACCAACATTGGAGGAGTGGCATACGAAGATGATTGATTGTGCGGAACTGGCAAAACTGACCTGCAAGATCTGAAACCAGGAAGAATCAAAATTCCAAAGAGATTGGAGTAAATTTATTGACTATGTAAGTAATAACTGTAGAAGTTTGAAGACATTAGCAGGACTGAAATAAATCTTACGACATGGATTTGTGGAAAGGAGAGGAAACTGTGAGATGTAAAAAAGAAAGCTTGTGGCTGGGAGGGAGGGAAGTCATTCCTTAGCAGACCTGTGGAAAATGAGCTGTGTAGATGAATATGGAAATTTATTGTTTGTTGTTTAAATTGAAAATTTGATAAAAAATGTATTTTTTTAAAAAAAAACAACTAACATGTACCGTATTTTTCGCTCTATAAGACGCACCAGACCACAAGACGCACCTAGTTTTTGGAGGAGGAAAACAAGAAAAAATATGTTCTGAATCTCAGAAGCCAGAACAGCAAGAGGGATCGCTGCACAGTGAAAGCAGTAATCCCTCTTGCTGTTCTGGCTTCTGGGATAGCTGCGCAGCCTGCATTCGCTCCATAAGACGCACACACATTTCCCCTTACTTTTTAGGAGGGAAAAAGTGAATCTTACAGAGCAAAAAATACGGTATATTGGGGAAAATGTGCACTAAAATCTGGCAGATTTCCATGAGAATGTAAATTCCCCCTCCCCAAGACTAATGCAGAAATGTGAGGAACTTAATGTAAGGCTAGAACAAAATGAGAAACTGGGAGAAACTATCTTTTCACGTTCATGTGCTTGGCTTCAATCAATGCTTTAAAAACCTTGGCTGGTGTGAGCTGGCAGGGCTTATGAACTGGCAGCTTCTCCACCAAGCAATCTTCACCCCTCCATAGGATCACTTCGTTAATTCTAATAAAGCTAGAGAGACTACAGTGTGATGTGTTAATGGCCCTGGCAGATATATATTGCCATTAAAAGGGGCCTTAGTGGCCAAAATAATCCACGTGTGTCCTCCTCTATTCCATAACAATAAAGATAACTGCACCTTGAGGAACTCTCAGCATGATTCATTGCTGGGAATCGCCAGCAACCTTAATATATATTTCCCCCCGTAAATGGGTTTTACATTAAGGACTGCATCTGTAGTAGGAATGGCAAGATTTCACAGATCCAGGAAGTGAGAGCAAGCATATCTTGCCAACATCTCTCTGAAAAGATCAATGTCAAAAGATACGTGCACATCTGAGAGGGAGCTTTGCTTAGCAAGACTAACCTTTGGAACTATTTGTGAATATATTTGCATGCTCTTTTATCGACAAATTTCACACCCTCCAACATTCCAGAGTTGAAAATAGGGACATTTCTGTCCTCTCCAACTGACCTTCTCGACCCTGCATTGACTGTTCCCCCTCCACCTCCTGCAGAACATTTCCTGTCAGGGACACAGCACCCTCCACTCTTCTGAGAAAACCTCATAATCACGATTGTATTTTAATAATAATTTTTTTATTATGTATACCCTGCCCATCTGACTGGGATTCCCCAGACACTCTGGGCAGCTCCCAACAGAACACTAAAAACAGAATAAAACTTCAAACATTAAAAGCTGCCGTCAGATGTCTTCTAAAAGTCAGATACAGTGGTACCTCTGGATGCGAATAGGATCCATTCTGGAGCCCTGTTCGCATCCTGAAGAGAACGCAACCCGCGTCCGCGCATCTGCATGTGGGCGGGTTGCGATTCACCGTTTCCGCACATGCGCGTGATGTCATTTTGAGTGTCTGTGCATGTGCGAGTGGCGAAACCCGGAAGTAAAGCGCTCCATTACTTCTGGGTCGCCGTGGAGTGCAACCCGAAAATATTCATCCCGGGTTCACCCCAAGGTATGACTGTAGTTGTTTGTTTCCTTGACATCTGATGGGAGGGCGTGCCACAGGGCGGGTGCCACTACCGAGAAGGCCCTCTGCCTGGTTCCCTGTAACCTCACATCTCGCAGCGAGGGAACCGCCAGAAGGCCCTCAGCGCTGGACCTCAGTGTCCGGGCAGAACGATGGGGGTGGAGATGCTCCTTCAGGTATACTGAGCCAAGGCCGTTTAGGGCTCTTAAGGTCAGCACCAACACTTTGAATTGGGCTCAGAAATGTACTGGGAGCCAATGTAGGTCTTTAAGGACCGCTTTGGTCAAATTATAAAAAGAAAAATACACACCAATGAATATATTTTAGAAAGGGGCAAGATTAGACATGGACTCACCAAACATTTTTTAAAAAAAAATTATCAAGACTCCTCATGCCCCACTCTGCTCCCCCTTTGTCCCCGGCCAGAGTGACCCTGCCCTCTACCTGCCCCTCAGAGCTGGTGCATCACATGGGGTTGTGGCAGCAGCCTCGTCTCCTCCTTGCCTGTGTGGTGTAGTGGTTAAGAGTGGTGGACTCGTAATCTGGTGAACTGGGTTCTGGGTTCGCTTCCCCACTCCTCCACATGCAGCTGCTGGGTGACCTTGGGCCAGTCACACTTCTCTGAAGTCTCTCAGCCCCACTCACCTCACAGAGTGTTTGTTGTGAGGGAGGAAGGGAAAGGAGAATGTTAGCCGCTTTGAGACTACTTAGGGTAGTGATAAAGCGGGATATCAAATCCAATCTCTTCTTTCCTGTTCTCCAGAGGCTGCCATGAACTGTCCAAGGTTGTGGGGAGGCAGCAGCAGCAACCATGGAGAGGCAACAGGATGCTCCCTCACTGCCACCTTTCAGAATAAGCACCGGCTCACCCTCTTCTCTAATTGTGGCAGGAGTGGCACGGGCGGGGGAAATAAGGACATCCCAGGATCAAAACAGAAGCTGGGATGGCTTTCGTAATTCCGGGACTGTCCCTGGAAAATCGGGACACTTGGGGGTACAAAATTTCGGATTATCAACTTATGCAGTGAGTACAGGTCTTGAGGTATTCGCCAGACAGGCCTGCCCTGATCTGCTTTCCTGTCATACAGTGGTACCTCGGGCTACATACGCTTCAGGTTACAGACTCCGCTAACCCAGAAATAGTACCTCGGGTTAAGAACTTTACTTCAGGATAAGAACAGAAATCGTGCTCCGGCGGCGCGGTGGCAGTGGGAGGCCCCATTAGCTAAAGTGGTGCTTCAGGTTAAGAACAGTTTCAGGTTAAGAACTGACCTCCGGAACAAATTAATTTCTTAACCCGAGGTACCACAGTATTCGTTTAGCAGAGAGAGGTTGGTAGGCGAGCTGGACCTCATCAGAGGGTAGCAAAAAGGCACAAGAGCTGACTGTTTGTTTTTCAGATGGCCATCACGATTAGGCTGTTTTGTTCTGCAAGGTGTTAAAGTGAGATATAGCACTGATCAGCTTGTCACCCATTTCCAGAATGGCACACATTCCTACACTAGATGTTTACCAGGTGTAGCAATGCAGAGAGAGGCCAAACAATAAATCCAGTTGATTTCCGACTTTTACAAACGGCCCAAATCGTTCTGCATTTCTCATTCCCGAGTCCTCGCCTGCAATTTTCGCAACAGATGTGCATCAAATGGAGATGTAAAAGTTTTAAGCTCCCACATGGCAAAAGTGTCCCTGCCTAAAGTGTGATTTGAATTTTGAAGAAAACAAACGTTCGGCAACAGGGACAAAAAAATCTGCGAGAGATGTTAACGCATCCCATTTATTCCAGGACTTGTTTGCTCACAAAATGCTATGCTGCAGAAGCTAGACTTTTCTTCTCCAAAACCCATGAAAGTGCAGAGAGGAATGTTTGCCACACTTAGATGAACTTTAAACAAGCTTTACGGCCAAAGAGCCGCCTCTGGCAGTGGTCAAATTACTTTTTAACACCCAACACACCAGACAGTCTCCCCTGACAATGCCGGCTCCAACAGTCAACCACATCTTCCCAGCAATGAAAATGCAATAGACTTACTGGGGGTGAGGGGAGGGTTGTGAAATAGCTGCTCTGTTTCACAGCATAAATGCTGCTTAAGTGCTGCAGTGCAAAGGTGACGCCAAAGCAGAATACGGCCAATAATACCTTAGCCTGCATACTGGCAGATCACCCCATGGACTAATCAAGACCAACCTGAATCTACCTACAGGGGGTTACCAACCATTTGGGACCAATTGGCACAGCTGGAATTTTGAAGAAAATCACCATGGGCACCCATAGGAGCCAACCCCTAGGGCCCGAGGTCGCTTCGTCCCCCCCCCAATAAAATATTTGAGACAGCTCCTATCAAGTAGTGGGTTGACAAAGCAGACGACACAGAGATTTATCCAAGTAGTTCTTTATAAGTAAGCTGGAACTGAACTGAACTGAACAGCTCAGCCATCCTGCTTTTATAGGCAGCTGGCTGTCAACATTGTAACAACAACACCCCAGGGTTTCCCGCCTAAATTAACTGATGTGGACCTGAGTGAAAACTATATACACAATACCCCTGGTGGCCAGGGCGAGCACTTCAATACATAACAACCCCCCCCCCCCGCAGTTGATGGCCATTGACATTCAAATGGTGTGTGCATGCCACATTATGCAGGGCGACATTTACCTGCCCCCCCTATTTTTATTCAAGTTGGCACCCCTGTGGGTGCCAGTCACAAAATGGCTGCCATTGAGTGTGTGTTGCGTAACACAAAATGGCTGCCACAATGGAAAGAGCAGGGAAAGAGACAGGACCACAAAATAACGTGGCCATTCCTCCCGCCTCATCCGCTGCCCCGTCACGGGGGAGGGCATCATCTGCCATGTTTTAAGGGTCATAATTCAATGTAGGAGAGGCTGAGTCTGGTCAAACAGAAACCAAGCAGGAACAGAAAGCAGGCTCTTGTGGAGTTTTGAGAAAATCTTTTCTTTCGTGGGTGCTGTTGGAGGTACTGGTAAACCTTGCCCCACAAAATCTAACCATCTAAGTTTGCTACTCCCCTCAATCTCTTCAGGAGATGCTGCTGATCAGGTTTGGCTCTCTTTCCACCTGTGTTGAAATCAGGTTTTTGGTGTGGCCTGTCTCCGAGGCCCGACAAAAATTATATATGAATCCATGCAGGTGGCCAATCTAAAAGTACAGCTAAAAAACAATTCTTGAAAAATTAGCCTGATGATATATAAGGAAATTGTCTACATATTTCACTCAACAGCCACCATCCAAGCACATTTCAGTATTAAACAGACAAAAGGGGGGGGGGGGAGATTTGCGGCTGCCAGAGCTAAATCAACGACAGTTTGCACAGCCTCCTTTTTCTCATGGGTCAAGAGAAATGTTCCACGCACTTGAACAATGTTTGTGATCTTTCCAGATAAAATGCTCTTTCACTCCCTGTTTCATTCATTATCTGATATAGTACACTGAACCGTATCGTATGAGGAATGCCTTAAGCTAGGAAAATGAAACAAAACATGAGCTACGAGGGATGTTTTGATACTGCCCATCTTGATGCGCAGAGGGCAATTGGGAAATAATAAAATCACAGGGAAAGTTGAAATGGTTTTTTCAGTACTACTGCTGCTGAATGGGGGGGGGGAAAGGACACAAAATGTGAAAAACACATGAAAGCTGTTTGTGTCATTTTCGGTGGCAGCCTTTGGTATGGTTTTATTAGCACCTAGTTCCATTAACAAAAGCCTTTGACTGTGTCGACCACAGCAAACTATGGCAAGTTCTTAAAGAAATGGGAGTGCCTGATCACCTCATCTGTCTCCTGAGAAATCTCTATGTGGGACAAGAAGCTACAGTTAGAACTGGATATGGAACAACTGATTGGTTCAAAACTGGGAAAGGAGTACGGCAAGGCTGTATATTGTCTCCCTGCTTATTTAACTTATATGCAGAATTCATCATGCGAAAGGCTGGGCTGGATGAATCCCTAGCTGGAATTAAGATTGCCGGAAGAAATATCAACAACCTCAGATATGCAGATGACACAACATTGATGGCAGAAAGTGAGGAGGAATTAAAGAACCTTTTAATGAGGATGAAAGAGGAGAGCGCAAAATATGGTCTGAAGCTCAACATCAAAAAAACGAAGATCATAACCACTGGTCCCATCACCTCCTGGCAAATAGAAGTGGAAGAAATGGAGGCAGTGAGAGATTTTACTTTCTTGGGCTCCATGATCACTGCAGATGGTAACAGCAGCCACGAAATTAAAAGACGCCTGCTTCTTGGGAGAAAAGCAATGACAAACCTAGACAGCATCTTAAAAAGCAGAGACATCACCTTGCCAACAAAGGTCCGTATAGTAAAAGCTATGGTTTTCCCAGTAGTGATGTATGGAAGTGAGAGCTGGACCATAAAGAAGGCTGACTGCCGAAGAATTGATGCTTTTGAATTATGGTGCTGGAGGAGACTCTTGAGAGTCTCATAGACTGCAAGAAGATCAAACCTATCCATTCTGAAGGAAATCAGCCCTGAGTGCTCACTGGAAGGACACATCCTGTAGCTGAGGCTCCAATACTTTGGCCACCTCATGAGAAGAGAAGACTCCCTGGAAAAGACCCTGGTGTTGGGAAAGATGGAGGGCACAAGGAGAAGGGGACAACAGAGGATGAGATGGTTGGACAATGTTGTCGAAGCTACCAGCATGAGTTTGACCAAACTGCGGGAGGCAGTGGAAGACAGGAGTGCCTGGCATGCTCTGGTCCATGGGGTCATGAAGAGTCGGACACGACTAAAGACCAAACAACAACAACAACAACACAAGTTCCATTAATGTGGAAGAGCGACAATATGAAACCTGATAGAAAGCTAGCAGATGCATGTCAGCCTGGATAGCTCAATTGGTTAGAACGTAGTGATGATAATGCAGGTTGCAGGTTCGATCCCCGTACGGGGCAGCTGCATATTCCTGCATCTCAGGGGGTTGGACTAGATGACCATTGGGGTCCCTTCCAGCTCTAAAATTCTGTGATCTGGCCAGCCATCCAGTCTCTGCTGGGAAAGAAGCAATGCACAGCAGTCCTTGGGTGGCTTTGACTGAGTTTTCACATCCATTGCCTGAAAAGCAGTGAACCATTTAACAAATTAAAGGGAATAAACAACACAAGCATATTAGAGGCTTTAGGTGTTGAGTAATCAGGAGTTCATGAGGGGAAAGGTAATAAAGAAGGATGAATAAACAGGAAACAGAACAATGTTCCCTTAATCACAGCAAAATTCAGAAAAGGTATAAACTTGATGGAACATTTTTCAGCCCTTAGTTTAATTGGATCTGCTGTCGGGGAGAGTCTGAGCCAAAACTTTTTTTGTTCCAGAGCTGAATTATAGCTGGGGACATGTCAGCTGCCATATTGGGTTAGATCAATGTTCCTGGTAGCTCAACTTAATTACGTCGACTGACAGTGGTCAGCAAAATGTCAAAATAAGAAGTTGACATGCAGGTTTTATGATGGAGATATCTACTGCCGATACCAGGTAATAAGGTATCATATAGAGGTTGCACATCCTGGCTGCTGTAACCAGAAGCCAGCAAAGACTGTATCATCCACGCAGTTTGGTAATCATTCTTTTTAAAGATAATGGCTTATCACAATATTTCGGGACAATGACTTTGCCGGTCAATTCCCTCTCGCAGAAATCTGCAATTCCTCTTCTTTCATTGGACGGCACTTCCTTTTCTTTTTTTAAAAAAAATCTATTTATCGATACTGATTCAAAGATGTACAAAAACACATTCCCATTACAAAGGATTTTTTTATGATATACTGAGGAAAAAATAGCTACTTTAATAATAATAATAATTTATTATTTATTCCCCCTCCCATCTGGCTGGGTTTCCCCAGCCACTCTGGGTGGCTTCCAACCGAATATTAAAACCAATACCGCAACAAACATTAAAAACTTCCCTAAACGGGGCTGCCTTCAGTTGTCTTTTAAAAGTAAAATAGTTGCTTATTGCCTTGACATCTGCTGGGAGGGCGTTCCACAGGGCAGGTGCCACTACCGAGAAGGCCCTCTGCCTCTAAGACGGAACAAAGTCAGAAGGAAGGAAAGACAAGGAAAGGAAAGAGAAGAAAGAGAAAGCAAGAGAAAAGAAAAAGAAAGAAACGTAAGATTAGAGGGTACTTTCCATACAGTTAACTCTAATAAGCAATTTGGATATGAAAGTAGCATAGAAAAATCCTTTTTTTCTATCTAGGCACTTTCCTGCCTAAGCCAATAACACAATTTCAGCTCATCCTAGTCTAATAGCAGTGCAGCTTCTGGCTCAACTTCTTTTATCCCTGAAGTCTGGTGCCTCTGTAACGCTCTCTGTCCTGGCTTCTTCTTGGGATTTTAAAATGCTTTCTTGAATTCCCAAGCAACTGTCTCTGCTTGCTAGTTTCACTTATATACACTTTTTTTACACACACACACACACACACACACACACACACACACACACACACCACAACCTCAGCCTACTAGAAGGGCAATAAGAGTTTTTCTAAGTTTAAGTTTCCTATAATAGGCATGCTTTTACACCACCCCTTAAGTCTTCCTTGGCTGACCTTTTGAACCACCCGAGAAGAACAGAAAACAATGATTTTTCTACTAAAAACAAAACCCAAGATGGTTGTACCATTTCATTCCTACATGAGATGTGAGTAGCATGATAGATGCTCTGTATGTTGCCCACACAGAAAACATAAATGTGTGAACTTCCCAGTATGGGCTAGAGAAGGACCAACTGTCCATTGGATTTAGATATCAGAAACAGCAGATGTTACAGTGAAGCTCTATCTGGAACACACCACCTTTGACTGCAGTTGAAGGTTCTCATGATAGAAAGCTCACCCAAAGGCAAAAAAACAATCCCCGCATATTAAAAAACAGCATGGAGGGGAGAGTTAGATTGGAACCCTTTCCCTTTTATCAAGTGTTCTGGGCATAGCTGTCAACTTACAGATTTGAAAATAAGGGACCAGCAGCCTCGAAAATAAGGGATCAGCAGCCAAAATAAGGGATTTTCCCAACACAGGTATGTTCAACTTCTGAGCCCCTCTGAGCCAAAGGCAGAAAGCCCAGCAACCAGCCAAATGAAGCCTCAATCGGTGGTTCCCACAGTGCAGCAACCCAGCAAAGGGGATGCAGCAAGGAAAACCACCGTCACCTCTCCGTTGGGAAGGGCTGAGCAAAAGTGAGTCCCCAGGCAACACAGCCGATTTGATCGGCACAAGGCATGCAAGCGCCACCCCCCAGTCGTTCTTAGACTCCTTATTGGGTGAACTACGCAGCCAAGCAACACAGTTGGAGCCTCCCTCCTCCCTGGCTGGCAGGGAGGGAGGGAGAGGAGCTGCTTCCTTTGAAACCTGGGAAATTTAAGGGACATCATCAATAAGGGACAGCAGCGGGACACAGCCTCTGTGATAAGGGACTTTCCCGCCAAATAAGGGGTGGTTGATAGCTATGGTTCTGGGTTCAGGGAATAATTTTCTTAAACTATAAAGAAAAATAATCATACAGACCCCACCTAAATTCTGAAGTAGTACAGCCCAGAAAGAGGCGACTAATTGCAGACCTAAACATTTGGACCCGTAGTTCCCAACCTTTTTTTGGCCATGCCCCACCTAAGCATCTCTAAAATCCTGACACCCACCCCCTGTGACATATAATTCTTATTATTCAAAAAGTGAATTATTAGCATGGAGGAAGCCTAAAAGGCCATTAACTGTTAATAACCATAGCTGTCAACATTTCCCTTTTTAAAAGGGAAATTCCCTTATTCCGAATAGGATTCCTCACAAGAAAAGGGAAAAGTTGACAGCTATGTTAATAACTCATTCTTGAATTGCCCCCCTTAAAAATCTAACCCCCCATGGGAACCACAGATTTGGACAGTCCGCAGTTGGTGAAAGCTGCCATAATCTCTTCCCACTCAAGTTATTGCTACAGTTTATATCGACTAATTCACACAATAGGGGGTTTTTTTTGGGGGGTGCTAAGAAGGAGAATCAAAATTGAGAAGACCTAACTGCTCGCTTTTTTGCATGTCTGCGCATTTTGAGAACATTGTTGTGCTATCTGCCCATCTCAGTCACCAAGGATGTCAAGGAGAAAATGAAAATCGATTGCCATTACTCATTTACTTAGATATATTCAGTTAGTGCAGTTTTTTCTAAATTTAACTAATATGAGAGAGAGAAGAAAACGGAAAAAAAGGAAACAGGAACATCAGCAGCATTAGCGCAGGTTTAAACCTAGCCACATGGTAGAAATAATGTAAAAGTTGTTTCCACAAGGTGTTATGTCAAGAGTTTGGCTAACAAGTTGTAACTCCCTGTCCACAGCCATCTCAGTTTCGTCAGGCTTCTTCTCTGCCATTGTAGAGATTAGATTATTTCCAGGTGACAATGGCTGAAGTAGGATCAATAGGTAATTTATGTTAAAAGGGAAAACAAACAAAAATACGGGGGAAGATAGGCAAAGACTTTGGAGGAAACCCAGGTCTGGAGAAGTAAGTTACAAAAAGTTGCAGACAGCATGTTCAGGGCTAAAGCTGATCTAAACTAGGAATGTCTATTCTGCCACACCTTCAGCCATTCAGAAGGCTGGATTGGGTGCAAATCGGAGCTTGGAGGGTAGAGAAGTTCTGCTAGCCTTTCATATTGTTTGGTCAAGATCTCAGATTCTGAGCTTGCTGTCTAGGATGGGCACAGCTTATTTCAACAGAAATGTCAAGAAACTAGTAACTCCTCACCAACACAGTGCTACATTCTCCTCAATAGTGATTGTCCCATCCAATAAGCTTCCACAAAATGGTGCCTTCCATATGTTTAGGAACAGAACTCCAAAGCAGCTCCACCTAGCATGGCCATTGGCGAAGGACAATAGGAGTTTTGTAGTCTGGAGGATACCAGATTGGGGAAAGATATCTTACAGGAAGAAAGTTGGTTTTGGCCAAACCCTCCAACATTTCTCGAATGAAAATAGGGACCTCCTATTCCATACCCTCCAACATTTCTCCAGTGAAAATAGGGATGTTCAGTGCAATTTTTCTAGAAAAAGAGGGGCCGGAACTCACCATGAAAGCGTCCCTTGTTCTCTTATAATGGCAATGGTGCCCACCTGAGAGGTTCTGGAACTGAGTTCCAGTGAGTTCTGGCTGGAAAAAAAGCCATGGGGATGTCCTATTCCATACCCTCCACCATTTCTTCAATGAAAATAGGGGTGTCCAAAGGAAAAGCAGGACATTGCGGGATCAAATCAGAAACCGGGATGGCTTCTGTAAATCTGGGACTGTTGCGGGAACCATGGGCTGCAGGATTTAAGACTGAAGCCCAGATCTGGAACCCAAATGCTGCAACAATGAGCACATTCTTGAAAGAAGGACGTCATTACACTGCAAATGGGGGTGGACGGACCATTAATATTGTGTTTAAAATAATGCCTCAGTTTTGCATTCAGGCCCCGTTTGTTCGAGCCTGTTGCCATGGAAATGTCTGAAATAACACAACTTAAACTTTTTGACCTTTATTTCCCAAGCAACCAAGCAGCTTTATCCCTGTGTGAAGGGAGTATAAAGGGTACTTAGGCAGCTCTCCCGTCTGCTCTGTGTCCCCTGGTGACTTTGGAGCGACAGACTCTTAAGCTCTTAGGCCACTCTAAGCTCTTAGATCATCAAAAAGAGGAAAGGGAGGGTGAAGGAGCCAGAAATATTAGCATAACTGTTTATGCTTCAGCTTCCAGTGGACTGCTGTTCTGCCACCTGATCTTGCATAAGGGAGAGGAGCAGGTGTTTGCTAAAGTCAATAGCAAGTGTTTTGCCATGTGTGGCAAAGAACCAGCGGCCTCTTAGCCAAAGGATATATGAAACACGTTTGATTCTAAATGCATTACTTAGAAGTAAGGATCATGGAGGGCAGTGGGGCAGAGGTGCCCCTGAGACATTGTTGTGGTCCTGTAGGGACCATTACAGTGGTGTGGGAGCAGGCATACTTATCTTATGGGGGTTGTGAATATTCAGGCGGGAGCATCCTCACATATGTTAGTCACCCCCGCTCAAATACTTGTGGGCAAGAGCAAGCACAATGCCGTCCTGCTCACAAACTGCTGTTGCATCCTCTGTCCCAATGCCCAGAACCTCTCAAGGGGCTGTCAAGAATGAAGGTTCATCCACAGGTCAGGAAGAGGACTCCAGACGTGAAGTGCAATCAGCCTTTATTTACAAAAATAAAAACGCAACAGAGTTCATCTAGGCTCATCTGCCCTAGTTGAAGATGTTGCTGGGACTGGTGTCTGGCCCTTCCTTCCTTCCCTCTCTAGCCCTCTCCCTCAGGACTCCTCACAAGCAGCCAAAAACTCTGGTGAGAGGAAAGGATCTCACTCAGGGCATGTTTGGCTCAGCAATGTGATCTGGGTGTCAGTGAAGGAGGAGAGTTAGCTGAAGAGGAGCTGTGCAGCTGCTGAGCAACTGAAGCAGCATTTGACTCCTCCTTGTCAGAGTCTGTGCTCACACTGTGCTCAGCACCCAACCCTGTCCTGGAATGGCTTTCTTCTCCTGAAACTTCCTGCTTCTATCACCTCCCAGCTTGTCCCTTCCGCAGATAGGTCCTCAGTGTCCCACCACCACTGTCCTGGGTCTAAGTCTTCTTCCTCTGTGTCATCCCTCGGGGGGGGGGGAGGGTTTTTGGGCTGGCATCTCCCACCACTCTTTGTCATTATCAGAACCTTATCAGAACCTTACTTAGGAGCACACAGTGGAAGATGAAGTAGTGTACAGTCTCAGGGTTCAACCAGTTATAAAATTCCTGGCAGAAAATTTATGTGCATACTTTCCTCCAGGGCTTTCTTCCTGGCATAAATGATGGATGGAGCAACCAGTAGTCCTAATCACAATCCCTGGTAGACAAAGGTGCTCCATTGAGGCCTGAGACTATGCCTTACCTCTTTTTCCAGGCAAGAAAAGGTCCAGTGAGAAAAAGATAAGAGAATATTATTATTATTATTATTATTATTATTATTATTATTATTATTGGCTCCATTTATGAATTGCTTCCTATAAAACATCTGAAAGTGATTTCATAAGAGGAAACCTACTACATCAGACATAAAGTCCACCTAGGAAAGCGTTCTGTTCCCCCAGTGGCCAAATGGAGGCCTATCCAAAACCCACAAGCAAGACAAGAGCTCGACAGCATTCTCCCGATCATATACCCTAGCAAGTTATATTAAGAGACACGCTGTGCAGCCATTGAAAGCCTTATCCTCCATGAATTTGACTAATCATTTAAAGTTGTCCAAGATGGCGGCCATTGCTATACCTTGAGATAACAAATGCTATAGTTTAATTATGTGTTTTATAAAGAAGCTCTTCCTTTGAATCTGTCTTGAGTCTCCCACCATTCAGCTTCCTTAGATGATCCCAGATTCACGGATTGGCCTCCTCTTATGCTCCTTCTCGTGCTTCCTCCCAATACCTCAGGATAAGTTTGGGTACTGAAAGCGGAAGGTGGTGGCAGAGGTAGGCAACTCAGATTGTGGTCAAAGTCTCCACCTTTGGAATGCCTTTGAAGCCTTCACCACTTTTCACCTGGAAAGCACTCAAAGGCTCCTTCACTTTGAGCAAGCGTCTGAATTCTTGCGCGTTCCCAACTTATCTTAGATGGATTAATTTGTACTACAAAGCTCAGTGGATAAGCTATTTTTTACCCATTATTGTAACCATGTCTCGTTATGTTCCCATACTGTTTCTGATGCTTTGATTTCAGACCATCTAGAAGTACATGGTGCTACCTCTTCAGGAATGTATCTATGGTTGAGCTAACCTTCATGGGGTCACGAAGAGTCGGACACAACTAAACAACAGCAACAATCTTCAGAAGAAGGCATCTTTTCCACAACGGGGAAAAGAAACAAGGCTGTCTTTGGCACCCAATCTCTCCAACAGCCTGGGTAGCCTGCACTGTCTATTTCCTGTCTTCTTTTTTAAAAAACATTTTTATTTGATTTTACAAATATAAATTTATAACAAAACCAAATACATATCCATATAAATATATTTCTCGAGACTTCCCCCCATCCCCTCCATGGGTTCTAATGTCAACGTTTTCAACTGCATATTATGTCATAGTCTATATTTTGTATCTATCCATATTGTCATAGTATTTGTGACATTACAAGTGAGATTAAAATCCTGCTAAAGTTTTCATCTGCTTACACTGGGTCTAATGTTCTTCTAATGTTTTCATCTGCTTACAGTAATAATTTAATTTTCCTCATTCTTTCTTGAAATTTTTGTATTCTTGGTCCCTGAGCTTTCCAGTCAGTTTTGCCATTTCGGTGTAGTCTAACAGCTTAATTTGCCATTTCTCTCTGGTAGAGATTTTGTCTTCTTTCCATCTCTGGGCTAATAGCATCCGTCCTGCTGTTGTCACATACATAAAAATATTTCCTGTCTTCTTGAATTGTGAAATGCAGCAACTCTAAGAATGTAGGACGCAGCCTTAGAATCCTAGAATTCTAGAATTGAGGAGTTGGAATGGATCGTCAGGGTCATTTAGTCCAAACCCCTGCAGTGCAGGAATTTTTTTGTCCAACATGGGGCTTGAACTCATGACCTGGAAACATGGAGTCAAACTGTTGGTCCAGTATTATTTACATCCAGACTGGCAACAGTTCTCCAGGGTTTCAATGGAGGGTCTACCTCAGCCATACCTGTATATGCCAGGAGTCAAACTGAGGAATCTTTGTGTGCAAGAAATATGCTCTACCATGGAGCCGCATTGGTACATTTGATCGCACCAGAATGGCAAACCAGTATATGGTAAGATAATGGAACTCTCCCTGTGTAGTATTCAGATTACTTTGCATTTTCCCAGAACTCGGAACACTGTTCAAAAACTCCTTTGACTCTTTTCGTGCTTCCTTTAATACATTGGATTTTCTGGCACGTTCTTTAAATAGACTTGTTGAATTCAAAGCAAGGCACCTTCACCTTTAATGGTGGTGCAACTTTGACTGGTGCAATTTCTCCCATCACAGAGTTACACTGGTGGGTGATTTCCTTCACTGCTTTCTGATTCTGGCTGCTTGCGATGCCAGTTCAATGTTATCTTCCAATTCTTCCGTCTATACGCAGCCTCAGCTTCACATCACTAAGAACCAAATTGCTTTTCTGGTTCATCTGTCTGAATCATCTGTGGACTGCACCAGACATCTCATCAAACCACATTTATAGCTTACTTGGACACTGACAGATGGCCTGAACTTCATGAAAAGAGAAGCAAGAGGTTGCAAAAGCTCTTGGTATTTCAAGTACAGTGGTACCTCGGGTTACAAATGCTTTGGGTTACAAACGCTTCAGGTTACAGACTCTACTAACCCAGAAGTAATACCTCAGGTTAAGAACTTTACCTCAGGATGAGAACAGAAATCGTGCTCTGGCGGCACGGTGGCAGCAGGAGGCCCCATTAGCTAAAGTGGTACCTCAGGTTAAGAACAGTTTCAGGTTAAGAATGGACCTCCGGAATGAATTAAGTTCTTAATCAGAATTACCACTTTATCACCATAATTTCTCTCCTCTTTCTTCCCTTCCAGAAAGCATAATAATTATTTGCAACTTCTTTCCGTAATCTAATAAGGTAGCATAGAAGATCGGATGTGTATCTTGGCAGCACTCTCACTTCCATCAACAAGGTTCGAATTACCTCAGCTTTCGTTCCAAGAGTTGGAGGTAGCCACAAAAATGTGGATATACAAAAGGTGGCATTGTATTTGACCCCAATTTATTCTGTTGCTGTGGAGGGTTATCAAAACTCTTTATTTATTTACACCAGCTATTGCAGCTTTTGCCAAGCAGGGCTGAAAGGGCCTGTAGTCCAAACTATCTGCAATGCACCAGCTTGGACACTCCTGAGCTATTGGAACGAAAAGTCTAACAGGGATATAAGCAAATTCACTAGCACAGATGTGCAGCTGTAGCCCAATAATCAGCACCATCCCAGACCAAATGGTACCCCAAGTTAGACAAGAAGCAACTTTGTCGTCCTGTCTCTTTGTTGTCTTCCTCCCAGTAAATAGTGATTTTCCTAAATGCCATTTTTAATATTTGCTTTAATTTAAATAATATTTTCAACATGTACACACACCCACACCCACACTCATGTGCCTGTCTTTGTGCCTCCCATTTCATGCCTCTCCTGATTCTGGGAGTCAGGGGGGAAGGGAGCTTGTTGCAGCAAGATGAGGAGACACACATGACTCTTCACCAGCCTGACTCAACTCTGCCTCTTTACTTCCCTCCAACCTACCTCCTGCTTCAGCTTTTGCCTCTGATTCTAGACTTCTCTCTGCCACAAACTCTTCCAGCTAACTAAACCATGTTACCTCTTCAGCTTCTGGCACTTCCTCTTCCCATCCTTCTCCCTCTTCTCCCTCTGACCACTTACCATTCTCCCACCACCAATCCCTTCTTCCTTTGGTGGTTCACCAGCTGGTTCCTCCTAGCAATCATCTGCATCTAACCAGCTCCTGGCCTAGCAAGCAAGGCCAGGAGCTTGAAAAAACTTTTTTGATTCTGGGGCTGCTTGGGTGACCTGGCACGAAAAGCCTTGCTTTGATGGAGCTAGATCTGCTTGGTGCACAGGCTCTAGAAGGTGTGAGATCTCTGATGAAGTCAAATGGTCCCATGAGATCTCACAAGAGCCTTCTGGAGCCGGCAAGCAAGGCAAAGGACTTAAAAACTCCGTTTGTAGCATGTAACCTCAAGTGAGCCCAGTGCAAAGAGCTTTCAAGCTCCCTGACTCACTTGCGACTTGACTTGTACAATTTCGACCAGCCCACCCAGTGGCGGAGATTCATGCTCCGGCACCGGGGGTGGAAAGCAGGCAGGGGTAGGGCTGGCACGCATCCCAGGGACAGGGGAACAGCCGTGATGGAACCCCACCAGGATCGCGCTGCCGGGGGCGGTATGCTCCCCCACCCCCCTCTTCCTCTGCCAGTGAGCTCACCTTCAACCATGGCGAAATCCTGCAAGTCAAATGTGTGTAAGTGTGCTGGTCCTGTGGGTTGACCGAGAGGCGAGGTCCAAGTCCAGCCCGTGGTCGAAGGTGCAATATGGAGGCAGTCCGTAAAAGCTGAAGCTGGGTGCAGGGCAGGGTTCAGGCAGGATCTGGCAACCAGCAATGTTGCTCCTGCAACTTGGGACTGGGGCTGGCTGGCTTTTATCTGCCCCAAGGCATAGGGCAGCCCCAATCCTCAGGTGACTTGCCTCTCCTGGCCTGGAGGCAAGCACTCCTCCTGCAGGAACTTAGTTCCCTCCACCTCTCTGTCCTGAGCCTCTGCAGCTCAGGAGAGGCTGGAGGGTTACCGGACCCAGAGGCAACCTCAGCCTCCTCTGACGGGGCTGAGAATGGAGCACCTGCAGGCAATGGGTCCTCCATCACCTCAGGAGTCAGAGCAGACTCAGCTGGTGCCTGCACCTGAGGACCCAGCACAGGTGAGGACCCTTCAGGCTCATGCCCCAGCCCTGGCTCAGCTGGTTCTGGAGGCGGGGAATCCTGTGCAGGCTGGGATTCCTCAGGTTCAGCCTCCAAATCTGAATCCCAGGCCATCACAGTAAGAGGAGGGATTACTGTATTTCATAACCCAAAGAGGGTTTTCTGCTAAAGGATTTCATCTGTAACTAAAGAGCCATTCATTACATTATCAACACTATTAAATCCAGTCCATTGTATTTTAACTAACATTGTATTTCAGGGCTTCCCGAACTTGGGTCTCCAGCTGTTGTTGGACTACAATTCCCATCATCCCTAGCTAGTAGAACCAGTGGTCAGCGATGATGGGAACTGTAGTCCCAAAACAGCTAGAGACCCAAGTTTGGGAAGCCCTGCTGTATTTCAATTCAAAGCTTTTCCTATGAAGTATTTGAAAAGGATGCATTTCCAAAAAAAAGGGACACCACTTTTACCCTCTCCCCAGTTGGTTTCCACTCCTTCCCTTTGTCAGCTTCTGTACTGAAGAACTCAGAAGTCTCAGTCCTACTAGAATCGTACAAATTCAATATCACTTTCATGGCCAAAGCATTTAACTGCCAAGGCATGCTAAGCTTTAAAGCTGCCCTCCAACTTATTAACTGTGTAACTACAGTAAAAGGGGAACTAGGAGCTGTTCACTCTAAACCTCTAACGCTGGAGAAGAGAACGCTTACTCCTCAATGAAAAATAGATTTAAAAGAAAGGAAAGGTTTGTGACACGATGGGTCATTGATGTCGGAAACTGGTAGCCTTGCTTATTATTTAGCTTGGAGGGTTACATGAGTACTGCTGCTAAAGCCACACTTTCATCTTTTATTGAGCTGACTGCTGGCTTTTCCCTGTTGAATTATTTTGCTCCTGTATTTCTAGCGGCAGCTTTTGGATACGCTGCGTGGTTATAGTCGTATCAGAGCTGCAGAACCTTTTTCAGCCCTTCTGTGTAACCATTTGGGGGCTGCATGGCAGGGATGGGCGGGGGGCCAGGGGAACAAGTGAGTGGAGCAATGGACATGCTAGTGGCATGTCCTATAGTTGAGAAGGGGGGGGGGAATGTAGAGAGTTGTTGAAATAGGAGATGTATCTGTGAAAGGTATCCCTGTATGCCCAAAGGAGCGTCTCCACCCCCATCGCTCAGCCTGGACACTGAGGTCCTCCTCCGAGGGCCTTCTGGCAGTTCCCTCACTGTGAGAAGTGAAGTTAAGGGGAACCAGGCAGAGAGACTTCTTGGTAGTCGTGCCTGCCCTGTGGAACGCCCTCCCATCAGATGTCAAAGAACCATACAACTTTTAGAAGACATATGAAGGCAGCTCTGTATAAGGAAGCCTTTAATGGTTGATGTTTTACTGTGTTGGGTGTTTTGATTTGTTGAAAACCGCCCAGGGTGTCTGGGGCAACCTAGTCAGATGGGCAGCAAGCAAGCAAGCAAATAGTGACATGCCACGTGCAACTCTTAGCATCACCCTGAATTCCCTCTGCTACTCCGCCAGGTACCAGGTCTCTTAGTGTAAACCCAGGTCCTTGAGCCCAAACTTCCGCAGCCACTGCCCACCATGAACCACCACTGGCAGTAGCAGCAGCAGCAGATATGTTCTGTGTTTAAGATAATATGTTATTCTCCTGTTAATTATGCTGTTTTAAATGTGTATTTTATAGCTGACTTCCTTTAGTAATGTTTCATTTTGAAATATATGTTAAGTTTTTTGGGTGAACTATGTTGCATTTAATGTGTATTCTGTACTCGCCCCGGTCTCTACAGCCACAAATGGCGCTGCAGCTTTCCAACAATTTTTCTTCACCCCGAAATGAGCACTCTCCCATTGTCTCCCAGGACAGGTGGATGCCAACAAACAACAAATGTAAGTCTATTATTATTATTATTATTATTATTATTATTATTATTATTATTATTAATACCCTGCCCATCTGGCTGGGTTTCCCCATCCATTCTGGGCAGCTTACAGCATATAAAAAACACTGTAAAACATCAAACATTAAAAAAATTAGTTGTGTTAACTTTGCTCTGTTAAATGTGTATTCTATGCTGGACTTCCTTTGTTATGTCTTATTTTGAAATCTTTAAGATAAAATTTTAGTTTCCTGTTAATTATGTAGCTTTGAATTTATGATCTATATCTGATTTTCTGTATTTTTAAAAATTTCAGATTATTTGATTTGATTCTTTAATGTAGGCTCTAAACCTCTTTGGAATTTTTTTCTTAAAATAAAAAGGAACAGTATAGAAATGTATCTTTTTTTTTTAATGAAATGATAGGAACAAGAATCCGACATACCTGGAAGGCCACAAGTTCCCTAACCTAACCACTAATTCTACAAAAAAAAGAGAGCTGTTATCAGGTGCATTTGTTCCTCAATAGCCACCGTTCACCATTCTCACAGTAACCTCTGACTTAAGGCTTGCTTAGTCCCATCTCCCCTTCATCTTAGTCATGGGCTTCCCCAGGTATTTTTTTCCCATTGGAACTCACCAGAATTTAGTTCCGGTGCCTCTCAGGTGGGCTCCTTTGCCATTATAAGAAAACAAGGGAGGCGTTCATATGAAGGCAAGTTCTGGCACCTCTTTTTCTAGAAAAACAGCACTGGGTTTGCCAAAGACACATGTATATCAAAATGATTTCAGGCCTTGTGGTTTTCTCTTTCAGAACTTCTTCCTGAATCCTCAGCTTTGAACTGTCAGATCCAATGTGGGCATATGCCCAGCCAAATTTTAATTGCCTTTCAGCATCCGTTTCCTGGTTTGTTTTTTTTAGCAAACATGTTGTTAAGGAATATGGGTGATAAGGAAAGGTTGTTCTTGCCTTGAGCTGGAGGGTTTCTGGCAGATTGCAGTGAAATTGCCATGTAAGTGTGTGTGCCTCATAATGATTACACTGATGCGGTACTTGAAAATGTAATCCACCCTGCAGCTTGCCAGCCCAGTCATTCCACGGAAGCTAATTCCAGAGTAATATTTATGTGGCCATTTCCCAAAGGTGGCAGAGAGAACTTCTTCATTAATCAGAGTAGGTTCGTTGAAATTCATGGGCCTACGTTAATCATGCCAATTAATGCCATTGGGTCTACTCTGAGTAGCTAACTATTTAGCTCTATCCCCACTATATTTTATCTTTGTGCTATGGCAATTGGCTACTGCAAATAAAGTTTCTATCCATCCATCCATCCATCCATCCATCTATTCTGAGTAGGATTAACATAGGCACGCGGGTGGCACTGTGGTCTAAACCACTGAGCCTCTTGGGCTTGCGGATTGGAAGGTCAGCAATTCGAATCTGCATGACGGGGTGAGCTCCTGTTGCTCTGTCCCAGCTCCTGCCAACCTAGCAGTTCAAAAGCACATCAGTGCAGGTAGATAAATAGGTACCACTGCGGCAGGAAGGTAAACGGCATTTTCATGCGCTCTGGTTTCCGTCATGGTGTTCTGTTGCTCCAGAAGCGGTTTAGTCATGCTGGCCACATGACCCAGAAAGCTGTCTGTGGACAAACGCTGGCTCCCTTGGCCTGAAAGCCAGATGAGCACCGCAACCCCCATAGTCACCTTTGACTGAACTTAACCATCCAGGGGTCCTTTACCTTTTACCTTTACCTAACATTACATATAAATTATCATGCTCTCCTTTAGCCCTTAGTTCAATTATGGATCTATGTGCATAAAAAGACATACATCTTTGGAATTATCTTTAGATTGCTCTGGGTGGGAGACTTTTTTCAGCCACAGACTAAACTGAACTCTCAGGGGATTGCAGGCCCATTATAGACGGGGCCTGAGGCAATTGTGGGGTGGGGGGTTTGACCACAGACAAAAGTGGGTGTAGCAATGGATATGGCTCTTACTTTTGTATGGCAGGCTGCATACCAGAGATTTCTACAGCTACAAACACCCCTCCACTTTCATCCAGGAAAGGAACAGGTGTTACAATATTTCATGGACACATTTTAACATTCAAGGAAGAAAGCATTAAAGGAAGGTACAGATCAGGGGTGAGGAATGTTGTGACCTGAGGGAAGGAGTATGGCCTGGTGAGGGCATGGCTTGAAGGTCCAGGCCTTTAGTTCCCCTCCACTGCTGTGTGGCTTCCTCCATTACAATATATAAAATGACTGGTTAATGTGTGTCTGAATGACCCGCAATCGCACACGGCTCCAGCCCTGAGGTAACCTGAAAATGTCACTAAACGCATCACAAAAATGGCAGTGTGAGGTGGAACAGGGTGGGGTCAGGAAAGGAACACTCACACAAAATGCTTACCACTCTGATCTATGAGTTTGAAAAGGGCTCTACCCCTGTTTTAGAGGTAGTGGACAAAGATTTATAACCTCTGTCGACAGTTTCTGCTCACTCTTTCTCAATTAGAAATGGACAATCTCATACCCTCCAACATGTTGAGTTCCAAAACTGGGACATGCATCTTCCTGTCTGCAGAAGTCACATGACACACACAAAATCATGGAGCCCCAAAGATGTGCTTTTTTCCAGGCCCCTGAAATGCCTTTTTTGGGGTGCCACACAAGTTAGCCCCCCCCCCCCAATGCTTTTTCTGGGGCAAGTTCTCAGCACAAAATGGCCGACATGCTCTTGCAGGGGAAAACAGGATGTCCCACTTTTTCCGGGACTCTTGCAGGGTATGCATTCTGGAATGCAGCCATTTCCAATTTGGAGCAGCTTTTAAGATATGAGGCAGTGCTTTGCCTTCACCCTGCTCACGACAAATCTTTATGAATCCTTCAGCCTGTTTCAGAAGCAACTCTGCAGGGTTAAGCACCATTCATTAAGGAAAACGGGGTTCTTTCGTTCTTTTCCAAGCACATGCATCCTCTTTGCGCTCAAGCTGAATGACCATTGATCTTAAAAGATGCTTCCCTTAGAGATCTTGAGTTTTAGTTGCAATCCTAATTCCCCTTACCTGGGAGTAAGCCCCATGACTTCTGTGTAAGCAGGGTTCAGATTACACTGTTGAACAGAAACACTTCGAAGTTGGAACAACTTTCTTGGCTCTTTCTCGGCCGCTTATAACTATTTTGCAGGAAATCGATATTTTAGATAAAGAGACTATAAAATGCAAAGCGAACTACCTTTCCTAGCTCATAAAAGACCGTAGATAGGAAAGCCATTGGGATTTAGATTACGGAAGCCACGCAGGGCAGGGGAGAGAGTTCAGAAACTTACCCGCAAAGGAGTCGACCCAATCAGGAGCTAGATCCAAGAGGAAGGTTTATGAAATGTCCACGGAAGCTTGTTCTGTGATGAAAAGAGCTTCACCGAGTAGTGAACCAAGAGCAGGTCCTTCTGCCTTGGCTGTCTTTGAGGGAAGTCTCCACCACGTAGGAAGAGAGATTAAATAGGAGGTTGGTTTATGTGTCAAGGGAGAGGCGTGGTAGAGGCAAACTAGGACAAGGGGGAACCACCTCTTGGTAAGTTGTTGCTCCATTTTCTTTCTCTTCCTCCAAAAGTCAACTTCTCTGAACAAGTACGTCTTTTGTTTCAGCTTCTGACTTCATAACAGGCAATGGCTTGTTGTGCCCAATTTACTCTGATCACTGTAGAACGCAAGTGCTCTGGACAATGAGGCAAAAGGGATCAGAGTGTTTTTTTCTTTTGTTTTTTTTTTGTTTTGTTTTGTTTTGGCCGTGATCCACATAGCAATTCAAGTTGATTACTTGGGTTTTAAAGATTATTTAGACCCACTGTAATTAAAGGGGCCCTTAGTTTAACAGGTGGGGCGCGGGTGGCGCTGTGGGTAAAAGCCTCAGTGCCTAGGGCTTGCCGATCGAAAGGTCGGTGGTTCGAATCCCTGCGGCGGGGTGCGCTCCCGTTGCTCGGTCCCAGCGCCTGCCAACCTAGCAGTTCGAAAGCACCCCCGGGTGCAAGTAGATAAATAGGGACCGCTTTCTAGCGGGAAGGTAAACGGTGTTTCCGTGTGCGGCTCTGGCTCGCCAGAGCAGCGATGTCACGCTGGCCACGTGACCCGGAAGTGTCTCCGGACAGCGCTGGCCCCCGGCCTCTTGAGTGAGATGGGCGCACAACCCCAGAGTCTGTCAAGACTGGCCCGTACGGGCAGGGGTACCTTTACCTTTACCTTTTTTAGTTTAACAGACCTTCCAAGTGTCCCTATTTTCCGGGGACAGTACCTGATTTACAGAAACTGTCCCAGTTTCTGGTTTGATTCTTGAATGCCCTGCTTTTCCTTGCAACATGCCTAGTTTCATTGGAGAAATGTTGGAGGGTATGGAGTTATGTGACCCTTGAGCCAAGGAAATAAGCAACTATACAACCTTGAGAAGACATCTGAAGGTAGCCCTGTATAGGAAAGTTTTTTAAAAATGTTCTATTATGTTTTTATATGTTCTGGAAGCAGCCCAGAGTGGCTGGACCAACCCAGTCAGATGGGTAGGGTATAAATGCAACAACAACAACAACAACAACAACAACAACAACAACAACAACAACATATCCCTATTTTCATTGGAGAAACGTTGGAGGGTATGGTTTATATGTTACCCTGAGCTTGTGGTTTTCTGTAAACGGATGGGGTCCAATACGTTTTGCTTTTCATTTTGCGCTCCCCCATCCTAGGGCCAACTAGAGATAGTAAAGGCTCTTAATTTCAGCCCCCTAAATACAGTGGTACCTCGGGTTAAGTACTTAATTCGTTCCGGAGGTTTGTACTTAACCTGAAACTGTTCTTAACCTGAAACTGTTCTTAACCTGAAGCACCACTTTAGCTAATTAGGCCTCCTGCTGCCGCCGCACCACCGGAGCACGATTTCTGTTCTCATCCTGAAGCAAAGTTCTTAACCTGAAGCACTATTTCTGGGCTAGCGGAGTCTGTAACCTGAAGCGTATGTAACCTGACGTGTATGTAACCCAAGGTACCACTGTAGATGCACAGACTCCTCCTACTGTACATCATGCAGAAGGGATGAGAGTAGTTACTCTTTGGTTGTTTTGGTCTTCAGCTTCTACAAGTGTTCTACTATTCACAGACAACACTGCTGGAGAGAATAGGCTATCTTCTGAAGCAGATTTTTTTTTTAAAAAAAAAGACCAAGATAAAAAATGCATCCTTATTCACCATACCAGCACTGAAGGCTGGCCAAGGAGGATGAGTGAGGTGCTGCCCCACCAAGAACAATCTGCTTTAAGCCAACGTCAACTTGCGTGCTTCCTTACTTACAGACAGTCATGTAGGTGGCACCACCTGCCAGCTTCCTTCTTCTCAGTCTCAGTGTTGCCCTTCTAGAACTCAGCAGGGAGAAGGAAGGTGACAAGATGAGAATTTGTTGGTGTCTGCTCTCATTGGTTCTGGCACCACCTGCAGTTGGGCTCCATGCCTTTCATCCTACCAAGACCCAGCAGGCTCCAGTCACCACTGAGTACCAGCCGCTACATTTCCCCAATTTTCTTGCCATCTTTGAGTTTGAGATACATCTCAGGAAATGCTTTGCACAAGATCTGCCTCATCTTCCTCAGAGGTTTCCACATCAGAACGAGCTGGTTATCGGCAGGATTTCTTCTTCTGTCAAACTTGAGCTCATGAGACAAAAGTTGGCAGGAGACTTTGCATAATCAACTAGGTATCCATAACAGGTGTTCTTTGTGTGCCACCTACTGGTGGGGATGTGGATAACCAAAGTCTAGATGGTTTGATGTTGCCTGGAGGAGCTTCTCCACCCACATCATTCTGCCTGGACACTGAGGTCCAGCTCTGTGGGTCTTCTGGTGGTTCCCTCACTGTGAGAAGTGAGGTTACAGGAAACCAGGCAGAGGGCCTTCTCTGAAGTGGCGCCCGCCTTATGGAACACCCTCCCATCAGATGTCAAGGAAATAAACAACTATCTGACTTTTAGAAGACATCTGAAGGCAGCCCTGCTTTGGGAAGTTTTTAATGTTTGATGTTTTATCGTGTTTTAAATATTCTGTTGGCAGCCGCCCAGAGTGCCTGGGGGAACCCAGCCAGATGGACAGGGTATAAATTTATTATTATTATTATTATTATTACTACTACTACTACTACTTTGCCCGCTGCTTTCCCCCAAGGAAATCTGCTCTTTGGCATTCAGTCAGAACAAACAGTAACATGGGCTTTCTCCAGATTGACATTTGCCCTGATTTAGCACCAAAGAGTGGGTTTTCCCTGGGAAAGGAGCAGGGCAAGCAGAAAACTACTTGGACCTACAATTTCTAGACACCGAAAAAGTGGAAGTGTCCAACCAGGCTCTTCTAAATCTGCAGTGGTTAAGGCGCACTCTTAGGAGATCCCATTACACGACACGATATACCATATTTTTCGCCCTATTGGACACACTTTTTCCCCTCCAAAATTGAAGGGGAAATGTGTGTGTGTCCTATGGGGCGAATGCAGGCTTTCGCTGAAGCCTGGAGAGTGAGAGGGGTCAGTGCGCACCGACCTCTCTCACTCTCCAGGCTTGAGGAAGCTATCCACAAGCCTTGGGAGCCTGGCGGGAGTTCCCGCCGGGCTCCCAAGGCTTGCAGACAGCAGCCTGCAGCCCAAAACCCGGGGAGCGCTCCGCAGCTCGGGCTTCCCCCGCCCCAGCCCCGCGCCTGGGGGGGAATAATTTTTTTTATCCCCCCCCCAAACTAGGTGTGCCCTATGGGCCGGTGCGCCCTATAGGGCAAAAAATGCGGTACTTTGCAGCCACTTGCACCGAGCCTCCACTCTGCAGGCCTCTCACAAACACAGCTCTGCTGATGCATAATAAATACAAGCATGGGCTGGCGAGTTTCCACTGAAGCTTTAATGACAGGTTGTGTGGGATGTGGAATTTTAATGGTCAGGTTAAAGAGCACACAACCTGCTCAAGCCACTCAGACATGTCGCCTGCCTCTTTCTCTCCCTGTCAGGTCAGATGAAAGAGAAACCTGAAGGGGAGAGCTGTCTTTCATTTTCGTAGACATCTGAAGGCAGCCCTGATTTGGGCAGCATTCCATGCTCTCTGTCTTCTTCTTCTTCTTCTTCTTCTTCTTCTTCTTCTTCTTCTTCTTC
>JAXCMG010000071.1:3912322-3950911 GCA_034642415.1 Podarcis siculus | reverse complement strand
TCTTCTTCTTCTTCTTCTTCTTCTTCTTCTTCTTCTTCTTCTTCTTCCCCTCTATATGTTTGAGGGAAGCTGCCCAGAGTGGCTGGGGCAACCCAGTCAGATGGGTGAGGTATAAGAAATGCCATATTATTATTATTGTTACAGTGGTACCTCGGGTTAAGAACTTAATTCGTTCCGGAGGTCCGTTCTTAACCTGAAACTGTTCTTAACCTGAAGCACCACTTTAGCTAATGGGGCCTCCCGCTGCCACCGTGCGATTTCTGTTCACATCCTGAAGCAAAGTACTTAACCCGAGGTACTATTTCTGGGTTAGCGGAGTCTGTAACCTGAAGCGTCTGTAACCCGAGGTACCACTGTATTATTATTATTATTATTATTATTATTATTATTATTATTATTATTATTACAGTCGTACCTTGGTTGCCGAACGCCTTGGAACTCATACGTTTTGGCTCCCATACGATCATACACCGGAAATGAGTGTTCCAGTTTTTGAACAATTTTGGAAGCCGGACATCCGGCGTGGTTTCCGTGGCTTCCGATTGGCTGCAGGAGCTTCCTGCAGCCAATCAGAAGTCGCACTTTGGTTTCCAAATATTGTGGGAGTCGAATGGACTTCCGGAACGGATTCCATTTGACTCCCAAGGTACGACTGTATTATTATTATTATTATTATTATTATTATTATTATTATTATTTTATCGATACTTTGCACTTCAGCCAGAAATCACTACTCCTTTCCTTTAAGCTGATCCTGCTTATTTGAGTATAGTTTTGAGTATATACAGTAGAGTTCCCTTTGGGTTTTATGCTACCTTTAATTGTTCTATGCTGATATTAGTTGTAGTTTTTTCTCACTCTAACTGATTTTACCTAGCCTGGGGAGCTTAGAAACATAAATTGGTTTAATTCCATTCAACTTGCCATTAATGCTTCCCCCAAAAGAATCCTGGCAGTTGTATTTTGGTAAGTCAGCTGGGCTTCTCTTGTTCCAGATCCTTCACACACCTCTCTCTCAGAACTACAGTTCTCAGTATCACCTGGGAAGAGGGAGCAACCATTAAAGACGTTTACAACTGTGACATAGATTAACTCTTAGTGGGAATTGCACTTTGGGTTGCACCCGACAAAGTCATCCGTTTGTATAGTCATCGGTTCGCACAAGAATATCTGCAGCAGATATTATCCCTGTCCTCTCCCTCATCTGCTCCAGATGCTTGGGGAAACCTTCAGAAAAGATCTGAAGAACGCACATGGGGAGGAGAGGGAGGGAAAGTTATGTCATGCAAACTGGGCAATTTCACTGGATTCAACCTTTTATATTTCTATCATTGGTGTAAACTGGTCAGAGAACTTGTTTGGGCTCCTAAAAATTCATCATCACCAAATGGAAAGAAGCAGAAGTCCCAGCAAAGGAAGAATGGATACAAAAACTTACGGAATATGCAGAAATGGTGAAACTCTCCAGAAGAATAAGAAATCAAGATAACAAACTTTTTTTAAAATAAAAGAATGGAAATGGTTTATTGAATATTCACACATAAATTGCAAACAGATAAAAACATGGCAGGATTATTGTAATAACCTGCAGTTTCATGAGAGTATATATTTAAAGTAGATGAATAAATGAGCAAATTAAATGAATTTGGATATGCTGAAGATATTTAAAAAATAACTTTAAGGAACTGCAGAAAGAAGGGGAAGGAACCGCCAACCTTCTGATCGGCAAATCCTAGGCTCTGTGGTTTAACTCACAGTGCCACCCGTGTCCCGGTAGATGCATAGCATGCACTAATTATATTTTCTTAGAGCCAAACTAGGCAATATTGTCGGTTCCTTTGTTTGTTTAATCTGAGAATCATTTCCCTGTACTTTATCTGATGTAGGTAATGCCTGATTTTTTTTATTAAAAAAGGGCATCCCTATTTATTGAAACATTTTTATCCCACCTTTAAAAATGTCTCAAGGATATGGAATTTCTTAATGAAGCTTTATTTAACAAACTGTATCCAAAATAGTATTTTGTTTTTTAATCATTTGTGAAGCTCCTGGCACCACCTCCCAGTCTTCTTAAAGTCTGGCAACATCTGTGGCTGTTTTCTGCTTTACCTGAGGGCTTTCATTTAGGCAGTGATTTAAAAAAAAGTAATGAACAGCTGACAGAATAAACACTGCTGCCAAAGCCTCCTGTTTTCAGGAAAAGATTTCATTGCCACAAAAGCTTACACCTTTTATTGATTTCGTCAATGCTTCCTGATGCATTAATACAGCTGAAGTTCACAGTTCTCCTAAGTACATGCACTATGCATTTAAAGCAGTCTCATATCACATTAAGGTAAAGGCACCCTGGACGGTTAAGACCAGTCAAAGGCAACTATGGGGTTGTGGCGCTCATCTCACTTTCAGGCCGAGGGAGCCGGCGTTTGTCTGCAAACAGCTTTTCTGGGTCATGTGGCCAGCATGACTAAACTGCTTCTGGCACAATGAGACAACGTGAGGGAAGCCAGAGCACACAGAAATGCTGTTTACCTTCCAGCTGCAGCGGTACCTATCTATCTACTTGCACTGGTGTGCTTTCAAACTGCTAGGTTGGCAGAAGCTGGGACAAAGCAATGGGAGGTCACCCCGTCACGCAGATTCGAACCACCGACCTTCCGATCAGCAAGCCCAAGAGGCTCGGTGGTTTAAACCACAGCACCACCTGTGTCGCTGTTAAACAGATTAGGCCACAATAAACAGCCATGGCTTGCCCCACAGAGTCCTAGGAACTGTTATGGGTGCTGAGAATTGATTCTGGGATAGAATTCCCAGAATGCCCTGGGAAGAGGGATTGACTGTTAAACCACTCTGAGAATTGTAGCTCTCGGAGGCAAATAGGGGTCTCCTAACAACTCTCAGCACCCTTTACAAACTACAGTCATACCTTGGTTCTCAAACACCTTGGTACTCAACAGTTTTGGCCCCCGAACGCCACAAACGCAGATGTGTTCCGGTTTGTGAACGTTTTTCGGAAGCCAAACGTCCGACACGGCTTCTGACTGAGTGCAGGAAGCTCCTGCAGCGAATCGGAAGCCGCACCTTGGTTTTTGAATGTTTCGAAACGGACTTCCGAAATGGATTCTGTTTGAGAACCAAGGTATGACTGCACACCTCTCAGTATTATTTAGCGGAAGCCATGACTGTTTAATGTGGTATGATACTGAGATGTTGCACATGGTTAGCCCCGGTGTGCAATTAGCTGGTGTAGGAGGGCTTAGCTGGGTTGCAGCCATGACAGAGCTCTCCTGAGGCGCAGAGGGTCAGTGCATCTGTTAACAAGAAGTTTGGTGGTTTGAGCCCACCCAGGAATGGGTGTGAGCAGGATTCCGTCATCACAGGGGGTTGGACTAGATGACCCTGTGGGTCCCTTCCAACTCTACAGTTCTATGATTCAAAAAAGGGTGGGCCTTTAATCCTTTCCCCCTGCCCCATGCTGTGGTCCGATCAGATTTGGAGGCTCTCACCTGCTATTCGCAATGGGAGAAAATCTCCAGTTTGATGCTACTGGAACTTTTCTCCCATGGGAAGGAGATGGAAAGGATGTCCATCAATACAATGGAGAGAAGGATTAGAGTAGCACCCCCATCATACCATGGACCTGATCTAGTTTGGATGCCCTGCAGCTGGCTATGATGATGATGATAATGATGAAGATGGCTTGCGCAGCAGGGCCCAACCACGTGACAAATGTCACATCTGCTATTCTCCTTGTGGGACTGACAGAGGTTGATCTTTGGGGTCATCAAACCTATTGTTGGTTGTGAGGTTCACAATCATGTGGATCCCAAAGGTCAGGATCAGTAATAAGACTAGCGAGGACACCAAACCCATCCAAATTCCAGGGGTGAAGAAGGTTGTGCAGTCACTGGCATAGGAAAATTTGTGGCCTTCAACGCTAAACGCTTGAATCTGCAAAAGAGAAGGAGGGGGGAGAGGATTGAGCTGCCAGGAATCTGTACTTTATGTCCCATGTCCGCTTGCAATGTGTTCATTAACCACACACCCATCTTGTTTGTTGAAGCATAGGGAAAATGTAAGTTAAAACGATGGAAAATCAAGGGGTATTCTAAGGATACAGCCCTGGGGAGAACAGCAAAGCAACATCCATTAACTTCTGCACATAGACATTGCTAGGCCACCTTCATGTAGCTAAAAAACTTTTCTTCCACCAAAAACAAAACAAAAAAGCCCCACAGAGTGATAGTTCAAGCTGCCCTTTGAACCCAGCTCCGTTGATTTTCTAAAGGTCTCATCTATCTGATGAAGACTCCGTAGGACAATGCCTGAGGCTGAACTTGGAATCTGACACAAAGTTGGGGGTCTCCCAGTGAGCTAAGGCAGCCCCCCCCCAAACAGGGGTAGGAAATAAGCAGGCTGGGTGTTTACTCACAGCTTAGCAACTCTATTTCCATTTTGTGTGTTGGGGTGAAAAAGCCTGTATATTTAGGCCGTGGTTACATTTCCACCATCGTTTCATTTCGTTGCTTACTTTCTCTCATACCATCCACATTTCTCCAGTGAAAATAGGGATGTCTTATTCAATAGTAATAGTAGGTAGGTAGGTAGGTAGGTAGGTAGGTAGGTAGGTAGAGGGAAAAGGTAAAGGACCCCTGGACAGTTAAGTCCAGTTGAAGGTGACCATGGGGTTGTGGCACTCATCTGGCTTTCAGGCTGAGGGAGCCGTTGTTTGTTCACAGACAGCTTTCCGGGTCATGTGGCTAGCATGACTAAACCGCTTCTGGAGCAACGAGACACCGTGACGGAAACCAGAGCGCATGGAAATGCCGTTTACCTTCACGCCACAGCGGGTACCTATTCTCTACTCACATTGGTGTGCTTTCAAACTGCTAGGTTGGCAGAAGCTGAGAAAAGAGCAATGTGAGCTCACTCCGTCATATGGATTCAAACCGCTGACCTTCCAATTGGCAAGCTCAAGAGGCTCAGTGGTTTAGATCACAGCACCACCCACTCCCTTGATTCTAAAAACATAACAAAGTATTAAACATTTTTAAAAAGCTTCCCTATACAGGGCTGCCTTCAGATGTCTTCTAAAGGTTGTATCTCCTTGGCTCTGGAGTCGCATAACTCCATACCCTCCAACATCTCTCAGATGAAAATAGGGACGTCCTAAGGAAAAGTGGAGGGACGTGGGTGGCACTGTGAGTTAAACCACCGAGCCTAGGACTTGCCGATCAGAAGGTCAGCGGTTTGAAACCCCGCAACGGGGTGAGCTCCTGTTGCTTGGTCCCTGCTCCTGCCAACCTAGCAGTTCGAAAGCATGTCAAAGTGCAAGTAGATAAATAGGTACTGCTCCGGCAGGAAGGTTAACCGTGTTTCTGTGTGCTGCTCTGGGTCACCAGAAGCGGCTTAGTCATGCTGGCCACCTGACCCAGAAGCTGTACACTGGCTCCCTCGGCCAATAAAGCGAGATGAGCGTCGCAACCCCAGAGTCAGTCACGACTGGACCTAATGGTCAGGGGTCCCTTTACCTCTAAGGAAAAGCGGAACATTTTGGGATCTAATAAAAATCTGGTGCAGCTTCTGTAAATCCAGGACTGTTCATGGAAAATGGAGGGCCTGTTCTTTTCAGGCTTCAGGCAAAAGTTGCAAAGGGAAGACACACATTATCTGGCTGGCTGGATGGCTGACAAAATGGTGAGGTTGCATAATGTTGTTATGGCTCCCACAGAGCATTGAGTGACTATGAAATAATACAGACTTGATACCGTTCTCGGTGCCAAAGTGCTTGAAGCATGTAACAAGGCTTTGATGTTGCTAAAGCACTTTAGCTGAAACAGACTGAGGAGGCTAAAGGTAGGAAGACAATGTTTGCAGGGTACAGCAATATTGATCTTTTTTAAAGAATAAAATAAACCCACAACACGCCAGTCTGAGATGTCTCTTCTGAAGTTTTGGTCTGGAAGTTTGACTGTCTCAAAGTGCCTTTCTAGTTTTTAAAAATACCTATTGTAATTTCTGCACTTGGCAATATCCTTGCTTATATTTTGCCACAGCAGTTTTAGGGGGCAGTTGTCTTCCACTCATAAAATAAAGATGTGCCACCTCACATACTGTTGTTGACAAGCAACGAAAGCCTATAAAACAATATTCTCTGTTTGTCTGTAACTCAATGAAGGTTTTTCAAGGTCTTTATAAAAGAATTCCGGCTTGTGCCATCACCTTCCCAGAATCTCAAGCGGGGAGCTCACCCCAAGTACTTTTAAGTTGACAAAGATTATGGCTTTTCATGTATATTGGATATACTCTATTACTAAGCCATGATTCACACATCATTCCTTTGCAAAAATGACCCCATTCACTGAAGTGGCAAAATACCATCTTTTTCCATGTATAAGACAATCTTTTTTTCTTTTTCTTTTTTAGTCCAAAATAGGGGGTCATCTAATACACAGGGAGCATCCTATACACAGAAAAATACGGTCCAGAGCTTCAGCTGCTCGTTCTGTGAATTTGGGGGGGGGGGAGAACTCAACAAGTTTGGGTGATATTAGGTGTTTAAAATATTGATTTCTTAACTTAGGGTTCAAAAAATAGGGGCTGACTTATACATGGGGACGTCTTATACATGAAAAATACAGTATAATTTGTTTAGTTGTTTGACTGGATAAAAAATGGATAATGATTGGTGTGGGTCTGTTGCTTTCTATGGATAGCTTTCTGGAGAATCTTCTTTTTTCCTTGTTCTCCCCATTTATAGGCTGCCCCAACCCTGTCAATCCTTCATCTTCACATTACTGAAGAGCTCACTGGGGATCCAAGAAAGGGTTTGGTTAAAACTTTCTCTTAGGGTTGAAGGGGAAAGTAAGTGGTGAGGCAGACCTTTCAGAAACTCCGACAGCAAACTAATAGCTCTTAGAATTGCCTCTGAAACTGCACTGTGTACTCACCTGGAACTCAGAGATGACAACCTGCCAGTCTTTCGCTGCAGCATTGCTGGGAGTCAACGTTGCCCCATAATGGTCGCTTGTTCCCACCAGCTGGCAATGGAATGAATACTCCGCAGGACCAGAGATGGAAGGGGCAGTAAATATAGCCGTTTCCTTGTTGTCTTGTTGAATGTGAACAAAATCTAAAGTGAACCACTCTCGAGCAGAGCCTACGTACTTCTTGTTGGACATCAAAAAACTAGAGAAAGGAGAAACATAGAATGCATCGATTCAATTCTTTTCCTTTAGGAATTACCGGGTGGCCGTGAGATAGGATTCAGCAGGCGCATTTGGGTTTAAGAGATGTTTCTTCAAACGTGCCATTCGGCTTAGCAGCGAAAATGAGACCCCCAAGGTTGTCTCGCGTGCTGCAGCAAATGAAGGATACAAGGGTGGAGTTCAGTGGTTCATACTGTGAGATACTCGCAGAGAGGCTACAGAATTTCTGGGTTTGAGCCTTCTTCTGATGGGCAATGGAGAGAAGGGAACAAGCTGAATCTCCTTGAGAAGAAGAAACGAGGCTTCTGTTCCTTAAGGAAAGGGGCCATGTGTGAATACGGATAAATTCATTGAAAAGCCATTGAGGCGAGCACAAAAAAGCATGTGCATGAGGCGGGAGTGTGCCTCTAAACATTGAACCAAACATGAGAGGAAAATATTTATGCACTCCCTTTATAAGCCTGCAAGAACTGAAGCACAATTTGGGCCTTGCCATGTGATTCCCATTTCCCGTCTCCTATCCTGCAGCTTCCCAACAACAACAAGAACAACAACAACTTTATTATTTGTATCCTGCCCATCTGGCTGGGTGGTGGTGGTAAGAATGATGATGATGTTGTTGTTGTTGTTGTTGATGATGATGATGCAAAAGCCTTAGGTTCAGTTCCAGGCACCTCTAGTAAAAGGTGCAGGTAAGAGATGCTGTGAAAGCCCTTTGCCTTCAGATCCTGGATAGGCACTGCCAGTCAGAGCAGACAATAGTAGGATAAATGAACAAATAGTCTGATTTACTATAAGGCAACTTCCTTTGTTCTTAAGACATGCAACACTGGTTGCATGATTCATTTGGCGTTGCATTTCTCCCCTTCTCTGTCTTTGTTTGTTTGTTTGTTTGTTTCAACTGGCTTGATGAGACTGTATGCAATAAAGCACAATCCACCAACTGTTTTGAAATTATCATGGTCTATACCAAATCAATGGGACGCGGGTGGCGCTGTGGGTAAAAGCCTCAGCTCCTAGGGCTTGCCGATCGAAAGGTCGGCGGTTCGAATCCCCGCGGCGGGGTGCGCTCCCGTTGCTCGGTCCCAGCGCCTGCCAACCTAGCAGTTCGAAAGCACCCCCGGGTGCAAGTAGATAAATAGGGACCGCTTTCTAGCGGGAAGGTAAACGGCATTTCCGTGTGCGGCTCTGGCTCGCCAGAGCAGCGATGTCACGCTGGCCACGTGACCCGGAAGTGTCTCCGGACAGCGCTGGACCCCGGCCTATAGAGTGAGATGGGCGCACCAACCCCAGAGTCTGTCAAGACTGGCCCGTACGGGCAGGGGTACCTTTACCTTTACCTTTTATACCAAATCAAGAAATGGGATGATCTTAACAAGTTTATCTTAACAGAAAACAGAGCAGCATATACTGTATGTTAAATGTGAAGGGAATAACTTGATTGAGCACCTAGGGGCAGGTATTGCTTCCCCACCCCCACCCTGGCCAGCAGACTGGAAGCCTAGGTAGCTAGAGCGGATTTGTAATGAATAACACAATAATCATGTTTTCCAGCTTAGAGGGGCCTGTTTACAGCTCATGATACTTTTTGCAATGTGAGTTGTGCAATGGACAAGCTCTCCTGTCTATCAGCAGAGGGTTATTTTTTTACTTATTTTTCCCAGGATCGTATTGTGTCGATTACAAGTCTTTCATTTGGCCCGGTGCCTGAGGCTATTCTAGTGGAAGAGGCTGTGATACGGCATTGCTTACTTTGGTGAACCATTCGCTGCCCGGTTAATAGCACTCTGAACCACAGTGAGGAAAGATTTAAGCTTTTTAATTTGAAATCATCTCCGTTTTATTCTATTTACTCATACCCGAGATGGTCTTTTTTACTTGTTACAAATTTCCGGCCAGACATTCTAGCTTGACCTCAATCCCAAACTGTCTTCTCCCTGAAGTACCGTATAATCCATTTGCTAAGGCACCTTCTGAGGCAGGGCTGGAGACCCAGGACACGTAGCGGCACTAGCGTCAAGTGAACTACATCCTTATTCAGAGTGATTTAAGGAGAAATGCTGGCTTTGGGTAATAATAATAATAATTTTATTATTTATACCCCGCCCATCTGGCTAGGTTGCTCCAGCCACTCTGGGCAGCTTCTAACAATATAAAAACGTAAGAAAACATCAAACGTTAAAAAAAATTCAATATGGGGCTGCCTTCAGATGTCTTGTAAAAGTTGTACAGTGGTACCTCAGGTTAAGAACTTAATTCGTTCTTGAGGTCCGTTCTTAACCTGAAACTGTTCTTAACCTGAGGTACTACTTTAGCTAATGGGGCCTCTCACTGCCGCCACGCGATTTCTTTTCTCATCCTGAGGTAAAGTTCTTAACCTGAGGTACTATTTCTGGGTTAGTGGCGTCTGTAACCTGAAGCATCTGTAACCTGAAGCATCTGTAACCTGAGGTACCAGTGTATACAGTTATTTATCTCCTTGACATCCGATGGGAGGGCGCCACTGACAAGAAGGCCCTCTGCCTGGTTCCCTGTAACTTCTCACAGTGAGTGAACTACCAGAAGACCCTCAGTGCTGGACCTCAGTGTCCTGGCTGAACGATGGGGGTGGAGATGCTCCTTCAGGTATACAGGGCATTTGTTTGTACGCTACATCACCTGGCTCCGTTGCAGATATCATCACCCAGCAGGTCCTCCTCATAGCCCTGTTTCCATGTTTCCACAACTGGTACAATGATATTTGGACTAATCATAACAAATTTTAATCATGAATAAAACTTGAATACAAGCAATAGTGGGTAGACTATCGCCATTAGTTTCTGTTTGCCTGGGATTTTGTAGACTTGTAGAGAGATAAGAGGACGTCCCATTCTGTAAGTGGAAAGCACCTCGACATTCATTAAAAAAAAAATTGTATAAGTAAATTAATTCATAAACATACCTGATTTCCAGACTCTCAATGCCCTTCACTGGGTTGGTGTATTTTAACGACAACCTGACAAGGGGGTCGGGGAGGAGGGAGAAATGCAAGAAAATGTTACATCATATAATTTTCATATGAACCTTTTTCATTATTTCTTTAAAAAATAGGAGCACATCTAAATTGGTAGGTAAAGACAAAGAGATGGCGGAGCAGAAAATATTGCAGAGCAGAAAGCTGTTTCCTTATCTCCCTTTCAAACAAAAGGGGGGATATATTGAAGACCTTGATCTATGGAGTTATTTACAACTCACTTAAATTTAAGTGGTGGCAAGGATTCCCTGCAACGACACCTTACAATGAAATTATTGCCTCGCGTAATGTTAATGGGAGTTTTGATCATGGGGGTGGTTGTGGGGACCAAGACATTTGAATAAAATGAGGGCACAGGCGAGGAGAGAGCACGGCCGTAAGAGAAGACATGTGGATGAATAGAAGTCATGCGTAATTATTCTCTTGGAAAGGAACAATGAAAGGAAGACAAAAGAAGCAGCTATATGTTGGCACAATTCTCTTTTTTGCACCTCATGCATACATACAAGCTGAACTGCTTATTAGCTTTCTTCTTCTTTTCCATGAAAATAATGGATCTGGACACAAATATGACTTGATGAGAAAGAGTTTGGAAACGGGGCACAAAAAGGTCCTACAGTGTTTTTCGCTCTGAAATAGCAGCTCTCTGGGAGGAGATACCGTATTTTTCGCTCCGTAAGACGCACTTTTTTCCCTCCTAAGAAGCAAGGGGAGATGTGTGTGGAGCGAATGCAGGGGGGAGGCAGGCGGGAAAAGCCCCAAGAGCTGCACACAAGCTCCGTGCGGCTCTTGCGGGCTTTTCCCCAGGAGGGAGAAGGGACTGACTGGCAGCATCAGTCCCTTCTCCCACCTCGTAGAAAAGCCCATAGGAGCCACACACCCTTTAAAGAGTGCGCGGCTCCTGCGGGCTTTTCTACGAGGTGGGAAAAGGGACTGACGCAGCCAGCCAGTCCCTTCTCCCTCCTCAGGGAAAAGCCCCAAAGAGTGGCGCTCTCTTTAAAGGGTGCGTGGCTCCTGTGGGCTTTTGTGGGAGGTGGGGGCTTCTGATGGGCTGCCCTTCTCCCTCCTCGAGGAAAAGCCCCCAAGAGCCACTCCACGCGGCTTGTGAAAGGGAGCACTGAGCAGAGCCTGGGATGCATACAGGCTCTGCTCAGCGCTCCCTTTAAATAATTTTTTTTTTCTTGAATTCCCCCTCTAGAAACTAGGTGCGCCTTATGATCAGGTGCACCTTATGGAGCGAAAAATACGGTATGTGCTGCGAAGGGAAAGTACCCTGTGTGTTCTGAAGTTCACGCTCCTCTTTATTCGCTAACGAAATGCTGCTTGTTTCAATGGGAAATGACAGGCCTGGGCCAATGTAATGCAGAGGCTCCCTGACGTAAGAGAAGAATTCAAATGAATACACACAGACACACGGGGGTTCATAGGGATCTGTGATCTAGCTGCAAACCCTACCACTGACATGCCTGATGGCCACACCCTCCACTATCTGCGCATGGAATGTAAGGAATGGCTTGCTGGCTGTGTTTGGTTTGAGGAGTGACAAGCTGTGGTGGCCCAAGATTTGTTTGTTGTTGTTGTTGTTGTTGTTTAGTCGTTTAGTCGTGTCTGACTCTTCGTGACCCCATGAACCAGAGCACGCCAGTGTCTTCCACTGCCTCCCACAGTTTAGTCAAACTCATGCTGGTAGCTTCGAGAACACTGTCCAACCATCCGTGCTCTGTCGTCCCCTTCTCCTTGTGCCCTCCATCTTTCCCAACATCAGGGTCTTTTCCAGGGAGTCTTCTCTTCTCATGAGGTGGCCAAAGTATTGGAGTCTCAGCTTCAGGATCTGTCCTTCCAGTGAGCACTCAGGGCTGATTTCCTTAAGAATGGATAGGTTTGATCTTCTTGCAGTCCATGGGACTCTCAAGAGTCTCTTCCAGCACCATAATTCAAAAGAATCAATTCTTTGGCTATCAGCCTTCTTTATGGTCCAGCTCTCACTTCCGTACATCACTACTGGGAAAACCATAGCTTTAACTATACAGACCTTTGTTGGCAAGGTGATGTCTCTGCTTTTTAAGATGCTGTCTAGGTTTGTTGTTGCTTTTCTCCCAAGGGCCCAAGATTTAAGGCATGGTATTTCTTGGCTGAACCAAGAGGAATGGGTAGTCTGTGTACAGATTTCTTTGCGCAATTGGCTCTTGCACTGATTTGAATAAGGACAGGGACATATCATGGGGAGGGCCAGGGGGTTGTAGCCTCGGGCGCATGGTTTTGAGAGGGTGTGAGTCAGGTACCCCCCCCCCAGGGATCCCTGTGAGGAGAACCAGAGCTTATAGGGTTAATAGCTCAGAGTGTGCGTCCTGACACTGGGGTGTGTGCCCACATACGGGGATTTTGTCTGCTTTGTTATGTGAGATTACTTTTGACGGAGAGAGCCAGCATGTTGCTGTGTTCTCCCGGAATGCTGATTAATTGCTGCTGTAAATAAACGCTTCTTAGATTAGGAAAGAAGAGTCTTTTCTGCATGCTTGAAACACACCATTGTGCGCAATCTCTGCTAAATGCCAGGACAACACTGAGTCACAGTGGAAGCATACCAGACATTGAATTTCACAATCCCTGCCCTGCCTGCCACTGGGGGTCTCTGGGCCCCAGAGCCCAGGCTTGCCACTGCACCTCCGGCCCACATTGGTCAACCGGTTTCCTCTGTGCTGGTGGGCAGGCGGCAGTGCAGCGTGGCCCCATGAACCCTCCATGCCCCATGCCCACCTGGCAATGGCAGCGGCTAGGGTTCAGATGGTTCAGCGGGTTTTGTTCACTCTCCACACCCAGCCCCTGGACCCACCTGGTGCACTCACGTGCACCGGGCACCAATAAAGGACGCAACACCACTGAATAAGGATCACAATTCATACAAAAGTTTAGATGTGTATCAGAATGCATATGGAATTCTGGTTTCGGTTTCGAAAAGCTCAGAATACGAGGTGCCACATTTTAGAGGATGACAACGTTTGGGGTACCAAATCCAGATCAACAAAATGAAGCCAACATTGACAAAGGTGTCATTCCTACAGTGTTATGATATATATGGACGTGAGTTATTGTTTCTGTTTGTTATTATGGTATGCCTTTTTGTGTTTTTATATTGTAAAGTGCCTTGTGATCTTTAGATGAAGGGTGGTATAGAAAATTAATAAATAATAACAATACGATTCCTGTGAATGGCGTAGGAATACATAGGATACTGACATAGGTGAGTATCTGCATACAGCCTTTCCACACATATGCCAAGTGTGAGAATGATGGGAGAGGTACAGACAATGGCCTGAGCATCCCTATTGCAGCATCCCATTAGGTCAGACCACCTGTGGTCAGGGGGGGTGGACAGATCTTGTCCCCATCAAAACCGTGCCCTATTCATTTGTTCCCATAGAGGTGAACAACAGCTGTTTACTACATAGAAATATCGCAAGCCAGGCCATTGGTCCATCAAGGTCAATATTGTCTTCACTAACTGGGAGTTGCTCTCCAGGATTTCAGGCAGAAGTTATTCCCAGCCCTACTTGGAAACTGAAACTGGGACTTTCTGCATACAAACCAGGTGCTTGTCCCTTCTTTTTCCAGACCCTTTTTATGAAAATGAATGCTTTGTGCCTGGTTTACACTGTGGAACACTGGAGGAGACATAATAATTTTCTGAATATTTCAGAATTATTATTCCCCCCCCCAATACATTGTTTCCTTTTCCTTTTCCTATAATGCTGATGGTTTCTCCTGCTTCTATTGTGCTTTGCGTGTTCCTCATGAACTGGTAAAACCAATGAGAGACTAGGTTCTTTCCAGTCCTACAGCTTGTAGTTCCATTTGTAACCAAAATGGAAAGGAATTAATTCAACTTGTAAATATTGTCCGAATAAACCGTGCTTTAAATGTAACAAAGATGGTCATTTAATGGCAAATCAAGTTATACATAATATATACTATGTTTCTAATGCAGGAAAGTGACTTTTGATCTGTAAAATATTGAAAATCTATCATTTCCTCCCAAAATTCTGTTTCTCTTGAAAACCGAACAGGGGGGAAAAATCCATTAACTGCAAGTTTTATATCTTTAGGCTGTACCAAAAACGTCTACATCTTAATGAGCAAGGCTGGCTGTCAGTGGGTTGAAAAAGGTATTTGCTGGGGAAAGCTTGTCCATCTCTAATTTTTAGCAAGTTGACAGCCTCGGTTCTCCAGTTGCAAAGTAGTTAATAGCCTACTTCGTAGAGTAAATTAATGAGAAGGCTTGTAAAGCATTTTGGACACTTAAAATGCATAAGAATAGAGATAACCAAAGCTATGCGAGCTATGCAATTTCATGACTGTACCTTAATCTGATCTTTCTGGGACTTTGATTTCAAGTCTTGGCTAAGCTAAATGGTAATGCTATCTGGGAACAAAAAAAACCCAGCTTCCTCAGTCAATGTACCATGAAAGACAATTAGTAGTGAAAGTCAGGCTACTCACGTGGCATTGGTCCCCGAACAAGTGGAATTGCTGGTATCCACTTCGTGAGATTCAAATGTGCGATGGGTTAGATTCATGACAGTGCCATCGGCTGTAATGTTTAAATCTGTAGCATAAAAAAGGATGCACGTGGCATTGGGGCCTGTTCCATTGGTTATATTTATTGGGGCATACAGATTAGCTTCTTGTTTTTCAACAGACATTAGGTGCCTTCTGCTCTGCCATTCTACATCAGGTCCCACTGGTACCTAAAAGAGAATTCTGCAGATTATTTTCAACATAAAACAAAACCTTGAGGTGAAACACAGATACTGAGTCAAAGCTGGCGGTTCACATGCTGAATGTACTGCTCTGCTTTCCTTTGGACCACATCAGCAAGGCCAAAAGGGCATCTGGGCAGCCCAGGACCTCCATACGCACTGCCCAGACTTGTGCCTCAGGGAGGTCACTTTGGTGCTATTAACACAGCAGTTTTTCACCCCTGGAGGTGCACTCCATTGTCTCTCGAGACAGACGGGTGCCAACAACAACAGTTGCAACTATTATTGCCAGAATGTGGTATCTGAAGGAAGAAAACATTCCCTTTAAGAAAGCACTATATCGCAAAGAAAAGCGTTAAGTATTTCACTTTTTAATTAAAAAAATTAATCTCTCTTCTTCCTCCCAAAGTGTAGCCGTTTTATTTCACGCAAGGAAAAGGTTATGAAGACTAAATTATACTGTGTTTAATCAATTGTCTGTATGTTAAGGGACACTGGGGCTAGCACGTTGTCTGGGGAGAATTGTAATGCTAATAACAGAAATAAGATTTTGTAGGAGGAACTGATGACTGAGCTATGGGGAATACTTTGATTTTGGAGAAATAATGAAGTCAAGAACAGATTTTCAGGAATCCAAAAGCTGCACCACAACTCCTCTAGCAAAATTTAGCCAGAAGTATCCCACCCTTCAATAAAACAATTAAACATAAAATAATTACATGAAACTTCTTCTTATTGAATTATATGGTATGCAAAAGTGAAGTGAGTAGCCACGTAACCAGATTAAAATAAGATCCCTGGTGAATGCATATGATAACACATTTAAATTCTGCAATAGCTAGCACTGAGTAATCCTGGCTGAGCGGGAAGAGTCTGGTTAAATAGCTACCCAGATAAGAGAATGAGAGCAAGTTTTAACACAACTTTTCCTTGAACACAGGTATAACCTAAGGGAACAAATCATTTGAAAAAGTGAAAGCTGTGCGGATTATGCAGGAAGTATCAATAAGCAGGAGATTAAATTCTTGGCTATTTCTGCTAAGGGCACTTTCCTGCCAAATCCAAGTGTTTTGCATCCCTACACAAACTTTTTCTCCTTAAATTTTCTGATTGGCTGCAGCAGAGAGGAGGATAGAGGAATTCGTCTTGTGAAAGCTACTCGCATCCTTAGGAGTGATGTTCACAATACTTAGCACAACATCCTATAGTATGTGTGTGTGAGTGGTTGATTAGAAGTCAGGGAAAGAGTTTGGTGGTTATGTGGCCACTCCAACTGGATATGCAATACCGAGATGACTGTTTCTTGCTATTTGAACCTATCCAGATAAAATAGTGCCCGCTCAAGGAATTTTGCTGCCTAAAGCAGAATGCACCTTGCATCTTTCTATGGGAAAAGTCTTGCTGCACCATTCAGACTCCAAGTCTTGTCTTTATTTATCCCCTTCCTTTCTAAGGCTGCAGCCCTGTGCACATTTCCCAATCTCACTTGGTGATATTGCCTCCTGACTAAATCTATATAGGATTTGTTAAGTTGTGGGTGAACATATCAGACGACACAGTGATTCTTCAAATAGCTCTTCTTTATTCAGAGGCCAGAACAGAACTGAACTGAAGGGCTCAGTCAGCCTGCTTATATAGAGCTCCAATACGACGTTACTGTAGCAACTTTCTAAAACTATCCAATCACTGAACGTCACTTTCGATCCTTCATTTGCATAAAAACTATCCAATCACTGAACGTCACTTTCGATCCTTCATTTGCATAACTATCTACAGTATCCCCCTGCTGGCCCAGGGTGAGAACTTCAGTACATAACAGGATTGCTCTGTGAATCTTTCGCTCATGCCCTCCCCTCATATTTTTTTAGGGGGCTGGACCCCCTCAATGTTCAGTGGGCATTCAGCTCTGCTCCTTGGCTCCTTGTGACATCACATGACATCACGAGCATGATGTCAGGATGTCATGTCGGACCCCTCAAGCAACTGGAGAAGATGGCAGCTCCGTTCCAGTCATTGCTGAATCATTTTCAGTGCGTGTGATGATTAGGTACCCAAATGAGAGGTTCTAGGCACAGTTCTGCATGTTCTTCACTATGTCAAACTAGGAAAATCATCATTTCGCAGGGTAACACATAAGCGGTACTTCTTTGCCATCTTCATTACTGCTGTGCTGGCAATCAGTAATTTTGATTTCACAAAAACAAGGCAAACAATGGTAGACTGAAACTTATTTTCAAAGCACAGTATGACAATAATCAGGGCTTAATCTTCTTTTTGATTTGTGCTATTTGATTACGAAGGGATAAATGCAGCCTCTTGGGCAAACTTTTGATTAACTAGCGGTGCTGGCTGGAATCCCACACACAAGCTGCTGACTGAAGTTAGCAGAATTTAAGCTGCACAACATATCATGGCTGCAGTTTTCATCATGCTTCTTCAGAAGAGAAGGACACCAATGCACATAGATCTGGTAAACTTTATGATTACTCCTGAGAGGCCATTTTGGCCATGCCACAAACACCTGCCCTACACTTAACATCTAATAAATAAATAAATATTTTTTTATTTATACCCCGCCCATCTGGCTGGGTTTCCCCAGCCACTCTGGGCGGCTCCCAACAGAATATTAAAATACAATAGTCCATCAAACATTAATAGCTTCCCTAAACAGGGCTGCCTTCAGATATCTTCTAAAAGTCTGGTAGTTGTACATGTATGTGATCATATATGATCAACTATCAGCCGATCATCCGGACTTCTGTGCACAGTGCTATGCAAAAACAAAAAGGTGTCATGGTGACCTCAGGTGATAGACAGGTGGGTAGGTCAAACACGACTCAAGGGAGTGGAGGAGTGAAGGCTCTAGTCAGATTCGGTTCCCTACAGCTGCAGTTTACAATGGCTCTTCTAGAACAACCTGGCTGTTGCACAATACTACCACCATTTGGAAGCCACAATATGCTGCTGCTGCTGCTCAAACATGAGTTATCATCAGCAAATTTAGGAGCAAACATTTCTGGGGGAAGGGAATAATAACTTTGAGAGGCAATCATTTTAGTCATTATGGTCACAGGGAAGGAAAGGCTTAACCCATACACTATGGTCCTGATGGAGCCTTCCTGTGGCTGCAATATACAGAAATGAAATGCAGTCATTTTGGGAACGTTATTTTTCACTGCTGCATAGCTCCATATGCATCACTTGTCCTCAAAGAGTTTTGGGAGCAGGAAGAAAGAAAGAAAGAAAGAAAGAAAGAAAGAAAGAAAGAAAGAAAGAAAGAAAGAAAGAAAGAAAGAAAGAAAGAAAAGCTAGGATTTACCTGCAGATCTAGGGAGGGGTGCTCTCTCTGTCTATAAACCCACCCCTGCTTTTTTCATAGGCATGTGAACCCAATGCATCTCAATACTGAAGCCCCATTTGACAACTAGTGAGGATGATTAGCATTATTTTGCAAAAGTAAGAAAAAGAATTCTATTTCATGCAACACTCTGAAATGATACGAAGTAGGCATGGGTTACTTTGTCGACTTAAGTTTCTCTCGGCTTCTTTTTTCCAATCCTAAATTCCGTTCCACATCTGTTTGCAATTTTTAAATTATTATTATTCCTCAGGAAAAATCGCCAGCATTATAGTGCACCCCGCCCCGCCCCCGATATACACATTTTTACAAAACAAGTTCCCTAACTATATGCCCTTTTTATTAATAAATACATGTTTATGTCAACATGCAGAAGGCCAGGAGGCCAGCTGGGCCGTCTCCTTCTAGCTGTCCACTGCGAAGACCCATCGGCCTCTGCTCCGACGTAAATCAGCGACCCGGGCTTCAAAGCCAGGGCACACTATCAGCAGATCGAACTGCGCACACAGAATAGGCCTGAGGCTTGTGAAAGCATACTATAACTACAGATTTATTAATCATAAATCAGGACAAAGAAACATGTCGTCTCTCTCTCTTCGTCTTCTCAGAGAGATCAGGAAAAGCAAAAGCTATACACATAATGGAAGTTCCCAGCAAGCTGTGCTGGAATGTAAACAGACATGTGACACTCAACAGTTCCACACGTCTGCTCCTTAAGGTGGAATAGAAATCTCAACAGTTTACCCTAGTGGGATTTTGTACACATTACTAGGCTGGAAAAAGGAACTGCAAAGTTCATGGAAGTGAGAATGTTGAAGGAGTGTGCTTTGTGTTTCGTTTCAGAAAGTGTGAATTTTGTAGACTGACCTTTAAATGCAAACAGATCTAGATTTGTCTTCTACCCCTACTATGAAGCCTTCATTTTAAATGCCACATCCCTTTAGAGAATTTTGTCCTTTAAGACATGTGGAGGGAGATTCTTTTATTTCATCACATGTTAAATCAATGGCTATGCATTCTTGGTGCTATCTTTTTCTATTTCTTTGCTGTTGAGATCAGATGAAATCATGATGATACAGGAATTGATGATACACTAATTTCTGGCTTCTATTCTGAAGATACAATATTCACAGAGTGGGCAATAAATGCAAAAATGAACAAGAAGGACCATTTTATGGCGTAGTTTATATCTTTCTTTTCAGTGGTTCCTTGAGTTTTGATAAAGGGGCAACAGTTATAACACCTTAAGTGGGATGTTAAAATTGAGAGAGGGCATAGTTAAAGATGGCCAAATTATACGTAGCCTATCTTTCAAAGCACTGGAGATTGTCAGAATAAATGGAATGACAACTGGAGATTTATACGTTACAAAACCTTTCAAAACAGTTCACAAAAAGACATGTCTTTTCAGGCCTACTGGCAGCTCTGCACAAGAGTGAAAAATATGGGCAACAAAAGTGTGTGAGGAAAAAAGTCTCTGACTTAGTTCCATGGAAACTGATGTTAATACCTACTCATCTCTCTGTATATAATTATTGGATGTTACTAGCTAGCTGAAAGCAAAAACTAGGGGATGGGAGTTAATGTCTTTGAAATATATGCAGAAAACCGAGAACTGCCATGCACTACTAGACATGTGCCCCCATGACATTGTCTGGGGGGTTATAGGTGGATAGGTGAATTAATAGGTAACCAGAAAATGAAATATAGCACTAAATTTGTTAAAAGAATGCCTCTGCCAAGCATTGTATTTGAAAGGACTTTTTAAAAATCTCTGTAAAAAATAAACATTGCCAATACAAGAACAGCTTGGGAAATGAGAAAGGCTGGAAGTGGAAATGAGGAGGGATATTGGCTGAGAATTTATATATGGTGATTTCTGAACATGAGGGCATGTCAACACATTAGACTTGGGGAAGAAATATTTAAAGGTAAACTTACCAAGTCTGCATTTTCTGAAACCATTTGCAATTCAAAACACACATATACCCTTCAAAATTATTATCCGAATGCGAAACACTTATCTGAATTTTGCAATGCTGTTCTCCAGCCAAGTAGTGTGTGGAAAAGCGCATATGCTATGGTAAAGTGTGTACATAAACGCATGTAGTAGTTAAAAACAGCATACAAAAAGGCAATATGTATTTAGAGGAGATTGGTTTGCAAAAATGTGTATGGTCAGGAAAATCACATGCAGATTCGAGTACAGTAGGAGAAATTCACACGGAAATGCTGGTGAATGTTCATGAGATCTTTCTCCTTCCAAAACAAAAACTGCAAGCTGATATAGAAACGTGGAGAAGTGAAGGTTAGAAAAAGGAGAAACTGGGAGATATTGACCTATTCACCAATCCCTACTTATATTGCATAAGCCAGTCATGTGCAACTGGCTCCTTCCCATTAGGGACAAGAGGAAGAAACAAAGTGGCTTAGCATTGTGTTTGATTCAGGAATCATGGTTTGCTGTTCTCCCAACAAACCATGGTCTGGAGCCAAGACTTGTTTTGGGCTTGTAACTGATTGTTGTTGGTTAAAGTGAAACAAATCAAAACCAGTGGTTTGGGATATAAGACTAATCCAGGGATCAGGTTTGTTTCCTCCTTGCACCAGTGGCAAAATATCCCAGATAAGTTAACTGTGGCTTACTGTGGTGAGGGAACTGGGGACTGAACAGCTAAAACAGAGAGAGGAATATGTCTTCCAGGTAGTTACTTGCAATTTCCTTTTGCTTAGCCAAACAGAATGCAAAGTTTGTCTTCTTATTCCTACAAGCTACCTCTTTGTACCATTAAAATCAACACGCTGAACCTGAAGAGCATTCAAAATATGAAAGAAAATAATAATTAAAGATCGATATCTCCCTTCAAAAAAATGTACGTGTGGTCTTAAAGCTAACAATATGCAGCCTTAAAAACTCCAGATTCTGCAGAAGATACCCTTTTAGAAAAAGATTGTTGCATGGAAAGACATGATTGGCGTGGCAATGTATAGGAATCAGCATTTAGCTGAGAGCGCACATCCATAAAAGCAGAGGACTTGAGCCACAAGGAAATGAAATCGCAGCAGTCTGTATGGATCAACGAGCCAGGAGGATGCTGGCGAGCCTTAGATTAGAGCCTATTCACAAGAAGAAAGTAGAGAAAATTGAGGCAGTGGTTGCATTTACAAGTGCACAGCAGGCACCGTATTTTCAAAACAGGATTCAGCTTAACTTGTTGAAACTGGAAGGGGCTCTTTGACTTTTCGCAAACATGAAATGAAACTTTCAGGAAATGTGCTCCTTCTGAAAAATGCACTCTTTCACATTCATGGATGACTTTGAGCACAGCCGGCAACAAATCATTAGAGGCCTCTCTGGCTAACGCCATGGCTTGTACATGCTTTGCAACTGTGTAAAGCTGCAAAAAATAACTGCTGCAGTAATAAATGAGTGTGACTTTTCTTAGGTGGGGGATCTGGGAAGTACATCCTTTCACCCATGCCTACGCGTAGTGCCTTTCATCACTTCCTTGAAAACAGAATTTTGTGTGGTATTGAGGGAAAGCTCATGCTTTATTCCCTGGGGGGGTTTGTGGGGGGGGGGCATGGTTTGCATTAACAACTTTGGTGACCTGAGTCTAAGCTTGTTTACGCAGAAGAAAGTTCTGCTGCCTCCAATGAGGCCTATTCATGAGCCAGCGTGCTCAAGATTTTAATCTTGGCGTGCAGAAAGCATGATGACTTTTCCAAGCAATTTTGCATTGTGAGAATGTCATCTTTGTCTACAGGTGATCGAATCGTTATTTAATATGTGAAAACCTCACAATACTGATGCCCTTTCAGCGCCTGGCTGCAGCGTTTAATGTTTTGTTCCACCATGCGTCATGAGGCAATGCCATCATTTTCTTTTCAATACTGGAATCCGGAGGCATTCCGGTCTGGGTTTTTCTTGTTCTGCATGCTTACTATGAGCTGGCCAAACAACCGCATACTATTCTTTCAGGAATACCTTGTAACCTGGTTCAGACAACCCTGTACATTCAGATGGAGTGGAATCACAGTGGCAATCCCAGCCCCCAATGGATTGAGGTTGAATTTGACAAGATAGGAATACTGTTCTGGGGGACAGGTTTGGGGGACTCCTTGATCCTGATGGGGTAACTGTGCCCCTAAAGGACCAGGTACGCAACCTGGGAGTGATTTTAGACCCAGAGCTGTCCAGGGAGGCACAGGTCAACAGAAGCTGTCTATCAGTACCACGGAAGCTTTCTACCAGCCTGCCCGCAGACTGTTTCGTCAGAGTGGTGCATGCTCTGGTTATCTCCCGCTTGCACTACTGCAATTTGCAAATGTCCTTTGAAGGTGGCCCGGAAACTACAACTAATCCAGAATGTGTCAGCTAGAGGATTGGCAGAAATGACTGGCAGAATCCGTGACCAGGGAGAAGAGCTGGCGGAAGAAGATTGGAAGAAATTTAAGGACTATTTACAGAAACATTGTAAAATTAATGAATGTTAGAATGATGTCGGATAGAATCTAAGTGGTTTGCAGCTGTAATGTTATGAGGGAGAGGGGGGGAAAGGGGGGGTTGGAATTAGGTTAAGAAATTTTGATAAGGATTTGCTGAACTAATAATTGAACTGGAATACAAAAAGGGGAGGTATGAGGAGGTTGGGGAAATATGTTAATGAAAAATAACTAATGTGAACTCTATGTGTTTTTAACTTTTTTGTATTTTTCTACTTTTTGATATCTTTTTTTCTTTTTCTTTTTGATTCTTTTTTGTCTTACTGTATTAATTCTGAAAATCTTAATAAATATCTTCATAAAAATAAAAAAAAACAGAATGTGTCAGCTAGACTGATAACTAGGAGTGACTGCCAGGACCATATAACACTGGTCCTAAAGGATCTTCACTGGCTCCTAGTACATTTCTGAGCACAATTCAAATAGTTCCTGCTGACTTTTTCAGCCCTCAGCCTAGTATACCTGAAGGCGTGTCTCCACCACCATCATTTAGCTCAGACACTAAGGTCCAGCTCCAAAGGTCTTCTGGCAGTTCCCTCACTGTGAGAAGTGAAGTTACAGGGAACCAGGCAGAGGGCCTTCTCATCAGTGGCATCCACCCTGTGGATCGCCCTCCCATCAGATGTCAAGGAGATAAAGAACTACACTACTTTTAGAAGACATCAGAAGGCAGCCCTGTATCGGGAAGTTTTTAATGTTGGACATTTTATTATGTTTTTATATGTGCTAGAAGCCGCCCAAAGTGGCTGAAGAAACCCAGCCAGATGGGCGGGGTATAAATAATAAAATTATTATTAAATTCAGTAGATTCTGTGACCAAACTCTGCACCTGTATGACTGTATGTGTGTCAGGTGTAGATCAGGTGCGGGGAACTTTTGACCTTTCAGATACTGCTGAATTACAACTCCCATCTGTGATGGGGTGTCATAAAATGCCACCCACAGCAATGACTATAGTGTGCTGAGTTTCAAAGCAACTAAGGCCACAGTCACACCACTCACTGAAAGCACTATGATACCACTATAATCAGTCTTTAATCAGTCCCACAAAGAACCCTGGGTTTGTCATCTGTTAAGGGTGCGGAGAGGTCTTGGGACACCCTTCTCCCCCCCCCCCCACCAGCCAAGCTACAGTTCTTAGAGTGGCTCAGCAACCAATCCCTGTTCCCAGGGAACTCTGGGAAATGCGGCTCCATGAGGAGAATAGGGGTCTCCTAACAAGCCTCAGCACCCTTAACAAGCTACAGCTCTCATGGTTCTTTGAGCAAAGGCATGGCTGACTGAAGTGGTTTCATCGTGCTTTCAAAGAATACAGCCTAAATCACACCCATTGGTGTGGACGGAACATAGCGGGATGTACACCAGGGATTGGGAACCTCAGATCCAGGGGCCAAATGTGGCCCTCCAGCCCTCTGTGTCTGGACTTCTGGACTATGGTCCTCAGGCCATACTCCTGTCTCTGCTACACTACTCACAAGCCCTGTTTTGCATCACCCTGAGTGACTTTGCCTGGTTTGAATATATCCTTGAACTCTGACAAAACTTCTTAAAGACCCTCCAAGTGTCCCTATTTTCCAGGATTTACAGAAGCCGTCCTGGTTCCTGATTTGATCCCCAAATGTTCCAATTTTGCTTAGGACGTCCCTATTATCATGGGAGAAATGTTGGAGTGTATGGAGTTATGCAACCCCCGAGCCAAGGAGATAAGTAATTATACAACCTTCAGAAGACGTCCAAAGGCAGCCTTGGACAGAGAGGGCTGTCTGAGTATGTGTAAAACTAGCCTACTGCTCCAATTTACATTCATTTTCCTGTCCAGTTTTCCTGTCCTGGAAGAGAATGTGGACCTCAAGCTGAAAAAGATTCCCCACTCCTGAAGAAAGTGTTGGAAGTCAATTGCAATCCCGTGTGTAGCTTACAACTAAGAGCCCCTCATCTGGAAGCAGACCTTGTCTCTAACCTTCTCCTTGCTATAGTGACAAATTCCCCAATTTAGTATCCGCTCTGGATTTTTTTCCGGGTGTCATGCTAGGAAATGAGAACAAATGTCATTGCTGGCCTATCCATTTGTGTACACTTTGTCTCTAACCTTCATAAGAGTACGGTGGCATAATGGGTATAAAATCCCCCTTTATCACTGTAAGAAAACCAAGGTACTATCAAAATCAAAAGAGATGCTATTTCAGCTCCGGCAGAAAAACAAACAACAAAATTCCAGTGCAGAAACTAGTGCTCTTCCTTTTACCAAATATAGGACTATCGCACAGAATGAATAACAAGACACTACTAACAAGCATATTTCACAGTCTCTGTGCCGTTCCGTCTACTATCTAGTCAAACTGATGTTTGCTTTCCCCAGAGTAACGCACAGCTAGCTTCAGCCAGCTTGAAGCAGTTCTGCTGTAATTATTTTAAACTCTGCTTTGTTTTGCATGTAGGATTCTGGCTGACCCAGCTGGGAAATAATTAAGTATATTGTCTACAGCTACAAGTTAAAATTTAGTTTCTTAATGTAAAGCAGTGCTCAAATGGAGAGGAAAACAGTAAAAAAGCTGGGGGATGGATCTTGTTCCCTTGTTCCCTTTCGTCTGTCTCCCGTGCATTCATTTCCCCCCTCCAGCACTCGTAATGCATTGAAAATGACAGTAGATGAATTACCCTTGCATCTGTTGGAGCCCAACTAAGGCTGAAATCCTAACCCCAACTGTCTGGGCATGAGCCCCACTGAATTAAATAAGACTTACTTTTTAGCGGACATGGTTAGGATTGTAAGCGCATAGTTCCCACTGAAATCAGTGGGGCTGAAGTCAGGATTCCCCACCACCTTGGATGGGAACTAAATTATACTGATCAGCAGAGAAAACCAATGCGGTACACAGGGAAGCGAAGTGGCAGATGGGAGGTGTGGATTTTCTTATTTGCCCCTGCAGATCTCATTTTTAAAATTTCACACCCGCTAAACCTAATAAATTAACTATGACAGCTACAAGCTGATGTAGGTGATAAGCCCAACCTTGGGGCCTGTTGGAGGGATGAGGAAGCTTTAAACCCCATGGATCCAAGGCCACTTCTGCCCTTCCTTCAATCAATCCTCAGAATGCTCTGTTTGGGTATCTCATATCACACTACTGGGGAAAATATCACCAGTAGCAGATATATGCCTGCAGAACTCTTTGCAGTCTATTCAAAGAGCCTACAGAGAGTCACCTCACCAGCTCTCCATGATGGCTCTGTTACTCTGGAATTAATCTATTATCCTTGACCCATGAATCAGATGATTCATGTCCATCTTGACCTCAGCTGCATGTAAAATTTGTGAGGTCAAGTTCTGTGATGCTCAGTAAAGATCACTTAACCGAAGACTCGAAGTTTAAGTTTGCGTTTCCAATTCTTCAGGCACTGAACAATGCCTTCATCACAGGGAGAAATAAAATATGTACATCAGTGATGGATTATGAATAAAGGTTCTGGTTTCTGTCCATTACAGTATCACTTAAATTAAGGACCACCAACCTTTTTTGAGAGAGTTCTGCTAAGAGACTGCTAGGTCTCTGGAACCAGATACTGTGTGTTACTTTGGATTATCCATTGCAGGCTTTGAAGTTCACCAACCTGATGGACTCCAAATTTTTGTTGGACTCCAAATCTCATCATCCTTGACCCCTGGCCATGTTGGCTAGGGCTGATAGGAGTCATAATCCAACATTTGGAGGGCACTGGGTTGGAGAATGCTGCTGTATACAAATTGTTAATTCACTCTGAGTGTGTATCCTTATGGAGAAAAACAAAACAGCACCATCCATGTACAAAATAGAGGTATCAACAGGCTTTGGAAACCTTCAGGTCTGCAGAAGGACAAGTGAAAAACGGGGTGAGAGAAAGTTGCTAAATCCATGAATTCTGCAAATTATAATGAGCACAGGAAGCTCTGCAGGATCAGGGCCCAGCCCAAGACTGAGGGATCTTTGGTCCTCCGGTGTTGTTGAACTTTACCTCTCATCATCATCAATGGTAAAGAAGGATGGGAGTTGTGATCCAACAATATTTGGAGGATATCCATCAGGGAACCCAGCCCTGGCCTAACCAATTAACTTCATAAAATGTCGCATTACAATACGGCGATGAGTGAATGGTTGTCTCCACAATATTTAAATGAACGAGCAGCTACTGTTTCCACACAGCTGTGTGCGCACATTAGAAGCCATCTGTTTTTCTGTCTGAGAGCACTCCAGGGGCCAATAACCCTACCAGTGTAAAAACATAACCCATCTTATTTCATTTTTCTTACCAAATCTTGTGTCTTGTTTGAAGTTATGATGTGGAGACTGTCACTTCACCCAAAACATAACAGTTGCCTAATCCTTATGGCAGAACATTAGTGCTATATTTAAAGTGTTCATCGCTGTTAGTAACATTCATATTCTAAGTTTCTTGCTAGAAGCCTTGGTTGCTTTGACTTTAAGCACAGAGTCTCACCCCATTTGCTGAGCAAAATAATATACAGCGAACACAACACTTGTGAAATGGGGAAAATCAAACACTATATCTGCTAATTTGCCACATGCCAAACATTTGAGGACTCTTGGCTCTGGAAAATACTCACCTTTGAAGGTCGCCTTGCTGTATAAATGGCCACAGACTCAATTCCTTGTTGCTGCAAAGACTTAGTATACTCTCCAATTATTTTGTCTGTAGACATAAAATTTATTATAACTGCTTAATGATGTCATTAAGTTCACCCAAAATTGCTACGATATCTTGGAAGGCAACAATTCTCAGGTAGTAAAGAAGTGTCCGTGCTCATTTATATTGAAATATTAACCGTTAAACAATGTACTTGACAAATTACAGAAGCAAAGTAAGACATCTAAGTTTCCTCGATCAAAACAATGTTTCAGAAAAGGTCCAGAGGTTTAGTGACTATTGAAAGTGATTAAAAAGTAAGTTGAAGTGAGGGAAAGATTAGATGAAGTAGGCAGACCACAACCAGCACTGCCGAAATACTATTCAGGCAGCTCAATTTCTTGCTAAGATATGAATTTGGTTGACACGTGAACTGGGGTGATAACACATGAAGTGGTTAAAAAATTCCTTTGTAACAACAGGAGATCTGTATTCCTCCATATGTTGTTGGTCTACAACTTCTGACATCACTGACCATTGACCATGAATTTGGGAAAACTGTGATGTTTCATGCCTTGAGTTCTATGATGGAGAGATTGCTGTACTAATTAATTAAATAAAAATACAATTGCTTATTGTTGGGCTCAACTAGCATATGACCCCACGAAGAACTTAGTGGATTTTTATAAGAACCAATGGTATCTGAGGACACATATCCACAGAGTAGATCACAGTGGATCCACTGCAGCTAGATCTCTGTTCACTTTGTACATGTTATTCCTTCTCTAGCAAGGGAATATGCATGAAAGCCTCTTTTCCCCCTGAATGCTGATCTTTCATGCTTGTTAATAACAACCTGGCTCACTTGTGGATTGTTTCACTTACCATTTTCCAAGAGCTGCTTTCGAGTGGATAGGTCATTCGTCCTACATGGGAAACATAGAAAGAAAGAAAATGAAAATGTTGGAAGGGGAAGAATACTGACATGGCCTACCACTTGCAGTTGAAACAACAAGACTACTATGACTTGATTGAAAATGAAAACACAGGAAAGAAAAAAGAACAGCACAGAAATATAACAACCGAACAACTTAGCTCTGGGGTTTTTAAATTTTATTTTAAGGATTTTAGCTTTGCTAGACAGGGCATGTTCCAAACTGAAGCATCCAGGGGACTCAGTAAGGGAACAGTATTCCAGAAAGGGGGGTGGGCTGCAAAATCAGATCACATATAGAATGCAAGGATAACTCCAGAGCTAGAAGTCTAATCTTCAATCAGCGGTTTAATTTAATTCTGAAAGATGCCAGTTGTCTTTGGTAGAGATTGCAAAATGGAGAATACAAAATGGGAATTGGACAGTGTCATGAGATAAAGGGCTAATGACCCCCGCCCCCCTAACATCAGGGTTCCAAGGCTATTTAGTGGAGGGAGGGGGTTAACCAGATTGGGACCATGGCATTGGGAAGAGCGGCTAACCTTTTCCCTCATGCCACATGAATGCATTGTGACAAAGAAGAGCTATGAAAGGCATGCCCCTCAACTGTCACAATTACAGAAGCCATCCTGGCTTCTGATTGGATCCTGGGATGTCTTGTTCTGTCTCCTGTTAAAGCACAGCTCTCCAAGAAGCCTATTTGGGGGTGTGGGGCGTGCTCTCACACAAGTCACCTGGCTCCCACGAGAACTCAGCCCCGAAATATGAGCAATTATGGGAGGTGCATTCTCAAAAAATCACAACTTACACAGGAGGACAGCCCCCCAAAAGGCGCACCCCGATTTTCCTTTGTTTCATGTTGTTTCATATGGAAAGGGATAACCAAAAATGGCAATTTTGGCAACATATGGCTTCCCTTTTTTTTGCATATGTTAATAAGGGGGGGTCTTTTTCTCCCCCCTTAACTCAATAACGCCTATGGAGAGGATATGTACATTGATAACTCTTATGGATAACAGATTGTAGAAAGAGTTGCACAACCCATAAATTATATAAACTGGATGTAAATGTTTATACCAGATTTCTTGCTTTTGATGAAATGGTTGCCTTGCAATATTTGTTTTATTGTTTAAAAATTTAATAAAATTTTCCATGGGGAAAAACAATGAATGTGTTGTGTTTAGGCTGGCCCCTTAAAACTTAGATTTGTTATTAACAATGATTGCCTTCCTAAGAGATCTAATGTTTTCAGGGTAATTTGCTGTTGAGTAAGGAAAAGCTGATTAAAAAACAAATCCAACGATGGGTAAACGGACAGAAGAACAAGCTGGTATTGGATAAGACAGATAATCAGATCCTTGTCAGACTCAATAATTTATGCCTCCATTGAATGGCTTTACGTAATGTGACTATTGACAACACCTATAGGACAGCCTATAATGAGAGATCATGTTTGAAGAGCAAGACAGGGAGGCAGAAATGTCTGTATTAGATTAACAAGTCCATTCAGGGTAGTCCAACAAAGCCATTCAATGTAATCTAGGTATCTTGCATAATACGTAATTTTAGTTTATCTAGTCCAAGAAAAATAGGGGCCATGATGTCGCCCTTGAACAGATAGGTGCAGGGGCGTAGCAAGGGGGTGCGGTAGGTGCAGTCCGCCTCAGGTGTCACCACTGAGGGGGGGTGACAAAATGGCGGGCAGCATTCACTGTGGAGCCTGCAGCTCGCCCAAGCTATGTGTCTCCAGTGCCCACAGGCCCAATGTCAAGAGTGCGAACAAGAGCCAGGCCCTGTGACCAGTAGGGCTTCGCAGGCCTAGGGCTTTCCTAAGTTTGTTCTGAAAAGGCAAGGTGTGGCCGCACAAATGAGGCCAATTGGTAACTCACAGCACCTGGTGGAAAGAGCTGGGAAGGGATATAAGGTCAGCATTTCCCTTTGGCTCTTTGCCACAGAAACACGCTTCTTGCCTTGCTGTGTTTCGCTTCTTGACTTCTTGCTTCCTGATCCTCGGGCCCTTGGCTTCTTGACTCCTAGTTTCCTGATCCTCGGACCTTTGGCTTCTTGACTCCCGGCTCTCTGACCTTTGGCTTCCTGACTCCTGGCTTCTGGACTTTCATTCCTGCTCCCACCCTGCCATCTTGCCCCTGGTCCAGACGTCCTCCACCAGGACTTCGACCACCCGTGACACTCTACGCTGCCACCCGCTGCCTCTTCCCCCCAGCTGTAGGACGGCTGAGGCCCCACAGCACGCCCTGTCCCTATGGGTGCCGCACACCCATCCCATCCCTCCCTATGGGCGCCGTGTGCCCCATACGTCCCTATGGGTGCTGCCCATCCTGTCCCTCCCTATGGGAGGGAGCCAGTGTGGTGTAGTGGTTAAGAGCTGTAGAGTCGTAATCTGGGGAACCGAGTTCGCGTCTCCGCTCCTCCACATGCAGCTGCTGGGTGACCTTGGGCTAGTCACACTTCTTGAAGTCTCTCAGCCCCACTCACCTCACAGAGTGTTTGTTGTGGGGGAGGAAGGGAAAGGAGAATGTTAGCCGCTTTGAGACTCCTTCGGGTAGTGATAAAGCGGGATATCAAATCCAAACTCTTCTTCTATGGGCGCCATGCGCCCCGTCCTTATGGGCAGTTCACCCCACCCCTATGGGCGGTTCGCCCTGCCCCTGAGCACACTGCCCCAGGTGCCCTAGAGGCTTCCTCCACATCTGGGTAGGTGTGCTGTTGATTAGTAACCTCAAGGCCACTGCTGCTCTCCTGTCTTGTAGTTCTCTACATTTAAACCATATTTGGACTTTAGATAGAGGACCGCACTTCCCAACAACTCTTGCAATGGAAATCCTGTCCTCTGTAAAGGGGAGACAGGCGCCAACATGCCTCCCCACATGCCACCGAAACTATAGGAGTTGTTCTGAAAGGGGCAATGCAACTATCCCCAAGCATACCTCTGAAACTAGCCGGGTCTAGCCAAGCTGCTTGGGGGAGCAAAACTGCCAAACTTTAGCCAAGTTGACCTCATGCTAAAGATGCATTAAATTGCCACCTGGTTCTCTCAAGTTGTGCCGCCTTTTCTGGGAGCCAGAGGTGAGGATCCTGTGCTGTGAGCTCACAGGATGTTGTTGAATTCCAGCACGCATGTTAGATACACATGTGTCTCTGGAGGAAACCGGCTGTATGGTATCTGCGTGTTGTGTGCATTGGGATATGCTAGAGGGCAATACCTGTGGAATTGCTTGCATAGGTGAGGTTTTTAAGCGATTGCTTTACACTACAAGGTAGTGGATAAAAATCAGAAGAAGCACTATCAAACCATTCAGAGTTGTGTATATGCGTGTATGTGTGGGGGAATTCTCAGGGGTCATTCCAAAAAGCCTTCTAAAAAAATGCGAGACATGAAATTGTCTTCTGAATATGATGCTACATGATAAGGCAATAATTTTACCCGCCGGTTGGAGTGCATTCATTTTTCTGTGGTTGTCCCAGAGGATAAAATATTCAGAAGGCAGGTTCACCATATTACTATGAAGGTGAAAAATGGCTCTGTGCTGACTTTTAACATACAACAGATGATGGCATAAGTCAGGTGAACAGAACCTTAGGAGGTTACAGATAATGAAAGAGACACAGCACATCTAAAACATTTTTATTATATCAATATCCTTTTTTCTGTTTACTCAGACGATCCTGGATTTTGCAGAATTGTTCAGGGTTCCTTTCCATTTATCATTTGCAAATGTGCCACCTATTTTATTTGTGCCTGTTTCTTGGTGTCAGGCAATAGGAGTCAAGATGAATGACTCGCCTCCCAGCTTTATTCAAATGATGCACTTGGAAAATGTAATAATATGGAATGTGTTTGGCATGTTGTTTTTCCTAACATTGTTCCTCAGTGTTATGGGTTCTTCCCCTTAGGGAAAGGCCCATAGATCAATCATAGCACATAAATTTTGCATGTGCAAGGACTCAGGTTCAATATCCGTCATCTCCAGGAAGCTTGGAAAGATGATTCTCAAAGGTCATGTCCACACCATAAATTTATAACACAGACTGGAGGAGCCTGTGACTCTTTGGAACTTGTTGGACTATGGTTCCCAAAATCCTTGATCAGCTTTCTTCAACTTGTAGTCCAGATGTTTTGGACTACACCTCTAAACAGCCCCTGGCAGCATGGCCAATGGTCAAGAATGATGGGAGTTGTCTGGCTCAGAGGTCATGCTGGCTGATGGGTGTTGGAAGTTGGAATCAAACCTCACCTGAAGGGCTACAGGTTCTCCACCCCAGGCTATAGAAACCAGAGTGCCTTAACATTAATTAAAGAAGTGATAACATAACATGCGGCAGTCTTGGACTTTTGGAACATCATAGGAGGCAGTATCTGGTGGTCAAAACCTTTCATCATCATAACTATTATTATTATTATTATTATTATTATTATTATTATTACCCTGCCCATCTGGCTGGGTTGCCACAGACGCTCTGGGCAGCTTCCAACAAGAGAGTAAAAATACATTAAAACATCAATCATTAAAAACTTCCCTAAACAGGGCTGCCTTCAGATGTCTTCTAAATGTCAGATAGTTGTTAATTTCTTTGACATCTGATGGGAGGGCGTTCCACAGGGTGGGCACCACTACCGATTAGGTCCTCTGCCTGGTTCCCTGTAACTTCGCTTCTCGTAGTGAGGGAACCGCAGAAGGCCCTCGGCGCTGGACCTCAAGTGTCTGGGTTGAACGATGGGGGTGGAGACGCTCCTTCAGGTATACTGGGTCTTTAGATGTCTTCTAAAGGTTGTATAGTTACTCATCTCCTTGACATCTGATGGGAGGGTGTTCCACAGGGCGGGTGCCACTACCGAGAAGACTCTGTGCCTGGTTCCCTGTCTTTCTTCTTCTCTGGCGATCACTCATCGCCGAGTATGATTGTCTTCCATGAACACGATCTTAACAGTGATTCCATAAGTGACTGTGGAGGCCAATTCTGGATCCACATGTCCTTCCACAGTGGGGACATAGGTTTCCGCGCAGGAGTTGATCACGGTGAGGGTTTGCCAAATGTGCATTCCTCTTAGCTCATTTCTCCCTTTTGTCCTGAGTTTGAGCATCTTCGAAATCCATGACACCTTTGGTAAAGGCTGTTCTCCAATTGGAGTGCTCACTTCTGGTTCCCTGTAGCTTCTCTTCTCTCCGTGAGGGAACCACCAGAAGACCCTCAGAGCTGGATCTCAGCATCCGGGCTGAACAATAGGGGGTGGAGATGCCATATCTATGAGCTGTATCCAATGCAAGTCCTACACAGAAAACGCCTCTAAATGTGACTAACTTAGTTTCATTCATTTCAGTGAGTCTGCTACATGTATGATTCTTACATAAGGCCTGTGTAAAAAGCCACAAGAGTTTTGTACATGCATGCAAGAGTGCTGTGAACTTCCTGAGATTTCTGGATGAAGGGTGGTGTGGGGATGGTGGATGCAGCATGGGGGCACACCCCCACCTGAGCATAAGACATGCCACAGCTTGTCTAGCCGCCATGCCCAGTCTCTGACCTTTGCCTCCCTTGCAGAAAGCTTTGCTTAATGTTCCACTTGGCTGGAGCATGACGAGAGAAGAAGAAGAAGAAGAAGAAGAAGAAGAAGAAGAAGAAGAAGAGTAGTAGTTTGGATTTGATATCCCACTTTATCACTACCCAAAGGAGTCTCAAAGCGGCTAACATTCTCCTTTCCCTCCCTCCCCCACAACAAACACTCTGCAAGGTGAGTGAGGCTGAGAGACTTCAGAGAAGTGTGACTAGCCCAAGGTCACCCAGCAGCTGCATGTGGAGGAGCGGAGACGTGAACCCGGTTCCCCAGATTACGAGTCCACGGCTCTGAACCACCACACCACACTGGCTGAAGCAGCCGTTATCAAGTATCAGGGGAACATTTGGGGGAAGCACCTAGTTTGACATGTAAATTGCTAATGCTGGAAATGTGCCTTGCTGGAAATTTGTTAAGTTCAGAGTGGTTTCACTTCTGTTTCCAACTGTTGAGTTCTGCTAATAAAAAGAGGCTCTGCAAAGCTAGCTGGCAGCTTGCTTGCTTGCTTGCTTGCTTGCTCCTGCATAGCTCACATGCATTCAACTCCCGTGTCGTCCATCCTTATTTCTACAGATGGCATACAAATTTAATAAATAATAATAATAGCCTCATACCTGCTGGTCAGTGGTAGCTTTATCACAAACACATTGGGTTTGGATCCATTAACCATCAGCTGGGATGTTTCTCTGCCGTCTACATTTACCAAGGCCCAGTTCAGCGTTTCTTGGAGGTACCCTGAAAGGTGACTCACGGCATGGCAGTCCACAGCTGGCAAGACTAAAGATGATGATGAAGTCCTCAGAAGTTCCTGTAGTAAGCACAAAGAACAGTTAATTATGAATTGGATGATTAAAGCAGGAATGATTGCTTTCTTTTTCTTTTTTACTCTGATAGGCTTGATTACAGTCTTTTAGAGCCTCCATTATGCAAAATAAACTCTGTTATCCTCAACAAGAATTTGACATGCAATTTCATTATATAAACAACCCGATAATCATCATCATCATCAAGCTGAACAAAAAAAATGTTCAAGTGTTCACAATTTTCTGAATGTTTTTATTTGGGGGGAGGTTAATTAATCTCTGTGTGTACATGTGAAAATTGGCTGTTTTGCAAGCAGTTTATAGGTTGATGAAAAAGTCGACCTTGTGTTTAAAATATTGTGTGTGTGTGTGTGTGTGTGTGTGTGTGTGTGAAAACTATGAATGGTCCTGTCCTATGATGTGGCATACTAGCAGTTTTAAGGAAGCCTCACAAAGCCACTTCCGAGCTGGAGAGGAGGTGGGGTTGCGGGCTCCACGCCCTCCCCACGTGTGAGGGGGCTGAATCACAGCCCCCACGAGACTGGGGGAATCCTCAGACGTGGCATCTCCCTGGCCAGCCAATCAGCCCGGACTATTTAGGGCCGGCGCGGCTGAGGATTTCCCTCTCTTAGCTCCAGCTGCTCTGGTTTTCCACCCCGCCCGCCCTTAGGTTTGGCTCTCTGACATTGCTATGGACTTCGGTTGGTCGCCATTGAGGGGCCTGGTAGGAATTTTTTCCACTTAGCAAATTGGCATCAGCCATTTGTTTTTTTGCCTACCTCATAGCAAATCGCCACAACTTCCTCGGCATTGGTGGTTAGGCATTGGTAAGGGTATTGTTATGCAGATGAGAGGGGGGGAGGAAGTGCCATCACCTTCCCCCAAATCGAAGGGTAGTCCGGTAAAGGATTCCGGGGGGCGTTGCCCTGTCCGAAGCCTATGGAGGTGTGGGCCTAAGGCACGTCCCCGAGCGGTGACCCTGGGGGAGCTCCTAGTTGACGTGCCTCAGCAGGAGTCCCCCTACTGGTGGTTAACCCTTGCTGGTCTTCAAGCAATCAGACTGAAGCTGGTTAGTCGATAGAACCAATGCCTAAGCCAATACCACTCAATTCCTGCAATCAATAAAGTTGTGGCCTTTTTTCGCCCATTAACCTTAAATGCTGTGTCTTGTGTCTTTATTTTCCAAGGTGGGAGGCGGGTACTTGCCACGCAATTCTCTCACGATGATTATTACAGTCATCAGGCAGTGAAGTGACCTGAGGTTCAGGTGATAATACAGATCTCCACATCTCTCTGGCCCAGGTCCTATTTTACTGTATTTAATGCCTCATGCTTCAGGATGCAATTGCATGCACTTGCAAAATGCACGGACTACTTTTTCCACATATACAAGGAACGCAAGACCTCTGAGACATTTATCGCAGCTGATCTTCTTATAGAGGAAGAAGCCACAATTGCTGGATAGCTTACTTGGTAGAGCATGAGACTCTTAATCTCACGGCCATGGGTTCAATCCCCATGTTGGGTGAAAGGTTCTTGCATTGCAGGGCATTGTGGTCCTGTTTAACTCTACAATCCTATGATTCTACAACAGCAAAGTCCTTTCCTTCCTATTCAGCTCCCCACTGTACAACTGATGGCCAGCAGGGGATCCATACATCCCTAAGAAATCTGGCCGTGACTTGGGGTTCCCCAGTCCTGATTATAAGTATTTTAGTTACAGTACATGTTCATTTCCCAAAACACAGACTCATTAGTACTCTTTGTTAAAAGGAGATCAAAGAGCCATCTGTTTCCTCTCAGGTAATGGCTATGTGAGCATCATCAAATCAATGGATAATTAGCATCACTACATTCCTTAAAGCATTTAGATTGCTTATCATCCAGGTTTGTTTGTTTTTTAACATATGCCCTATTGCTGGAATGAGAATTCTTCTACCAATCATTCATTTAACTCCAGTGGAAACGTAGGTATTCAACTCAGTAAATTCATTCATTTCAATGGGTCTACCATGAGTAAAATTAAGTTGAATATGACCCTTAGTTATCACCTTTAATTTAGTTCACAAAATATTCCCCTGAACCTCACAGAATCTCCTTAATTGAACCACCCCTCAGAAGCTGAGAAACTCCCACATTGCCAAAGATCCACGCACAGAAGAAACAGCAAGTCTTGGGTAACTTCAAACACTTTCCTGAAAATTGCGGGTGCTTAAGTTAATTTTACGACTATTGCTTTCTCGAGCTGGAAAGAGCCTTCAGCCTGTTACCAGAACTGCAATGTCTCTGTCATTCCTTACAGGCATCGTTTTGTTTTGCTTTTGAAAACTGCTGGGAGACGCCATATGAGATAGTTATGCTTGCCTGAACATTGCGAAACGGTGTCTCATTTCCAGAGGAGCCGGCGTAACGTGTGAAGTCATCCACACTAAGCTGAAAAACAAAAAAGATAGCATAGGTCGCTGAGGGGGACATCTCGGCTCATTAGACACAAGCTGCACTCCTCGGCTATGAGACAAGACAAATTGCCGACACCTACCGCATCTTGAAGAAACAAGGCAACGTTTCTGGGGTCTGGAGAAGCCAGAGCTTGCTTCAGCAATGCATGCAGCTCATGCTTTGAGATAATATGCCCTTCATGTAAAGTGGTTGCCAAGCCTTGGAAGGATCTGAAAGAAATTAATTTTTCAAAGGGCTGTTTACTTTTCTTTTAACGGGATTGAAAATTTTGCACAGCAGTTTGTACATGTGTGTTATGTTTGTGAAGTGCGTGTGTATGTATTGCTTTTCGTAAAAGAGAGAGAGGGGCAGATGCTTGCATGTTGATAAATTAGAAAATGACTTTCTTACCGCTGCCCCTTCCGCTTCTCTACTGAATTCTACACAATAAAAATATTATTTACAACATTTTAGAGATGATGTTTATCACTTTGAACTATAAAGACTTAGAAATTAAGACCGGTGCCAAGGGTCCCAGTCACAAAATGGCCACCGTGAGGTGTGTGGCCTAGCACCCAATGTCTGTCACGGGGGTAGAGCATTGCACAAAAAGAGAGAGAGTCATTGGTGCTTGCCAGAGCTCCACTACCATGGGAAGTCAGTACTATGTCCTGTGGGCCTTCACAATCACAAAATCCTGATGCTGTTGTCACCTATTAACAACAGGGAGCATTTCCTGGTACCAAAGAAAATATACAAGATGGCCAACCATCTTGGACTACTGCAATGCGCTCGACATGGGGCTACCTTTGAAGGTGACCCGGAAACTACAATTAATCCAGAATGTGGCAGCTAGACTGGTGACTGGGAGTGGCCGCCGAGACCACATAACACCAGTCCTGAAAGACCTACATTGGCTCCCAGTATGTTTCTGAGTACAACTCAAAGTGTTGGTGCTGACCTTTAAAGCCCTAAACGGCCTCGGTCCAGTATACCTGAAGGAGCATCTCCACCTCCATTGTTCAGCTCAGACACTGAGGTCCAGCTCCAAGGGCCTTCTGGCAGTTCCCTCCCTGCGAGAAGTGAGGTTGCAAGGAACCAGGCAGAGGTCCTTCTTGGTGGTTGCGCCCGTCCTGAGGAATACCCTCCCATCAGATGTCAAGGAAATAAACAACTATCTGACTTTTAGAAGACATCTGAATGCAACCCTGTTTCTGGAAGTTTTTAATGTTCGATGTTTTATCGTGTTTTTAATATTCTGTTGGGAGCCACTCAGGGATACCCAGCCAAATGGGTGGGGTATAAATAATAAATTATTATTCTTATATTTAATAATAATAATAATAATAATAATAATAATAATAATAATAATAATA